>JANHMN010000016.1:521382-589637 GCA_030674055.1 Rhabdomys pumilio
GAAGAAGAAGAAGAAGAAGAAGAAGAAGAAGAAGAAGAAAAGGAGGAGGAGGAGGAGGAGGAGGAAGAGGAAGAGGAAGAGGAAGAGGAAAAAATGATCTGAATGATCTGAGTCTTTTGAAACCTCCAGGCTTCCAAGCTCACCCCTAGTGACACACTTCCTCCAACAAAGCCATTATTGTCGTCAAGCATTCAAATATAAGGACTCATGGGAGCCACTCTCATTCAAACCATCACAGTGGGCATGTGGGTGGTACAGTGTCCATTTGGATATCAGAGAACAACTTACCCAAGCCAGTTCTCTTCTTCCCTGTGTGTCCAGGGCTGGATCTCCAGTGGTCAGGATTGGTGATGATTGCCTTTACCTACAAAGCCATCTAATTGACCCCATGATCCATTTTAAGTTAAATGTTGTGTGTAGTATAAGATGTAAATGAAGATGTATTTTTTCTGATATGTAGTTCTCAACTGTTGAAAGACTTTACCTTCTCCACTGAATTGCTATTGTGTCTTTGCTGAAAGTTGATGGCCATGTATGTATGATTGTACCTCTGGACTCTGTTCTGTCTATATGTCTGTCATTTCTCTGTCCCTCTGTCTCTATCCCAGAGCAAGGAATGGGACAGTCATGATTCCTGCCCTTGTGAAGTTTCTATTTTCATTGGGGTTAGATATTAAGTAGCCTAGTAAATGTTTAATAAAGAGTTATATTTTCTCATGATGCATCTGTATACTGTGAACTCATCACTGTTTTGCCTATGGTTGTTCTCAGGCTACAGTAGCAGAGCTAATGATACAGAAGCAACATGGCCTGAGAAGCCATATTTCTTACTCAACATTTTATAAAGAAGGTTTGTTGATGTGTGGCCAAATGCCTTGGTTTTGTTCAGAAGATGAGGTTATGGGGAAATAGGAAAAGGTGAGAAGCAGGCACTAGATGAATATGATGCACTGTGGGAAGACATCTCCAGGTCAGAACATCAGGACGGACATATAGTAACAACTTTACAATAGGAACTTGAAAAATCCCCATAATGCCTTCTTTATGAGACAGTTTCTAGGGAAAATGAGGAAATATTCTTTGTCATAATGGAAAAATGTAGAGTATTCTTGGGTTGGAAATGTCTATCTGTCCATCAGTTTGTTCTGAAATGTCCATTTGTCTGTGAACACTTGTCCTGCAGTTCTTTAGTTTGGAATGGTAGATGTGCCAGACTGAAATAGATTTCAAAACTCTCCCAGGGTCTCATTGAATCTTGTGACTGGTTTTCAATGGAATATGAATGGCAGGGATCTGTAACTTATGGGCTGGGACTCCATTACTCTTCAGCTGTCTGGAGGCCATGGACTCTGAGGTTCTAAGGCCCTGCTTTCCTAGGCCTTGTGTATCTGAGTCACTGGCCTGATGACTCTCTCAGGGTGCAGATCTCCCCTCTGCTGGAAGGGAACAGTGCTGCTGGTGCTGAGACTATTCTTTCAGAAGGTGAGGAGGACAAAAACATGAGGCTCCAGCTCAGTAGATGGAAGGATGCTCCTGACCTATTCCCTGGGAGAGAAATAAGCTTTAGGGGTAGGTGGTGGGTGACTCTTCTGTTACAAGATAATTATCTGATACCTGATTGTCATTTCTTTTTTCTTTCTTTGTTTTCTTTTTCTTTTCTTTTCCTTTTCTTTTCTTTCTTTCTTTTGTTCATTTGTTTTGTTTTGTTTTTCGAGATAGGGTTTCTCTGTGTAGTCCTGGCTGTCCTGGAATTCACTCTGTAGACCAGGCTGGCCTCAAACTCAGAAATCCGCCTGCCTCTGCCTCCCAAGAGCTGGTGGCATGCGCCACCACTGCCCGGCCTGATTGTCATTTCTTAAGCATCATGTTCAGGTGACTAAAGACAGATTTGTCCCTCCACGCTTTATTACGTGTGCCTGAGTCCTGGGTCACTGATTTGTGTTTTAAAAAACTTGCACCTAATTATACCCTAAGCCTCACCCAGCCCTTGTCCTGTGTCCCTTGATGTTGGCACTGCTTAAGGGAGAGCAGTCCCATTTTGTGTTTGTTGACTCAAGATTAAAACAAGACGCTGGGGACATGGCATAACATATTTGGCATGCCATCCCAACAACCAGGGTTTGGATCCTGGTACTCAGTGTTGGGAGCTGACTTTTAGCAGAAAGTGGCTAGATCAACTTTGCAGCCATCTTGAGCCATATATCCTGATAAGAGACTTGTTTTTCAACAGCCTACAACAGCTGAGCACACTCTAATAATTATCTTGTTTATCCCACATATCTTGTTTTGCTGTTTAGTGACCCCAGCTGCATGGTGCACGTGGTAAAGAGTCTTCACCTGTATTTTTCTGCTTGTGCTTATGAATACCCAGGATTTCCTTGCAATAGGAGGCAATAGGGGACACAATAAGAGAGAGGGAATATGAGACAGTAAACAAGACTTGACTATACACCCTGCTTTGTCTCCATTCTTCGAATCTCTTCCCCTTCTTCTCCTGCCACGATTTCTCTTGACCAGAGCACTTAGCCCCAAGTGTGGGGCAGTGTGTGCGGTTGCCAACATTTTGGTGCCTAACGTGGGGCAGCTCGGGCTCAAACATTTTGGTGCCCAACTTGGGGCAGCAAGAACGAGAGATACTGCGAAGGACACTGCAGGAATTGGAATCAGACATCCTCGTTCCTGCACTGGAGAACTAGTCAACTGACGGAGCTGGTTGAATTCAGAAGTGAAACAAAGGTGATTGCAGCGAGACCAGTAGGTCATGGTAACGAAAACGGGGCAAGAAATAAGTAAGCAGAAACAGATGAAAAAGGTTTTAAAGATGCAAGGAGTAAATTGCAGGCTGCTCTGAGTCAAGAGAGCCAAACAGATAGATAAATAGAAGGCTGTTCTAGGCAGAGAACTGAACAGAAAAATAGTGTTAATCAGTTGTATTAGAGTGATTTAACTTTTAAAATGGGTGTGATTCTGAGTTGTGTAGTTATATTTTTCCTCTGGATAAAAACTCAATGTAAAGGTTTTTCTGGTTACTGGCTTAAGGAAAGGCTGATTTGGGAAAAAAGGTTTTTCTATGTGTTTTCTGACGAGGTCATTAAGGTATTTGTTATATCTTCCAGAATTATATGGATCAGACATGACAGAGGTAGGCCTCCAGAAGACTAGATTCCAGAGAATCAAACAAAATAATTATCTTATTGCTAAAACTTGTTTAGAGATTTGTATATTACAGAATACACAGCCTTGGTGAATGAATCTTCTTATCACCTGCATGTTAACTGATGCCCTGGACTTCCAGATGGATGCAGTTAACACAGACATCAGGGGCTTATCAATTTACCCTTCCCCTCATCCCTCTTCTAATATCTCAGCACCCATATTCAGCTTGAAGAAGTTATGAAGAGTTGGCGCCCCAATTCCCTGGACTTGGGGACTGAGGTGGTTAATATTGGGTTGTCTTTCTAGGAAAAAGTAATGGTTTTATTGGATCAGGAAGGAAGAGCTAAAATTGATTACACAGCCATAATCTATTGGTAGAAATCTGTATAATTGTTACTAAGCTGATGCAAATTCAAAGATTTCATTGGTATAATTTCTTCTATTCAAAATTTGTGGGTACAGGCCTTTAACTTCTCCAACAGAAGGAATTGTGTGTTGCCTTTAAAAAGAGTGTTGCTTTTATGCCAACTATTTAGGCATTAAGTCTCTTGTCTCTTGGGTTCATGCTGTTCAACAGACTGATGGCTTTTGTATGACAACAGATATAAGCTATTCAAGTGAAACTCATACAGGTTCACTATTACAGGCTGAAAGTAGGGGACTCTGAAACCTCTGTCATCAAGACTGACGAGGATTAACCCCTAACTTACTCGCTAAGCCAGATAGTCAATGACCAGTAAGAGAACACTTCAAGACCCTTGCCCCTAACTGGGAGGTCTCACCATCTTACTGGAAAGGGAGGCTGGGGTCATCTGTTCCGACCTAAGGCAGGCATGGTTTCTGTAAGTTTTCCTAGCCTTTCCTTTTGAAAAAAATAAAAAAATTAAAAAGGGGGACCTGTTGGGAGCCGACTTTTAACAGAAAGTGACTAGATCAACTTTGCAGCCATCTTGAGCCATATATCCTGATAAGAGACTTGTTTTTCAACAGCCTACAACAGCTGAGCACACTCTAATAATTATCTTGTTGATCCCACATATCTTGTTTTGCTGTTTAGTGACCCCAGCTGCATGGTGCACATGGTAAAGAGTCTTCACCTGTATTTTTCTGCTTGTGCTTATGAATACCCAGGATTTCCTTGCAATAGGAGGCAATAGGGGACACAATAAGAGAGAGGGAATATGAGACAGTAAACAAGACTTGATACACACCCTGTTTTGTCTCCATTCTTCGCATCTCTTCCCCTTCTTCTCCTGCCACGATTTCTCTTGACCAGAGCACTTAACCCCAAGTGTGGGGCAGTGTGTGCGGTTGCCAACACTCAGGTCATAAGTAGGTTATTTCTTGTACTCTTATAACCCCAGGTCTAAGCGTGGTACAGGCACTTGCTTCCTACTTGGGAAACTATGAGCTCTAGATTCAGGGAGGCACAGGTAAAGTGTGATGGAGGAGCACCCTTGGCATCCTCTCTTGGCTTCTTCGTGCATGAACAGGAGAGAGCAGCTGCACTCATACACAGACACACAATTATACACATGCTTTTTGTTTTTAAAGACAGGACTTTACTGTGTAGCTTTGCTGGCCTGAAACTCACTATGTAGACCAGGCTGCTCTTGAAATTTCAGGGCACAAATCTCTTTTCCTTTTTAAGGTATTTAACAACAGTAGTAAAAAAAAAAATTAAAAGTAGTGAATTTATATCTGGGGACTGTGAAGTGGAAACTTCTAGTTTCTTTGGAAAGTCATTATGTCTAATGATGTTTTACTGGGGCACACATGTGAAAGAATATTTTGCTAAAGCAGACACCCGAAAGACAGTTTTCCTGAAGCATACACAGGTGAAAGGACTCTTGATGAAGGAGTATAAATATGACCCCACAGAAAGTGGGAGACAAGCACTGAGCCTTGGTTTGGTTTGCTCTGCCTCGATATTCTTTGCTGAAGAAAAGCATGTATTGGTTTGAGTAATGTCACATTGTTGAGCTCAACTTGTAGTAATGCCATAATTGAGAGAAACTCGCCCAAGACTGCTCGTGAGGTTCTATGGCTTCCCCTCAGGCAGGTTGGCCAGCCTTGTGGTTTCTTCAGGATTGAACTACAGCTGCTGGCTTGTGCCTGGTGTCTACCTGCTGAGAGGACTAGTCTGCAGCTGATGAGGTTGAACCCTTATCAAAAGCAGGTTGCAAAACATTTATGCTTACAGGACTGTCATGAATAATGTGATTCTTCAGGTGTGAGGGTCAGGAGAGAAGAGACCATTAGGGCTCTTGGGGATTGAGAGGTACTACCTGGAGCTTGAATCACTCAGCCAAAGGTCTGAGTATCAGGCTTTGGTATACGCTACAAGGCTGAAGCTAGGCAGAATGGCTCACCCGAAAGTGTTTCCACTTTCTACTGAAAGGCTGTTGACGTGTGATGCAGGAATATGGGCAGAAAATCAAATGAGAAGAATTCATGTGTGCATGTATGACTGTGTGCCTGTATGTGTTCGTGTATGCATTCTGGAGGAGAGGCTGTTGTAACAGAGAAGAGGGAATCTGGGCTCTAAATGGGCAGAAAACTATTGCATACTTCCAGCAAATATTTACAGTGGGTTGGCCAAGTACATCTGACCAGCTGGAGCCAGTGTGCTAGAATTTAGCCAAGGATATTAATGGAAAGTCTCTCTCTGGGTTTGAGCAAGAAGGGGTGGAATAAGGCCTGTTGCCATCACTCTGGTCCTGGTCTTGACTTCCTGAAATAGAATTGAGGCCAAGCCTGCTCAGGTCCTCCTGGCTCCAAAGATGAGACTGAGCCTGTGCACAAGCAAGAAACATCCAGGGGAAAGAACCACAGGGTTTGCTTCAGAAAAAGCATCTGGACGAGCCCCAGAAACTAGCTTTCATCTCGAGTGATGCTCAAAGAACAACAGGCTTCTGCGCCAGACTTTTGTAGACACAGCTGCAAACTGGAGAGAAAATGGCAATCTGTCACTCTTGCCAGAGGGCCACTAACATAAAGAAAATCACACATACCCATGGGCAACTCTAAAAGTCACTTCTATTTTTCTGTTGTAATTGTCATCTCCTAGGCTTCCTGCCTCTGTCTGCTAATCTAGCCCTAGTCCTGGAAGCTTTTAGCCTCTGTACAATCTTATCTCGGTCTAGAATGTTTTCAGCCTGAGACTTGCTGCTGAATAAGCTCACCTCTTCCTAGTTCTTTCTGATCTGTGGCTGGCTGGTTCAACTCAGCTGTTCTGACTCAAACTCTTCTCCATGCTGATTTAATCTAGCTGATAGTGTTCATACACTTTTCCATTCATGGTACAAGTACTGAGTAAACACCCCTGTGCGATATGTACTCTCTCAGGCTCAATTAAAGTACTCTCAACTGTTCTCAGCCTGAAAGATGGTTACAAATGTGCCTGCTTTAAAAATGACTATATTTGCTAGTTTGTCATGAATATTGAAAGTGGGGTTCCTGGGTGTATGCATACTGACCTTTGTGTCAGTTTGTGTGGGTCTCTCTTTTGTGTACGTGTGTGGGGCCTGCCCTGTTTACATTCATGTCTGTTTGTGTGGGTCTCTCTTGTGAGTACGTGTGTGGGGCCCGCCCTGTTTACATGCTCTCCATGTTCTCTAATATCAGTTTTGTTTTTTCATGTTTCTTTGAGGAATTTTAAGGGCTTCTTGGAGTTGGAAACCCAGCTGCAGAAGCAAAAACTCAAGTATTCTTAAGTAATAAAGAAATAGTGAGGAGATATACCGTGAGTCATCTTTTCCTTTGCCTCTTTAAAAATCAACAGGGCAGATGGATGCCGGTAGCACACAGTGGTGTCTCTTTTGAAGTACTCTTTCTTTTTATATATAGCTATCTCTCTATCCCAGGTCTCTTAGTTAAAGTGTGTGCCACCATTTGAACATCTGGTTAAGGACTGGGAAAATGGCAGGGCTCTCTCTCTTTGTTCTGGTAATGCTTGTCTTATACAGTCATGTTTCCAAGCTTTGCGACCTTCTTTCCTGTGTTTATGACACGCCCTCCTCAGCAGCTCCACAGACTTGCTTTGCTGCTTGTGACCTTTGCCTAAAGACAAATGGTTTGAAGATGTTTTTAAGTGCAGTGTGCTTTCATTGATTCGTCCCAGTTCTTCAGTTAAGAAGCTGTATTTTTTTAATCACTTGACTTCAGAAGGCCCTCACATTTGACACTAGAGTACCTGGGATCACTGTCTATGTTCTCTTCTAAGCAATGTTTGTATGAGTCCCTACAATCTGCCCACTCCGTTTGCTCTCCTACTTCTTGGTTTCATATTTGGAGGCTGTGAGTTGGGCTTCTCTGTAGCCGTGTGTGACCTTGCTTCATCTCCAGGCACACGGCTTTCTCATGTCTGAAAAGAAAATATTTTCAATTCCCATTTTACATAGTTCAAGGACCAAATGGAAATATTGAAATGTCCTATTGGAAGGGTTCAGTTTCTATAAACACCCAGAGCCATAACTCAGTCGTTCTAATGCCAGGTAACCCAGTCTGTCCTGCACTTGGCTCTTAGCCCTGGGGTGGAGCCAGGTCTGCACTGGAGCCTGTGAGTTGTGAAGAACTGTCTCAGGGAGTCTCCAGGAGAGCATCTCCTGCGTCTGAAACCTAACAGATGAACAGTGGCATTAAATTGCTTGTTACTTACAGGATGCTGTTTTCAAAGAACATTCATTAGCTCAGTAGCTGTATAGAGCATCTAGGAAATACTGAGCTTTGTCCTAAAGCAGACCTGGAATTGACTTAGCTCCAGGAAGGTCCTCAGTCTTCATTGTTCTCTTGTTTTCTTTTGTTTTCTCTTGACTCAGACTTCTAGGAAACTCCCCTCATTCTTTTCTCTTGTCTAACGGTGTGTCTATAACCCCGAGGCAAATTTCTGGTGGGTGACAGGAATTCCTTTACTCTAATTGTTCTCTTTCC
The DNA here is from genome assembly GCA_030674055.1 of Rhabdomys pumilio. Taxonomy (NCBI): domain Eukaryota; kingdom Metazoa; phylum Chordata; class Mammalia; order Rodentia; family Muridae; genus Rhabdomys; species Rhabdomys pumilio. Next base: position 529,471 of record JANHMN010000016.1, read on the forward strand.
TTAACCCAGCGTTTCCCCAAATCCTTTAGGTTTTACCATCTTGGGAAAAATGCTTTCTTCAGCATCTCCCCATTCCTGTGTGAGCCTGTCTTTCTTCCTCCCTCCCTTCATTTCCTCTGGAACTTCTGACATCCATATCTCCCATTTTTCCCCTTCTGTCACCGTCTGAACTGAAGCAGGGAAAACATTGTGTGTGTAAAAAAAAAAAAGTAGCCATCACCTTCTGTCCAACCTTCTCCCTGAGCTGACAGTGCCCTAGGTCACTGCAGTTCCTGCTTCCTAACCCAAGCTTCTCTGGATCCTCCAATCACCAATGCTCTTGGTTTGCTCTCGAGTGACACTGTTGCAGGTGTGGATGGTAACAGTCATTCCATATTTGTTGAACCATATCATCCCTGGTATTTCATGGCTGTAGTGTCTACTCTCATTTACTTGACATCTTCTTGGCCCATCTTTCTGCACTAGCCTCCAAAGTGTGGTCTTGATCTTTCTCTATTTAAAACAGTATCTTTCCCTCCCTCCTTCTAAGATGGTGGTTTTCAGCTTGTGTTGCTCTGCAGTTAAGGTTCCTTGAGAAGTTTTTCTAAAAATCTTGATGACCATGGCCCATCCTACTTGCTAACATGTGACTCTGGACTGTAGGGTAGGAAGGGCTCTTTGGAGTCTGTTACCATTTTGTCAAAACCCACCCCCACAGTTACGAGGCAAAAGCCAGGTAGGCCTGGCCCACTATAAAAGGGGATGCTTGCCCCCTCCTCTCTCTCTCTTGCCTTCTTGCTCTTTAATCTGCTGTCTTGCCTTCTTGCTCCCCCTGTCCCCTCCCCCTTCCCTCCCCCCTTTCTCCGCATGCTCATGGCTGGCCTCCTCTCCTCTCCTCTCCTCTCCTCTCCTCTCCTCTCCTCTCCTCTCCTCTCCTCTCCTCTCCTCTCCTTTCCTCTCCTCTCCTCTCCTCTCCTCCTTCTTCCTCTCTCTCTCTCTCTCTCTCTCTCTCTCTCTCTCTCTCTTCTCTACTACCCTCTTAACTCCCTTCCCATGCCCTGAATAAATTCTATTCTATACTATATTGGCCTGTGGCTGGTCCCTCAGGGGGAAAGGATGCTTCAGCATGGGCCCACTGAGACATCCTCTTCCCCCTATACCTCACCACACACCCATAGAACATATTCTATATCTCTTTATCTTTTTATCAACACATCAGAGTCGATTGTTATAATTTAGCCTCAGTCTCCATCCCTACCAGTTTCGAAGCATACCCATCTTAGTACACAGTCACTGGCTGGTTAGCCTCAACCTTTGCATGCCAAAACCTTAGTGAAGTTCCAGGTAGTTCTTTCACCACTTGCTCAGGCTTGGTCTTATTTCCCCTCTGCTGGCCATTACTGAACCCAAGGTCTGCTGTTTTCCCTCCCCGTCTAGTCCATGAACACAAGCCTCTTTATTTTTACCCTGACTGATGTTAAGCACCTGCTGGAAGTCCACCTTTGCTCGTGGACTTCGGAGCAAGATGGCTGGGACTGCTCTGCAGAGCCCATGCTGATTTTCTTTCCCCATGGCTCACAAGCAGCACCGTGCTTTGTTTTCATCCATTTAATCTCTACTTTCACTCACACCCATATTCTCTCAGTCAAAATACTGACTTATTTCCCCAACACTCTTTTAAATTTCCTAATTCCATAAAATAAATTATTTTTGCTTAAGCTGTTCTTATATTTTTCTGCCTCTTAAAATAAGGTGTTCCTTAAAAATCATTGAAAATGCTAATTATTCAGGACCTCTTCTAATTATGTATGTATCTCATAGCATTCTGACTGTCCTGTTTCCAGTGTCTTGGTCCCCTACCTAGATCACAGACAGATTGAGAATATAGGCTGTATTGTGTTTACCTATAATGTTTCCAACAACTTAAAAAAATTAATATACTGTTTTGGTTAGGGTTTCATTGCTGTGAATAGATAGCATGACCAAGGCAGCTCTTATAATGGTAAACATTTAATTGGGACTAGAATACAGTTTCAGAGGCTTAGTCCATTATTATCATCATGGTGGGAAGCTTGACAGCCTGCAGGCAGACATGGTGCAGAAGAAGGAGCAGAGAGTTCTACATCTTATCCAAAGGCATCAAGGAGGAGACTGTACATACATGCACTGGGCATAGCTTGAGCATAGGAGACCTCATAGCCCACCCTCATAGTGACACACTTTCTCTAACAAGGCCACATCTACTCCAACAAGACCACACAAGAGTGTGGTCTTGCCCCACCACTCCCTATGGGGCAAGCATTCAAATTGATGGGTCTCTGGGTGCCATATCTATTCAAACCAGCACATGTACTAAATGAAGGAGTTTATCTATGAGTACTGTTTATCGGCATGTAGTCCTGAAATAACTATATATCTAATTTCTTTTTTAATTTAATATCTGTAATTTTGAGATGGTTTCATGTAGCCCAGGCTGGCCTCAAACTCAATTTAAAGCTGGTGAGTTTCATGCATGCAAAGTGACCACTCTACTTACAGCTACAACCTAAAGTAATATATGTATTTTCTTTTTTTATAACTTTATTTGTTAATTCTATGTAGGATGGAGAACATTTGGAGGTCAGCAGACAACACATGTTCCAAAGTCATGTAGTTCATGAATTGAACTCTTGCCCTCGGGCTTTACCTACTAAGCTGTATAGCCAGCCATTTTCTATTTTCTTAATCATAAATTCTAATATTACAAAGGTAACAATTTTCTTCTTGCATGGGTAATTTAATATATTTTCATTTTAATTTTCTACTTGCATATTGGAAACCATTTATGGAAAAGTTTTCCTATATAATGTAATTGTCTATCAAAGCCAGGCTTTGTGATCAGGCTAAACAGCCAAATGATTACTTCAACAGAAAAGCCCCGATTTAGCCAAATCACACATACAATATAAAGCCTGACTTAATTTTAGAATTCAGATGAGTGAGTATACTAATTCTTAACTTGAAAGATGGACTCCTAATGAAGAGCGGGGCATGCCCTGCTGCTGTACTTGGCTTTGCAAGTTTGGTATAACTCCCTAAGGGTGGCTTCCATCAGCATGTCTCTGCAGCTCCTGAATTATTCATTGCACACAGTGAGACAGCGATTGAATGCAGGATGTGCCAGAGATCAAGCAGGAGGCAACAAATGCACAAGAACGGAATGGAATTTGGTGAAATGGATTCCCAGTTCTTTCTGTCCTAGGTATTGCTGCAAACTTCACACTCTCCTGGATATGTTTCATGGCGTGAAGAAGTTGTCTTAGAATGAAATCACAAAGATGTCTTTCAGTCTTCCTCATGGATGGACACATTTTGTTAGAGTTTTAAGAATTCCATTAAACTTTACTACTGCTGCTACTATGTACATATGATACATGTATATGAATTTGAATGTGTGGGTGCCACAGCAGCACACATGGAGGACACTTTTCCAGTTGCTTCTCTTCTTTCCCTGTGAGTTCCAGGGCCGCCAGGCTTGTAAGGCACGTCCACCTACTGAACCATCCTAACTCCTCAGTCTTAGGAAATTTATTTACATTTTCGAGAGCTCAAAAGTTGTTTTGTGGCCTTAGGTTTCTCTAGATGAAGTTACTTTCTAGGAATTAGCTGTCCGTCCCTCTCCCTCCCAATCCCCCCCTCTGCTACGGCCCCCACAGAGCCCTGGGAGGTGGGGCTCCATCAAACTCTTCTCCAAGCCCTCAGAACAAGGAGCCTCTACTGGAACTTACTGTTAACTGGCCTTTTCCAGCTGTAGGCCTGCAGAACTGAGCTGCTGCGGAGTCTCTGAAGGTTGTGTCTCATGGATAACATGTTCCAGAAGGCCCAGCAAGACTTCTGTTTAATTCTAGGGTGTTACCCTACTGTTTATACACTAATGGTTACAACCATAGCTATTATTACGAATGATAATCATAATCACTATACATTTAATTAGGTCCCTGCATGAACTAGATGTGCTTCTGAGCCTACTGTTGGACAGAGTGCTCTCATTTCTTGTGGTTTTATAGGCACTCTCTGGGACTACATTGTCTGAAGACGTCTGTTCAGTCTAGAATCCTGTTACAGGTAGGGAAGCTATTTGATTATTTTGCTGTGAGTTTGCCTTAAACAACAATAACAAACAAAAACAACCCCCAAAACAAAACAAGACAAAAAAAAAAAAAAAAAAAAAAAACTAAACAAGGGTGGAAAACGTACAAGTTGGTTTATGAGCTTACACACTTGGGGAAACCAAGACTATAACCTTCCATATAATACTCAGATCTCACACAAGCATCAGCCAGTTGAATTTCAGCAAACCTGCCAGACTGCAGGAATGGTGGGCCAGCTGCTGTTGCACAGCCTTGTGCTAGCAAAGGCTTCAGAAGCTTTTCCAGGCGAGCCACCTCCCTGCCTGGGCTCTGCATGGGACACTGCTTCTATCCAAGCCTCAGGGTTCCCTGCCTCTGGTCTGGCTGGTGTTCCAAGACAGCCGTCGCAAACTGGTAAGTGGGAGGCAGCTGCAGCCTGCAGGTGGCTTGTCAGGGTTGTGCTTTAGTCTTCTTCTTCTTCACTGGTTCTTAAAAATGTAAATTAACCATGTTAACCTTAAAAAAAAAAAAAAGACAAAACTGCACAATCTCAAACAGTGCTTGGTTTCATACATCCTGCCATCTTCTCTGAAACTGATGTGTGATCTTTTTAATAAAGGAAATAGTATTGAAATGAAAGACTGACAGGTTTGGAATTTTTGGTCTCCCATTAACTTAGTGGGGGAAAGTCTTGCAGCAGTCGCTGAGAACTGCTCCCTCGGGTCACAAACTCCCCAACGAACCCACGCAGAACTTCCTCCTACACAAGGCAAAACTTAGAATCAGCCATTGGCTTTGAATTTCAACACTGCTGGTATGCATACTGACACTAAACTTTTTCCATAAAAGGGTTTAAGGTATCAATGTAGTCAACAGCAGAAACACATGGCCACGTCATAAGTGATATAAGCAAAAGAGAGCACTAGCTGGTTTTTTTTCAGTTGCCTTGAGTTAAAAACAAAAAAACTCCCAAAAAACAAAAAAACCCCAAAACCAAAACAGTCTTTCCATGTATTGCCAGAGCTTCCACATTGAAATTTCAAAGAAGTTCTATTTCAGTCATTAAACTTATACATAGAAATCTATGGGGGGAAAAAAGCAGTTTTAAAAAGCCAGGGGTGAGCAACGGGGTGGATGGGAAGCAGTGGTGCATGCTTTTAAGCCCAGCACTTGGGAGGCAGAGGCAGGTGGGTTTCTGAGTTCAAGGCCAGCATGGTCTAGAGTGAGTTCCAGGACAGCCAGGGCTACACAGAAAAAACGTCTCGAAAAACAAAAACCAACCAACCAACCAAATAAATAATAATAAGTAATAAATTAACCTCTGGTCCTTACTAAATTAAAATTAACACACAGCTTATATAGCTGGAAAAAGAAAAGATTTTTGGATATATATTTTATTTGACAGTGTTTTAGAATATCATACAGTAAACAAGGTTTCTGTAAAAGTTAATTTATCCATAGTGGTGCGTTTCATAAAAATAGTTGCTCACTTACAGTCTTTCTGTGACTATTAATACATGGAATTATATTTATAGAGATACAGCTGTACAGGGTAAATTCACAGCTAACACTACACAGAAATATTATTTGGAATGAGATTTAGATGATGTGCTGTCTTCACGGGTTATGGATTACAGCCGCATAAAGCAATTCCTGCACAAGTAGTAGCCGTGAACTGTGCAAATTAGAGTTTATGCAAGGGTAATCTCCACTTTTTTCCTTTTGTAACATGGAAAATAAAGGTCAGAGGATACAGTACCAGGACGTGCAGCTACACTACAGAAGCGTTGTCCAAACCCAGAGTCAGGAAAGTAATGGCAGACTGTACTGGATTTCTAGTCCAGGGGAGAAAGACAATTGAGATTAAACCAAAAGTGTAAACCGCTCCATGTGTTTGTGCTTTTGTTTATGATGAATGTGTTTCATTTTGGACATTACTTTTACAAGCTGCAATACCCTTCACGTGAGGCTTTTGAACATGTTGGCTTGTGGGACAACTATCTTTATGTCTGATGGAAATTAAACTACCTAGTTTAATTTCCCAGAAAGTGGGGAGACTCATTTGAGACAGCAGTTACGTGTGACCCGGCACGATGGATTTGGCTTCCCTTTTACTCATTTGACAACAAGCACAAGGGATGAGTCTTACTTGCTTTGGAACTCTTGTAAGAGGCAGAATATCCGAAGGGTTGAAGCCTCACTTATATAAAACATATTCGTGGCAAAATGCCTTTAGACATTTTGTCTTTTAATATGTGCAGCTACAATAAATACCAATGGATAGCTGGCTGAAGTTAATGTTTCACAGTTTTTACTCCAGGGACAATCACTGACCTGTGATGGTAACCCAGGAACATAAAAGGCGTCTATAGATTGTTAGTGTAACAAAAGCATTAGCAAATAGGAGGCGAAAGCTAACCAGATGGAAACAAAAGGCAGATCAAATAAGAAAAGCAGAAAGGAATGCCAAAGGACTCGTGTTCTTTAATGAAAATAAATTAGTTATCATAATGCTTTCAATATTAGAGATTCTAATTTGAGAAATATAGGACAAATACTTTGTCAAAGTGCAAATGGAGAGCTTTAAAATAAGACAATAAAATAGGTAAAACACAAGATTGCTAACAGAGCAGCTACGTATCTCTGTGTGCCTGGGATGACAAGAAAGCCTTTTCAGGAAGGAACTGCAGCGTTGTCAATCTCGATTAAACAGATTATGGTCTTTTGATTATCAAACTCATTATTTTAGAGGAAAACCAATTCAGATCTACGAGCTAACCTGCAAAATTCTGACTTACGGCAAACTGTTCCCTAGGATACAATTTTTAAAACCTTTTTTCCCTACTACTGAAAATGTACAGAAATGTGACTTGACCACAGAAATGGCAGTAAAAATGGCATCACACCAAAGAATCACTAGGTTTCTAACTCATCCTGCAGTAGGCAGGGAACGGTGCTAATACCGTCGGTTGATGCCGAAGGGGGAGCCATGGAAACGTATCATGGGCGAACAGTTCTGGATGTTTCAAAGAAACCCTTTAACCCCTGTCTAGATATGTCAAGAACGATTTATTTACAACACTTTAGATCAATTAAAAGATATAATCTTGTCTCAGTTTCCGCTTGCTCCGTGCAGTTTGATTTTTTTTAAGGCGATATTCCAGTTTGTGATTGCTCTGAACTTGTCCAGTTTCTTGATATAAAATTTGGATGACATCCAAATCCTTCATGCAGTGGGGGGAACTTTTTTCTTTTTAAACTAAAGCTACACTGCACTGTCTCTCTGTGATGTTTGCGTGATTTTGGTTCTTCCGTAGCTGCCAAAGCTCCCACCATGGAACCGGGGGCTTTAGGATCAGTTTAGGTCTGCCTGCACGCACGCCGTGCTGTGCCGCACACGGGCGTCGCACGCCGGTGCTCCCGGGTCTCGGCGCCTCGTGTAGATCTATGTGTGTGACAGTGGAAATAAATTAAAACGCCGTGAGACGGAACCCAGGAAGATCGGCCTGCGTGGAGGCGGGCGGGGCCCCGCTTTGGGGCTCATCTGCCCGCGGCCGAGGCGCCAGGCTGCAGGGCGCCCGGCAGCTTGTCGGAGCCCGGCACCTTCCAGGGCCCCGGCGCCACCGCCGCCTTGCGCGCCGGGCCGCCCCCCGTGGGCCGTGCTGCCGGTCGGGCCCCCGAGCGCACGCCCACCTTGGCCTCGGCCTCCCGCGCGCCCGTGGCCCCGAGGCCCTCGCGCCGGCCGCGCAGCGCCTCCTTCCCGTTGGCCGCCTCCGAGGCGGGCCTGCCGGCCTCGGGCCGCCCCTGGCCGCCGGGCACCTCCTCCAGCCTGGGCCGCGCACTGCGCTGCGGGCTCGCGGAGCGCTCCCTCTGCTCCCCCAGGCGCTGCTTCTTCTGGCCGCCGGCCGAAAGCTCCTTTGGTTTCCTAACGTCGTGTTCCCTTTGGATATCCCAAGTTGGGTCTGGGCCTATCTGGTGGGAAGGGTCGGAGGGTGGGGCTGGATGTGATGGAGAGAATGGAGAGAGGATGTCTTCGAGGGAGACGCCTACTTCCGGCAGGCCTGGGGCGGCGGCAGCGGCAGCACTCCAGGCGTGGGGTTCGTCTGCGGACAGGAAGCACAGGCGTTAGGGCGCGCCACGTCGCCGCGCTCCAGCTACCCACCTCGCCCGGGACCTGGGTGGCAGCCAGGTGGCTGCTGTCAAGGACCCCGCCACACCCCCACTGCCCAGAGGGCAGCCAGCCGAGCCCAGGGGTTCTGTCCCCCACCCGACCCGGGGCCTCCATTGCCCAAGAGTTCAAGGCACAGCTCAGGCCTAATCCCTTTGCCTCAGTCTGCTCTGTCGTCTGGGGTCACGCCTAGCATGGACACTGACTTGGCTATAAATCAGTGGGTCTCAGACTTCGCGGTGGTTATGAAAATACAAGTTGCCCAGTGACCCGGGCCAGCGGGTCCCAGTAAAGGGACCAGGTACTTCTCTCTGTTATTAGTAGGCCCTAGGCAATTCTGGGGAGATGATTAACAACCAGGAGCCAGGACCTGAGCCCTCCTCAAAAAGAGTTGGGAGAGTGATCTTCTCAACCATTAGGTGTCGCTCAAAGCATAATTCTTGGCAATTGCCTAATAATCTTGGGATTTGGATTGATTCATCTGAAAACTATCATTGCTCTCTCGTGCCCTAAAAAGAAAATCATTATCTTTGTTTATTTATTTACGTTGGTGGTTTTAACACGGATGGCTCCTAGACTAAGATAAACGGAACTGTTTCTAGAAAGTCTAGCTATCTATCTATTGAGGATTCACTGTTTACTTCCAAAAAGTATTGAAAGCAATATACACATATAAGTAGGGGACAGGTGTGTTAAGATTCAGTGAGTTAGTTATGACCACGAGCAATAACACTAACCTAGAATTTTCCTTACCCTAAGGCAAAATAAAGCAGGGAAATTCAATACAAGAACCCTTGATATTTGTTAGGAAAATGTCTCACGACCTTTGAAAATCTCAAGTTTTGTAGTATTCCAGACTGTTATTTTCTCTAAGGAGTGGGTATATGAGTGGGACACAAAGAAGCCACGTTTATATTGAATTCTGGGTGACTGATGATTCTTCTCCGCTAGTAGCTAAGAGCCCTTCCCTCGCCCCACATCGGGCATAAGACGGATTGCATTTCTATCTAGCGTCTGTAACAGGGGTCAGTGATCTTGAGTGTATCCAGCCCATGAATACCAGGAGTCTGCTTTGTTTTAAAGCTGAGAATTTTTATGTAGTACTTCTGATAGTGATGATGATTTAGATGAGGAGAAAGAGAAGACATTGGAGTTGCTGTTTTCCCCAACAATTCTGGCCACCTTCAAACTATCAAGTTAGTTGTACAAACTTTCTCCTTGGCTGTGAGATCTGAGTAGCTTACTCTGGGTACAGCATTATCTTCCTTCGCTCCATAAACTGATGTCCATGAATCTTTTCACATCGGAAACCAAGCATTCTTGGTCACCTTAGGAATAAGCTGGAATTAGTGGGTGCGTTCAGTGGAAACCCTACTGTGGGCTACAGTTAAAAACCAAACTAGCAGTCGACACAAAGTGGCAACTTTTCAATACAGGAAAATACTGCTGTAAACAGTTAAACACACATTCAAAAGACCTAGGGGGGTTGTGCAATAGTAATTTCTGCCCAGGACTGTGACGATGGCGGTTTATGTGTTAATAGCTCTTTCTCCCACCATTATATCACATGTGGCTGAGTCAATTAGCTGGCCTTAGATCACTCCTGAGACACGGAGAAGGAACGGAGAGGGTAAGTAGCTTGACCAAAATTACAGAACGAGCATCTGAGAGTAACATTTTGGGTTTCTTTACCCTTTTAAATGAGTGAGAAAATTGTCCCAGCCTATTGACAATGCAAACAATTTCAGAACAAGTGAAACAGACTTTAGTGGCCATCCTGTCTAAAGGGATTGGCCCCATCTCCCAACAGAGTACTTAGTACTCTTCGATAAGTACTCGAAGTCTTATCAACCACATGTGTGGTATTGAACAAGAGAGTTCTGGTCAGACCATGGAAAAGATTAGCTCACACATGGAAGAAGCTGCCATTGGTTTGCCCTGGAATTGTCACTGAAGCCTTATTTTTTGTCCTTTTTCACTTTCCTATCTCCATTACCTTTTTATGATAAGCTAGAAGATGGACTTGTCTACAAATACAAATCTTACTATAAAAAGATTTTTTTTCAAGAGATTTTAATAGGCAATTAAATACTTAACTGAAGGAAGAATGAAATTTTTTTTGTGTTCTAAGCTACCACCTATTAAAAAATATCAACTAGAAATTAAAATTAACTTTGAATAAAGTAGAATATTTCAGAGGTAGAAATCGATATACGTGCATTTTTTAAATTTCTAAGTAAAGACACTCTATGGTTCTGTGGTAGACATGCAGCACCACACAGGCATGAGCTTGCCGAGCGCCACAGGGCACCTCAGTGGGCACCACTGCGTCAGGTGACCTCAACTGGGACCTGAAGAACCTTCTCCAATCTTTCAAATGCTAATGTTCAGGACACCATGATGTATAGTTCTGATTCCTATAGGCCATGTTTTCTGTTTTCCCTCCTTCATTTTTCTCTTGTTCCTGGGCACAGGCTAAAGAGTGTGATCATGGGACAGGCACGGGCCAAGGTGTGTGATCACAGGTCCCGAATCGGGCTGAGGTGTGTGGTCTCGGGTCCCGCACAGGCCGAGGTGTGTGATTATGTGCATTATGAAGTGGTTGAGAAAGATTGTTCCACAACATCTTCTCCGTGATGTTCTAACAGGAACTACAGCAGAAATGCGTCCTATGACATTGAAAATGAGCCACCGGTGGGCTGCTGGGATTTCTGCAGCTCCTCTGTGCAAACAATGTCCCAGGCACAGTGGCTAAAACAGAACTGGCCTCATTAGTGTTCCCTTTCCTACCTTACTGAACCCAGAGAAACTTCAGTGTCAATTCCCGAGGATACTTTTGTGTATTGAGCTTTATATACTGCATCCAAGTATTTCCGTAAACAGGCTGGACTCGGAGCTCATCCCTGCGGCCACCGACCACTGTGCTGTGGAATGTTCTGAAGAGGACCTCAGACAAAATAGGTGCCAAATGTCTTAAGCTATGCTGCGAGAGAAATAGCTTAAGATCCTTTCCATAAGTTAGGATCACATTTTTCTCCTTCTTACTTTCATTTCTTTCTTTTGTTTAGTTTGGTTTCTCTGTGTAGCCCTAGCTGTCGGAGAAATTGCTCTGTAGACTAGGCTGACCTCGAACTCAGAGAGATCCACCTGCCTCTGCCTCCTGAATACTGGCATTAAAGGCATGTGGCACCACTGCCCCCTACTTTCATTTCTATTAAGATCTTATCTCCTCTAGAATGCACACCGATCAATGCCCAAGTTTATATTTTTATATATAACACAGATTATGTACACACATTTATTTTTGAATTAAAAGATATATGATCTCTTAAGTTATCTTGTAGGAAAGCACAAAATTAACAAACTAAATTCACTTTATATGCCCAGATTAAAAGAAATCTCCTCGGGCTGATGAGACGCTTAGTTAGGAAAGGTGTCTGTTGTGTATACCTGGAGATAATTGGTACAGTACTCGGAATCCATGTAAAGATGGAAGGAGAGAACCAACTCTGCCTTGTGATCCCCACAGGTATACACCACACACACACACACACACACACACACACACACACACACACACACCTGTGTGTTCACGCACTGTCACACATCCATGCATGCTCACGTGCATGTACACCCGCACACTAAAACCTCCGTGTAAATGTCTTATACAGGGACTGTATTTCAACATCTCGCTTTATGAAATATCACCAAAATGATAGTAACCAAGGATCTGACCTGCAAGGAATACAGTGCTTGTTGCAGTAAATCTCTTTCCAGATGGCTTTTATCTTCAGTAAAAAGAAAGATCTGTACGGTGGAGGAACACATAATTCATATAAAGGAAGAATGATAGAGGAATATCTCAGTGGCTGAGCACTTGACTACAAGTCACAGAGAGTTGCTATTAACCTTGGCCGCGGACTAAGGTGGGGAGACGCTCAGAAGGGACCCAGGGAGTGTGGTAGAAGAAAGAGAACCTGCCATATACTCCTATTTTACCATAGCCTCCAGGCTTCCCGTTTGGCCTCATGGTTGGCCAGCCTCTCAATTCCTGGGTTTCTACATTGCTTATCCTGATTGGTGCACAGTTCAGCACAGGACACTACTGGGCATGCCTCTAGGTTATGACGTTCAGGAAGATAACAGCAGCAGCATTTCTGTCTGGTACTACTGACATCACTAACAGCGCTGGCTGACACACACTGAGCGGGGTACCAGACACCCTGAACTGAGCTCACATCACACATCCCGGCTGACACATTTTACAGAGGGTGACACTAAGATACGAAGGTTAGGTGACTTATTAAGGGCTGCACCACCAAGCTAGTAGGTAACGGAGAAGGGTGGAGAACGGTCTCCTGAGCACGTTCCTGCTTGGTGCCTTTATTGTGTCTAGTTCTTATTCAGAATGGGGACTCCATTGCTCGTCTAGAGTGATGAACAGAGACTTGCATCTGAAATGGCCTCAGAAGCAGATCTATTGGTTTTCCCAATGGGGACTCTGAAATGTCATTTATCTGAACATTGGACTCAGACAGACAGTCATTACTGTTACAGCGTTGAGCTGTAAAAATATTGGAAAAATGGGCAGGATTCAACAGACAATAAACTTGGATCTTTCAGAGGCAGGGATAATGCTATCTATTTGAAACTATTCTTACTCCTTGGGCTCCTTGGGCAGGGATTGAGTCGAAAATACGTTAGATATTGGAAACATTGAATTTGACACAAAAATTCTTTTACTTCTAACTGGCTAAAATTGTCCTATGAAGTGATATATGGAATTGAAGCTATTTCTTGCTATACTGTTTCCTGTTGAATGCGACCAGTGGCTGAGGTTAGAGAATACTGATGTGGCTCTATTGGGGTCCATTTGCTTCTAATTTAGAATATCAGAGAAAACAGAAATATAATTAAGATCAAAGATCATAGTTCAAAGTCATTCGGTTAGACAAAAGCTTTGCAAGGATTGCGCTCAAACCACACAGGTTCATTTGAATCTGTTCAGTCACCACTTTTTGTAACAAAATATAATTGGGAAATACGTATGTTCATAATTTCTGAACAGATTAACTATTCTATGGTATTTCTGTCCAGAGCTGTTGGCAATGGCCTACACACACACACACACACACACACACACACACACACACACACACACTTCACTTTCACTATCAGAAGGTATAACTAGGTGTTATAACATTGTAACACTAAAAGTGGCTGTACCTGTCAATCGAAGCGTCATGCCCACATTCACGTTGAAAGTATGACTTGAGGCACCACTTCAGATCCCCCCAAATAGAAAGGCAATCCTCAAGGTGGGCTAGGGCACCTAATGATGGAACTGGGACCCAGCGAAAGCTTTATGGGTGCTAGTACTTTGCTGTGCGTATCTTGTACATTACATTGTAATTCTTATAGCACTTCTGATAACTATGGTTTGTTATCCCACTAGTTAGAGAACTAGAGCTTAAATCAAGGAGAAGTTTGCCAGGACCACTCAGCTAGCAAGTAAGAATCCTGGCAAACAACACCATAACCCAGAGCCCAAGGCTGTCATTCTGAACAGCAAAAGCAGTCAGTGCAGGAAGAGACGATGTCCTCAATGGTACTTAAAATGCAAAAACAAACAAACAAACAAACAACAGCTCTCTAACCACTTGGTGAAGTGCTTTATGCCTGGAATCACAGCACTTGGGAGGTGGAGCAGAGGGATTGCAGCAAGTTTGAAGCTAGTTTTGCTAGTTTTGCTAGTGTAGGCAGCATATAGTACAAAGAAAGATTCTGACTTAAAAAAAATCCCTGAGGTAGAAGAAAAGTCAGGGACAAACAATTTGCTAATAGAGTGTCCCCTAAGCATCTGCTCGGGGTTAGGCTCCAGAGAAGGAAGGTGAGGCATTAGGCAGTCTTTCAGGAGTGGAGAGTCAGTTGGAAGAGTGATCACCTGCCCTGTCTGTCTTCTAGAGGAGCTGGGTCAGCAAGTTGAGGAGAGTGTGGATTAGGAAGTCTTGCTTTTGGCCCTAGTTCTGTCTCATGTGCGAGTTGGCAAGCCACAGGACTCTTCTCAGCCTCCATTTCTCTTCAAGCCATGGAATAAAGCCTGTTTTCCTTCCCTCCCAGGTCGTGGAGATCAAGCGAAATGAGGTATATGAACCATGACATTCACACGTACAGACACTAGCTCCTACACTGGTAGCTTGAACCTACTTTTATAAAGTGAGGAAAAGGTAGGAATTGACACTTTACCAAGATGGTAATTGGGTGGAAATCAGCACATGAGAGAGACAGTCAATCATTAGTAGGGAAATGACAGTTAAGGGTTTAAGGAGAAGCCACTCATTTCCCTACTGGCTAAGGAGCAGTGCAACTGAAAATGTAGCCGTGGGTCCTCTTCTGCACTGTAGGTGGAAATGTGTGTACTTAAGAGAGTAGCTTGGCCGTTTCCTAAAAAGTTAAACATTTATTCATCATACAACTGACTTGTCTCAGTATGACAAAAACTTATATTCACATAATGCCTTTATGCAGATTTTTATTGTGAATTTGATTTTGGTGTATTTTTTATGGCGAATTTTACCGCCAATGAAACAGCGTAGATGTCCATCAACTGGCAGATGGATAAGCACAGTGGGATCTTATTCAGCTATGAAATGAAGCAAATTAGTCATGCACCTACAAACACAAGTAGACCTCAAATGTATTACATTAAATGGAAAAAAGCGTCCAATTCAGGAGGTGACTGCGTATGTAACTGGCCCTATTTATCTGAGGTTCGCAGACAGGCGAGCTGGGTGGGAGCAGCTTGACTCTGGTGGAGAGGGACCAAGATGCGGTTAGAGGTTACGGGACTAATCTGTGTTTGCATCATGATAGCGAGGACATAATTGTTACTTTGTGGTTCTAAAATTATTAGTAACAGTGACAGCTTTGATATTTCATACATGTCCATAAAGCATAATGGTTACCATTTCCTCCCCTCATCCCTCCCCATCTCCCTCTATCAGTCCCTCCCCATCTCCCTCTATCAATCCCTCCTCATCTCCCTCTATCAATCCCTCCCCATCTCCCTCTATCAGTCCCTCCCCATCTCCCTCTATCAATCCCTCCTCATCTCCCTCTATCAATCCCTCCCCATCTCCCTCTATCAATCCCTCCCCATCTCCCTCTATCAATCTCTCCATCTCCCTCTATCAATCTCTCCCCATCTCCCTCTATCAGTCCCTCCCCATCTCCCTCTATCAATCCCCCCATCTCCCTCTATCAATCAATCCCTCCCCATCTCCCTCTATCAATCTCTCCATCTCCCTCTATCAGTCCCTCCCCATCTCCCTCTATCAATCCCTCCCCATCTTCCTCTATCAGTCCCTCCCCATCTCCCTCTATCAATCCCTCCCCATCTCCCCTCTATCAATCCCTCCCTATCTCCCCTCTATCAATCCCTCCTCTCATCCTGTCTTATCCTCATTTAGGGTTTTCCTCTTTGTTTAGTGTCACATCTAATTTAAACAGGAGAGTCTGTGTGATCACTGGTTTGGGATTAGCCATTGGAACCTAGTGGGGTCACTACTGGGTACAAGTATGGAGTCAGTGACTCCCCCTTACCCTGAATATGTCAGTGGAAACTACCTCCGTAGTGGGATGGGGATCGCTGCCCATCCAAGCCGGACTAACTACTGATGTGCAAACCCAGTACAGTCCTCCATGGTTGTTGAGAGCCGTTCAACACAGTGGCTCTTTCTCACTTGCTGATGGTTTGAGGCAAGTCTCAGGGAACTTAGTCTGGCCTTAGACTTGCCATATAACTGAACATGGCCTTGACCTCTTGGTCCTCCTGCTCCTGCCTCCCACGTGCTGGGATGACAGTTGTGTATTACCAAGCGTGGTTAACATTATATAATTTTATGTGGTTTAAAAAAATACCTCACAGATGTATGCACAAGGGTCTATTTTATTGTGTGTGAATTACATCTCAACTTTTAAAAAGTGGGAGAGGATAACCGTGCTGAGGAAGACTGGTAGTAATGGCTGACTAGCCATCCGGGTCACACTCTCTGTCCATGTTTCCTCAGCTTTTTGGCTTAGTAACTTCCTTCCATGGCTTGCACTGAGAAGCTTCAGCCCAATGAAACTGACTTGTGATAAATTCAAGTTTTCAGAGTTAGAAGAATCTGAGTCAAAGGGGTTTGACTTCAATCTTTAGAAGGCACTTTTAATCTCAAAGCCTTTCCAGCATCATGGTCTTCACCACAGAGATGCAGCCCTGTCTGGAGTGGCAGAGGGCAGGAAATCATCAGTCACAGCCACCTTCTTTTGGCAGGAGAACGGATGGTAACAGTCATTGCTCCATCCTGCCAAAGCGGGAAGTGGGAGTGCGCTACTCCAGGATCTCCCCCAACTCTAACTAAATTTACACCCACCTGGAAGATGGCTCAAGTTATCTTCGTCACAGAGGCTGTTGGCTTCACTGGGAATGGTTCATGGATAGAATTCAGGACTAAGATTACAAGGGAAAGCCCTTCTAGGATAAAGCCCACATCGTCTGTGCCACAGGTGGTTCTCTGTCAATATGGCCACTGAAGACAAGGCACGCGCCCTTCTTTTAAATGTTTTGGTCCGATTAAAAAGTAAAAAGGGTGGTGGGAGCCAAGCCTCTGGTCTAGAGCCAGCCTGTACAATCTTGGTACCACATCATGGTGGGAGCCAAGCATTTGGTCTAGAGCCAGCCTAGGCAATCTTGATTCCATACCTTAGCAAGGTTGTCATAAGACAACTTAATTCATAACCAGTATTATTATTTATTTTCTTTCCCTTTTTCTTTTCTTCATGTGTATGCATGTTTTACGTGAATGTGTTTGTGCAACATGTGCATGTCATATCCAGGGTAGCCAGAAGAGGGCAGCCTGTCCCCTGGAACTGGATTTACAGGCAGTGGTGCACCTCTGTGAAGTGCTAGGAAGGGGACCTGCGTCTTCTGGAAGAGCAGCAGGTGATCACCATTGCAGAACTTTCGCTTCAACCCCACCAGCTTTATTTTTCAGAAGCCTTTCTTTTCTTTCCTATCCCTTGACCCAGTATCCAGCTTCTCTGTTCATCTTGCTTTTTAAAGTCAACAAAGTCAGCCCCTGCTTTCTGTGTTACTTAGCTCTGT
Source organism: Rhabdomys pumilio (assembly GCA_030674055.1). Lineage (NCBI taxonomy): Eukaryota > Metazoa > Chordata > Mammalia > Rodentia > Muridae > Rhabdomys > Rhabdomys pumilio. Next base: position 546,875 of record JANHMN010000016.1, read on the forward strand.
GCCCTGAAAATGGACCCGTGAAATGGTAGCATTTCTATCTTCTTGGGCCTTTCCACCATAGTGCAAGAGAATGAATGTGCAAACAAGTACTGATAGAAAGTTTCATATGAATCGGCGCAAAGAAGAAAAAGGAAGTTTAGGCAGTGGAGTGCCGGTGCTGGTTCAGGTGAGGGTGGGTGGGAAGGAGGCTTTAAGCAGCTGCTTGAGTAAAGAGGAGAAAGGGGTGTGTGGTTATCCTGCCACAGACACTGCATGCAAAGGTGCTGAGGAGACAGAGTTTGGTATGTGCACAGAACAACAAAGTCTGGAAGTCAGAGGAAGAAACACGCGACATCACATGGGGCAGTGGGTCACACAGGAGTGGGTTACATTCTAAAGGCAGTGAAAACCATGGAATAGTTTCAAGCAGAGAAACAGCATTTAAGAAGGCTTATGTGGATTTTAGAATATCCTTTCATAATGAAAGCATAACTTAGATTATAGTTATAGTATGTTAGCCTTTAGCTAACATACGGGAGGGGACAAAACTGAGATCATTTCCTCTAAAATCTGTAAGGGGAACACGGTGCCTATTCTTCTCACTTTCATTCAACGTAGTGCTCGAAATCTGAACTAGCACAGCAAAGTGAGGAAGAAGGAAGAGGGGAATAACTATCGAAGGATGACAGATTTCTGTGTTTTCAGACCACAGGATCTTGTACTAAAAAGACCCCAAAGACTCTAGATTTCTCAGACTGGATGAAGATGAAAGCAACAGGTTTTAAAGTCAAACAAAAATTAGTGGTTTTTCTAAGTATACACACACTTTCTGAGAAAGAAAACAATGGAGAAACACCATTCATAGCTGGAATTTTGGTGTTTGATAATAATCCTGAAACTTGCTTTATAGACCAGGCTGGCCTCGAACTCATAGAGCTGCGACTGACTCTGCCCCAGAGTGCTGGGATTAAAGGTGTGCCTCACCTCTACCCAATCTCCACATATTTGAAAACTATTATAAATAGGATTTGTTTTTTTTTTATTGTTTGTTTCTTAGTTTTTGAGACAGAACTTCACAGCATAGTCCAGACTGTCCTGAAATTCACTATGTATGCCAGGCTAGCCCCAGACTCCAAGCAATCCTCTTTCCTCAGTCTCCTGAGGATTATTATCACACACCTAAAGCCCCTAAAATTTCTAAAATTCTCAGGGAAGTATGAGAGATACCCCATAACCAAAGCAATCCTGAGCAAAAGCAACAATGCTGAAGGTAGAATACTTAATTTCAAATTATGTGACATGGTCACAAAATAGCATGGTTTGGGCACAAAGATGGACATATGGAGTCAGACAGAGGACCCAGAAAGAAGCCCACAGAGCCACAGCTAATTGTTTTTTTTTTTTTTTTTTTTTTTTAGAAAGATGACAAAAATACATGTGGGAAGAAATATAGTATCTTCAACAATAGATGGCTGTGCCCACAGCATCTTCAACAGCAGGTGGCTACACCCAGAGAAATGGGACTAGGTCCCAATGTCTCACCTTGGCTGACGCTTCCTCTGCTGTGCAGTGTTTTAATCTCACGAGGTCCCATTTGCCCTTCGCTCCCCTTCCCTCCAGATCCACTGGAGTCCAACTCCAAATGGATTGAAGACTCTAAGACCTGAACCACTAGAACTGCTAGAGGACTAAGTGGGGAAAGCACTTGAAGACTCAGACACAGGAAGGGCTTTGTAACGAGTCTCGAGAAGGAAGGTCAGCAATGGGCAAATTCTGGTAAGGATGCCTGGTGTGTGTGTGTGTGTGTGTGTGTGTGTGTGTATGTGTGTGGGGGGAAAGGGAAACTTTATTTGCTGGACAATATGTAAATAAGTATGGAGGCTCTTCAAATACTAGAAACGAAATGAAATTATAATACGATCCAGCTATACCACTCCTGGGTTACCCAAAGAAATCTGTCCTGGTTTGAATATGCTTAGCCCAGGGAGTGGCACTATTAGGAAGTGTGGCCTTGTAGGTGTGGCCTTGTTGTAGGAAGTGTGTCACTGTGGTGGTGGGCTTTGAGGTCCTATGTACAAGCTCCACAAAATGTGAAAGAGACCCTCATCCTGGTTGCCTGTGGAAGCCAGTCTCCTCCTGGTTGCCTTAGAATGAAGATGTAGAACTCTCAGCTCCTCCTGCACCATGTTTGCCTCCATGCTGCTATTCTCCTGCCTTAATGATAATGGTCTGAACCTCTGAGCCTGTAAGCCAGCCCCCCTGACTGAGACATCATCTAAGTGAGTGTACCACAGAGATACCGGCACATCCATATTTCTTACTGTACTCACAACAGCCAAGATATAGGACTACTCTAGATGTTAATGAATGAATGGGTAGAGAACAATGCTTGTGTGTGGGTGGGGGGGTAGAGCGACAGAGAGAGGGAAATTTATTTAGCCATAAAGTAGGATGAAATTATGTCATTTGTGAGTCAAGGATGGCCGGGCAGTGGTGGTGCACGCCTTTAATTCCCGCACTTGGGAGGCAGAGGCAGGCAGATTTCTGAGTTCGAGGCCAGCCTGGTCTACAGAGTAAGTTCCAGGACATCCAGGACTACACAGAGACCCTGTCTCGAAAAACAAAAAAAACAAAATAAAAAAAAAAACAAAACCAAAAAAACAAAAACAAAACCAAAATGAGTGAGTCAAGGATGGACCTGGAAGTCACCGTGCTAAGCACAATAAACTAGACTTAGAAAAACGAATATTGCATGTTTTCTTTCATATGCAAAAGTCTAGATTAAAAAATGACATGAAAGCAGAAAGTGACTATAGGGGATAAAATGGTCTAAAGAAGAGAGTGGGAGACAGATTGAATTACAGAGGGGGAGGGTGCATCTTTTCTCACTACAGAATCAATCTAGCTATCTGTCTATCTAGTATCTACCTATCCATCTATTGACCTATCTATCTATATAGATCTATCCATCTTACAGAAAAGCAGAAGAGATTACTTGGGAGGAGAAAGGGCACAGGGCTTGGGCAGAAAGGAGAGCAAGTGGACAGAAGCAAATATGATCAAAATACAAAGCTACTCAAGCACGTACAAGACATCATAATAAAGGGCGCCATGTTGTACAGTGTTCAGTGTGGCTGCCAAATGCAGGACAGAGTCCAGGGTAGAATGGACTGAGCAGGAAGCAGCTGTGGAAGCTCAGGCAGAAAACACAGTGCTTGGACCTGGTGAACCAGATTCTGGGTATTTCTGTGAAACAGCGTGCAGACTTGCACGAGGACCTGAGAGGTGAGTAAGAGGCACTCGGTCTCTGTAAGGACTCAGTGTCCTGTTTCTGAGTCTGGAGCTCCTAGTGGCAGTAATAGTGTGCAACACGGGAGAATACACGGGGTGCAAGCAAAGCTGGAGTTTGTGTTTGAAAGGACAGTAATGATGCACTAGACACAGAAAGTAGGGAGAGTATTTCGAAAGCAGGCTCAGTATGCTGTGGATGTGCTAAAGGCAGTGAAGACCAGGGATTTGAAAGGCAGGTAGAGAGCTCAGAATTTTACCCTAGACAGTGGAGAGCCAGAAGGCTTTTAAACAGGAGGATAAGAATGGTAAATTTCCCCTCCTTATCTAAACAGGTGAGTCAATCCACTGGTATTGATAAATAAATTACACTTCAATTAGAACCTTCTTAAATGTGTGTTGTTTCTATTGGAGTCATTTTAGATGCTTTTTGGTCAACAATTGGAGTTCCTTATTGTTTTATTGGTACCAGGAAGCAGAAGTCGGATTCCTCTTTAGGTGGAGAAATACGATTAATCTTGTAGTTAATTAAAATTCAGCATCTACTCTGTTGCAGGAAGTGTGCGGAGTCAGCACCTAAGAACTGGGCATGGGACAGTCATGCTCTTGGTACTTGCGGGGCTTACTGTAAGAGGCCGATGCGGGAAAGTGGTACCAACTGGTGTGTCACCAAAGGAAAGTTCAAAGAGAAAACACCACAGAAGCATCTCCTGCAGCTCTGACTTCACTTAGGGGCTCCAGGAGGCCTTCCTGAGGAGAAGGTCTTAAGTGAAGACTAGGTTGGTTACAATTCCATCTGACAGGAAAATCAGTTCTCTCATTTTAATTAACTTCTCTGTTAAGTAGTTCTTGCAAATGGCACACAACAGGATAATCCAGCTCTTTCTCATTTTACAGTGAAATCAAGCTTTTCATTAACACTCCAGGGTGAGGTGTGAAGTGCCTGGAGAAGAAGCTGGGGTGGGGCTCCTTCATTTGTAGACCATAGAATTGTGAGGTCTGCCATGCAGGTGTTAGCAAATCACTAAAGACTGAAGCCTTGGTCATCCAAGACAAGTGACAGATCATTGGCAGGGAGACCAAATAGGCACGTGCAGGAAGTATGAGCCCCAACCTCCCTACCTTCATGGCACTGGACTCCTGAGTGAGAATCAAGTTTGACCACATCAGCAGTTCACAAGACATTACAATTTAAGGCGTTAACTATATTCTGAAAGACTTGGTAGTGGTCAGATCATTCCAGGAGCCGTAGGGGGCACTTGAACTGAAGCTGAGGAAGGAAAGGCAGCTGGGAGCAGTGGACGCTTTCCATGCCGAGTCTCTGAAGAAGAGAGTCTTTGCTTCACTGGCCAATCTGTGCTTCTAAATCCCAAGGAGGGCATGTTGTTTTATTTAGTGGGTTTCTTAACTCAGCATATCTCCTGCTGTGTTATTGGAATTGGCAGCGTAAAGAAGACATTCAGAGGATAGATCAGTCAGGAGGGTGGAAACCATGCCTTCCCATCTACCACTGGAGAGTGGTACCCATGCTACGTGCATCATAAGTTATACAAATGATTCTAATATTCACACATGAGACTTTTAAAAACTTAGTCAATTAGCTATTGTCATGACAAGCAACTTGGAGTCTATTTATCCAGTGGATATATTCCTTAGATTTTTTTTCCAGCTGGGTCAGACACTGTAGCTAGTACCTAGTTTCTCCTTCCTTTCACTGCAACACCACAAAGAAGACTTAACAATGATGTGAACTATGGGCTGGAGGCAGGGAGGGCCTAAAATTCAGCTGATGAGCCTAAGGCTCAGTGAGAGGTTAAAGGTGGAGGGGATTGGGAAAATGGCCCAGAGGTAACAGTTCTTATAGAGGACCAGGATGAGTTCCCATATCAAGTGGCCCACAGCTGCCTGTAACTCCAGTCCCAGGGCATCCAATGCCTTCTTCTGGGCTCCACAGGCTCTGGCATGAATGCAATATATATAAACTAACACATAAACACATCAATAAATCTTACAAAATAAAATAAAAGTGGAGGGGGTGAGGAAAGACACCCAATATTAACCTCTGCCTTCCACATGTGCACACACTCTCTCTCCTCTTCCTATTACACATACAGTATTCCACACTGACATCACCACACACTGACATGGGCTCTTCCTCGAAGAGTTCAAACAGCCACCTTGAACCCCTGCCCCCCACCTCAGATCCTAAATTGTAGATTTTCTTATTATTGGGAAACATAAGTAGCTGAGTTATTCAAGCATGCTCCACTTAAATAACCATTTATTCAGACTCTAAAATGCCAGTGTGGAGGGTCACTGCAGGAGACAAAGGATGTTAACATTGGCTTCCTGCCTCCTGTGCTTTCATGCAGCCGTGACAACTGCCTTGCTGACTTGGTGAAAGCCAGGAGTCCCCTCTTCGTAGTCACACTATTCTGTGTTCTAGGTCAGTGGAAGGACCAACTGCAATACAAGAATCCTGTTCTTTGTCAGCTGGAAAATTAAAGCTCCTTCTCCAGCTGTCCTTAGCCATTGACCCTCGGCAGCGTGGATAATCTTTCCTTTCCCTTGAGTGGGTGGCTGTTATTTTGTAGGTCTCCAGAGCAGGAGGAACAAAACATTTTTTTCAATGTGTATCTTCTGTTGAATGTACCTGGCACGTTGGTGCTAAACAGGCAATGAATCATAACAAATGGGAATGGTCGCCCATGGCATGATCTGATTGAGTCATTGAGACAATCACTTTTGTGTTGACAAAAGGGACGGTGATTGCGCTAGAGGAATTTGAAGGCACTGGAAACAAATGACCTAGAAAGCTTGCTTGACAAATGTGACCGGCTTCCAAGGGCAATGGCCTGTGCTCATGCTACTCAGCCTCAAGGCCCTGAACCCAGTGGATGAATATCTAAGGCACTGCTAAGTCTTTGGCCTTGCCTCTGTGGAGGGCTACCCACCTCCTCGCCCTGCTCTACTGCCGCCTCAGACTTTTAAATCTGTGGTTCTGAGGGATGAGCCTCTAAGTGACCTGTTGATATGGTTCTGTTCATTGAAAGAGCTGTGACCAGCCCACTGGTAGTCGAATACACACTTGACCCGAGAAGTTATAATCAAACATAATAATCGATGCAGAGACTGATTTGGCTAGAGCATTCTGGAGACATGTTGTGACGCCCTGCTGGGGCTAGTGGATAGGGAATATTTTTGAATATATTTTCCAAACAAACATAATGGGAGGATTAGTGATCCTGGGTCACGTTGCAAGCAAGCAGGCCTTCAGCCTTTTCTACTTTATGCTCAGAGCACAGAGTAAGTGAAGGAACGGGCTAGAAAGCAGCCAAGTGACCCCTGATGACCTAGTCGCATAGCTGTCCTTACTTTGTCTGTGTTGGTCAGGTTACCTCACTGGGTTCTCTTGGTGGGCCCAGACTGGTAAAGGATCCCCAGTCTGCCCTATGCATAGATAAGAGAGGCAAACTCAGGGAGGCGTTAGAAGTCTTTGCCTAAGTTATGTATGCAGGGTACTAGGTAATTTCCAAGGCTCAGAATAAGCTGTTGCTGCCCTGCACATACACACAAAGTGGCCCACCAGTAGCTTTCAGAAGGCTTTTGGTCTCTACTGTCTCCCAGATGGAGATGGCTGCCTGGAGGAATGCTTGAGGTGTGTGGGAAGGGGAAGCGAAAGGTGACTCAAGACTGCTTTTGATTTTTTTGTCCCAGAGACCTTGTACTTCTCCTCTGAAGCCACATGGTTCAAAAAGATGAAAGACAAACCCACCAAGATCGTGACTTGGAGACTCGGTGACCGCAGGAGCACAGCAAAAGCCACTGCTTCTGCTAGGCCCGTGGTCAGAGCAGCCTGGCTCTTACCAGCTTGGGAAGCTAGCACTCAGCTGGTGGGCTGAGATTAGAGCCTATAGACTCCACAACCTGCTGGTTCTTCCTTGGAGTGGCTCCTTTAATACAACATTTTAAAGTAACTTTTCTTGTCCCTCCCACATCTCCTACTCAGAGAGCTATCCATGGCAAAGCAAGGGTCAGGCACAGAGGAAACTACAGCTGCAAGACTCCCATAGACCAGCGATATAGTGTTATAGGGGCCAGTAGAAAAGGAAGGGCTGGTGTTTTTTTTTTTTTTTTTTTTTTTAACTAGGGGCATTTTCTTTTTTTCTTCCCTTTCTAAAACATGGTCCCATGTAGCCCAGGCTGGCCTTAGACTTGTTATGCGGCCAAAGGTAATCCTGAATTCTTGATCCTCCTGCCTCTGCTTCCAAAGTGCTGCGTCCCAGGCACTGAGTCAGTATCTCCAGCTCAATCCCCATTTTCAACTTGGGGACACGGCCTCTAAGCTTCTTCTGATGTCAAATAGTATAATGAAGTTTCTTTATTCTTCCTTTCTCTATGGGAGGAGGTTGACCTTAAGAAGTAAGCATCAGAAGGACTTTGCTCCAGTTGCCTGTGTTTGAGGACACTGCTCTTTGGCTCTACTCCTAAGTTTGATGAATTATCCAAGGAGGAACAATGGGATAGTTTTAAGGAACTAAAGTGACATCTCTTTTCATTCCTTCAGACATGTCTTACCTTTGAGGCCCAGGGCCGAGGCAAGTTGGTCACTGCCCTGAAAGTCACTGTTCTCTGTAACGGCCCGTAGTGTGTCTGAGCTCTATGTATCTCATAGGTTGCCTAGGAAGGACTGGGGCCTACTGCGATCGTAGTGCGGGGTTTAAATGTCTGGACTGTGGATCCAAATGGTTCTGCTTCTGGATCATTTTCCCCAACGGGGCAGTCAGATCACCGAAAACTTCTATGCCTGTCTTTTCTTAGCAACGTGGAAAGGCTGATAGTTCCTGCCTCTCTTGAGTCATTGTGAATGAGCTGAAGAGTTAAGGCCTCCCGAGGAGCACCTGGCTCCCAGTCACAGAGCCAGTGCACAATTAAGAGCAGTTGTTACTGGTGGTTGTTCAAAACAGCACCAGTTCCTTAGAGGCGCTCTAAAGGCCTCAGACTGGACTGAATCTCATGGAAGTATCCCACATGGATCAGCTGTGAGCTGATGCCAACTATGAAAACTAAGAATATCTGCTTATGCACAGTGGAGCTGTCTGACACAGTTGACAGACCCAGGGCATCAGCCACACCTCAACACAGATGCCATACTGGGACACCAGCATCCCCTGAAGCAAGCAGAGGAAAGCTTTTGAATCAGGCCAGGAGAGCACAATGAGGTGGAAAGAACAGCATCCTCTGATGGGGAAGCTGGGTTCAAGTACATTGTTTATAGTTTACTACCTGTGAGACCTTTGGGGGAACTGCTCCATCTCTTTAGGCCTCTGTTTCTTAACTCTTAAAAGTTATCCTCTTCCGCTATCTTCTTTATAACACTGCCTCGTAGGAAACACTTAAAGGACTTTTTTTTTAAGCCCCCAAAGGTTAAGAGAATGTACATTATATAATTATTACTTTTATTAAGCTTATTTTTCCTCTAAACTCTTAAGTGAAAACAAATTCAGAAACCATGCACACAGTGACTACACCAAGCCAGTTATCCATGTGTGGAATTTGGGCCGGGAGATATCTGCACAGTGTGGTGAGCTCTCTGGAACTGCAGTGCTGGCGTTATTGGGTAAGAGAAAGGTTCAGTAGGGTCTGTTGCAAGCATTAGATACAGCTGGCCTTCTGACCCTTGACCACAATCTCTGACCACAGTCTCTGTTTATATCTACTTGAAACCACTGACAAAGCTGGATACAGGGTGTCTCAGAGGCTGGCTGTTGTTACCTTTCTCCTTTTGAGCATTTAAGCTTGAATGAGTCAAGCAAGCCAAAGGGATTTGTAATGGCTGCGTGGCTGATGTCTTCAAGGTCAGCAGCCCCTGCTGTCATTGGCTCAGGATGCGCAAAGAACAACCCATCTTTATTCTTGGGAACATCTTTCCCTGGGACACAGGAAATGTGTCTACAATGTAGGTCTGAGCCCCCGAAGGGTAAGAGAACGTACATTATATAATTATTACTTTTATTAAGCTTATTTTTCCTCTAAACTCTTAAGTGAAAACAAATTCAGAAACCATGCACACAGTAGTTCCACTCCTTCCCTGAATTCTTTCATCTTGCCAGTGTAGCTGATTGAAGGTAAGTGGGAGACAGTATGATTTTGCTCTTATGCACCTAGAATTATGAGGATATCTCTATTCTATCATTTTATGGGAAACTTTCATGAAAATAATGTGATCCCCACCCCCCAGATTTATAGTCCTATTAATGTTTCCTTTTTAGGACCCAAACTTCCAAGGCCACCTCTCTCCTTACGGGTGTGTTATCCGTTATCCCTGAGTAGAAATATTGCTGCTTTTAGTAGCATGTGTGTACAGGGGAGTGTGTGAGTCTGTGTGCGCATGTGTGCGCATGTGCATGAGGCTCTGCCGAGGGATAACTGTGGGAGTCTGTCCTCCTTTTCCACCATGTCATCCTGGGTGTGGGGCTCAGGCTGTCAGGCTTTACCCAGAAACCATTTCCTTGGCCAAAAGCCATATTTAATCCTTTTTTGTAAATGAAGGATTTATTATTTTTAAATCACGTGTAATTGTGTGTAGATATGCATACATGGGTGTCAGTAACGCCAGCGGCCGGGGAATTGGAGTTACAGGTGGTTGTGGCTGCTTGATGAGGGTACTGGGGACTGAGTGTGGTCCTCCGTAAGGTCAGTGTGTGCTTCCTGACTCCCAGGCCATCTCTCCAGTCCCATCACGTTCAATCCTAATGTAGAATTGTAATTTAGCTTTTATTTTTGTCTTGCTTTTAATCATAGCATTATGGAAGACTGATTGGCATGGGAATCAGAATGAAAGATAACTAATTATCTCCCTTGACAAATATTTTGATTTGGAGTGTCTATTAGAAGAACACCAGTGCCAATGAACTAGATAAGATAGCATGCCACTGCTGTGTGTATATGTGTGTGAATGTGCATGTGTGTGTGTATGTGTGTTATGTGTGTGTATGCATATGTATGTGTGTGTGTATGCAAGTGTGTGTGAGTGTGTATGTGTGTATATGAGTGTGTGTATGTATGTGTGTGTGTATGCAAGTGTGTGTGAGTATGTATGTGTATGTGTGTGAGTGTGTATGTGTGTATGAGTGTGTGTATGTGTGAGTGTGTGTGTGTATGTATGTATGTGTGTGTGTGTGTGTGTGTGTGTGTGTGTGTGTGTGTGTGTGTGAAGCAGGTGACAAATAATGAAATAATGACAATCAATTGCAGTGTCAGGGTGACCATACTAAGGGCCTTAGTGTCATGTTTTGATACAAGTGGGAATTAAGGCCAAGCATGATTGAAAAAGAGCCAGGGATTTCATACAGGAAGGATGACTCTAAATTGAAGAGTCTGAGGTATGTAAGAGAACAACATCCATATAGTGACTGCTGCCCCTGTGTCTGCTTCACCCTTTATTCAAACAGTGAGGAACTATTCTCATGCTTGAGGCAGAACAACGGGCTAGCCCTGGGAGTAGCACATGCATTCAGAATCTTGTCTTTTTGACCTTGTAGAGTTCACATTCTGGGGAAAGAGGACCCCTAAAGATATGACTGATGCACTTTAATAGACCTGCACATGGAGTGGTATAAAGATATAGGTAGGCTTCTTAGAAATACATTTCTGTGTTAATGTATCTGAATAATGATGGTATTCTCCTGAGCCCTTTGTGTTCCACTCAACAATTTTATGGCTATGCACATATGTGGAGTGGCTCTCTCCACCCCATCTGAGATCTGAAGATGCAACTCATCAGAGCTGGGCTTCAATTTCATTTAAAGCGGTGCAGTTCTCTCACAAAGAGCGAGGAAGCAAATCAAAGTGCCTTCATTTATAAATTGCTGAGCATTGGATGGATACAGAAATACAGATGTGTTAACTCCTCAGGACCCCTGAACTTCCCGCTTCCTACTTATCGTTTCCTTGACCCTTAAGGCATAGACTACGCTGAGGTCCCTTGAAAGGAGGAGAGCCTGAGACAGAGACCTCAGTGCTGCTCTGAAACTCGATTCCTGCTCTTTTTTACTTCTCAAACTGAGGGAAGCCCCTCAAGGGCTCTCTCGGAGGCAGCTGCAGTCTGTTTGTTTCCAGCTACTGTATTTGTTTGTTTCTTCTTTTCCATTGGGCTCAACAGCTTCTGTAACTGGACCAGAGCTAGATGAAGTACCGTTCGTTTATAACTGACATACCTTGGCTTCACGGTGAAACATGCTAGCTTTTCCTGTAATTGAAGGTCTTTAGTGACCATGGCAACATGCTTATTAGCAGCCAAGGTCAGCGAGTGTTCTGCTCATTTGTTGGTGAACTGCAGCTGACTTCTGTGCAGAATATTTAGGGGACTCTGCAGCTTTAGTCCATGTGACCATCAAGCTGGGCGGGGGATACAGTATCCCATGTCCGTCTTGTCCTGTACTGAGTTCTAATATACATGCCTCATGATACCTGGACCGTCGCATCCTTCCTATCCAAGCCAAGGTCAAGAACCAGATGGTGTCTGGTGCCCAAGACCTGGCAGTCTTGTTGCTATAGAAACTGAAAAATGAACTCACAGTTGAGCAATGGAGCAGCTAGGAATGTAATGCCAAAGTAGGGCAGCTCCAGAAAGACCCAGGGATAGTCATGTGCCCAGTGAGTGTCAGGCCCACGGGATGAGCAGAGATCTCCTGGGACATTACAGGGACGGTTGCTGGGCTATCAACTTTAAGGTGTCGTCCTTATGTATGATCTAGGCTAAACATTGCAACCAGGAGGGCAGAACTAGCCAACAGCTCCTTTTGAAGCTAAATATGAACACTGATTTCTGACTGGATTAACTGTGGCCAAATCATGGGGCCACACTGGGAGCTCTGTGGAGGTTATTTTTAATCAACCTTTCCCACCAGGTAATTTATGAAAGTGCTAATAAGAAAGAACAATATTAGCTTTGGACCAATGCAATAATGGTGGCAGCCATTTTCTGATTTGGAGAGCAGAAATGATCTAAATCAAAATCTATAATTAAAAAGGATAATGACTTCTAAATTAGTTTTTATTAATAGAATTAAGCCATGCTAGGTCTTAGATGGTATCATAAATTTGATATTAAAATGTTCATCCTTAATGAAAACATATATGAACTGAATAATTTAAAGTTACATACTGCATGTTAGTTTATAACATTAAGTGTATTAACGAGCAATGTGACATAGCTTAAAGACTCTGTAGCACCAGGTAAGTATTTGTGCTTGCTTGTAGATCTGGGTCATATATGGACTGGAGTCACACTCCCAGGGAGAAGTTTGATAGACTGGTTAGAGAATGGCCATTTCTTACAAACAGCCTCAGGCTGCTCTCTGTGGCTACGTGTTCTGTGTGTCCCGTCTTAGTAAGAGAGGTAAAAAAAAAAATCAGTCAGGATGATTAGACTGTCCTACAAATAACATTCATCTAGAAGGACTATCAAAACGAGGGGCAGGGGGCTCTCCTTTCCTGGCTATCCACGCCTGACTCTGAAGCCTTGGGAAGCTGAGTCAGGGAACTGCCTGGGGCAGGAGATGAACAGGATCGCCTCTCAGCTGGAGTCTTGTCAGCAGCAGGCTGCCTGTCTAAGGTTACTGAGCTTGCTTGGATTTTCTGATGATGACTTTGTCATCTGTTCTCCACTTCTGCCATCTTGGCTCCTCCACTTCCTCCTCTGCTGCCAATAAAAGGGGGGAAGTCCAGGACAGGCTCTCTGGTTTTTCTTTATCAGGTACTGGGATGATCCTGTTTCTGCTTGTCGCTCTGCCCCCACCCCCCACCCCCTGGGGGGGTACTGCTAGCATTTCTCACTACAGTGTTAGTGTCTTCTAGTTCCCTCTCACTAATGACCCAGCTTGTCACAGTCAGGTGCACTAGACTTTACAGAATCTGGGGGAGAGCAGGGGTTCGTCTTGGTCTCCAGCCATTTAAGGATGAGCCTGAGAGTAAATCTATTCCTGGTCTTAAATTATCTCAGGGGAATTTCCAATAAATACAGGAAACACCAGGGAATTAAACACCAACAAAAGAACAACAATAGCTTCGATATTTTGCCTCCAGACTTGCGATGACCTGACTGAGTTTGAAGGACTGAAAGGGACCCCTGAGCAAAAGAGAAGTGGCCACACGATCACTTCCGGGTTACGAGCTTGGCCAACAATTCCGAGTTATGAGCTTTGCCAATGTAGGGCTTCTCCTTGGGTGCAGAGACAGGCAGAGAGCAGACTAAGTTCATTTCTGGCTCAGAGCAGGTGTGGCTGAAGCCCTCTGCTTCCGGTTTTCACATAGCACTCTTATCAGGGCTAACTCTGTGGAGCTATTCCTGCCTGAATCCCTCTCTGCAATGCTCCTCCACCACAAATCTCTGCTGAGGGCTCATACTTCTATCGGTAACTTACTCTTTCTAACTGTTATAGAGAGAATTACAATTCCATGTTGTTGCAGTGGTTGTCTGAGGGCTTTAAATACCATTTCTCCACCCCTAGTTGTGGATGTGGGTGGGGGCGGGGTGGGGCATCTATTAGAACTTGACAAAGAAAACCCACCAGTTCCAAGAGTGCAGCTTGCCAGGCTGTACCCGATGACACCGTCTAAGAATATATCCAGAGGAGCAAAACTATCAGTTCTCTGCTTTTTCTCGAGCATTACAAGGATATCTTAACGTTTTCTTATTTGGTTCAGAAGAGGAAAATGAGACCTCTAAGTATTCAGGATCTCATTGAAAACTGATGCGTTTCAGAATTTATGTCTGTAATTTTCCACATGCTTGTGCTCTTGGCAATGAGATGCTCACACTATGATCGGGTGGTCCTTTGCCTATGAAATATGCCACTGTTTCTCTTTCCAAATACCATTTTCTACTTTGGGGCTGATAATGAAAGGTGTATGATACTTATGCCAAAGGGTCAACAAATCTTTCACAAGAGAGAAATTCACCAGGTAAAAGATGTCCAAATTTTCTCTGTTTCCAATCTAGAGACATCCTCCCAGCCCTTACCTGTATCAATTACTTATTTACGTGTCATGACTCTGTATAACTCGATTTTGCCCTTGAGTGGTTTTTACCCTTAGCTAAAAACCTATCTGAGCCTTAAGGATGTCCTATTCAAAATGCCTTGTTGTAGACCGATGTTTTAAACTAGTATTCTGATTCACTTAGGTAGTCTCTGTTTTCTACACCAAAGGTTCTTCAAATGAAGCCAATGTTTAAAAGGGAAGGAAGAAAGGAAGGAAGGAAAAAAGAAAGAAAAAGAGGAAGGAAAAAAGAAAGGAAGGAAGGAAAAAAGGGAAGAAGAAAATAAATGCCCCCTGAAAGACTGGTTAAATATGAATGAGTCCCCTCAGTTTGGCCAAGGCGATCCTGAAAGACTAGGCATGGCACTTTCTAAACATGGCTGTTACAAACTTCAACTAAACAGCTCAGAATTTCCCAGAGGTGGCCGCTGCCTGGTGAGCACAGCGTGATTAGACAGAGGCGAGACCTGCCATCTTGGTTCTTGCCCAGCTTTTCAGGTGAGGCCGGCAGAAATTCCCTTTGCATCTTCCATTTCTTAGCTATCCTCCTGACAGACATCCTCCTCCTGAGGGCTTGAGATGTTTCTGACTGATTAAGAGTTCCTGGAGGCCTACCTGGTCTGGTTGGTAACAGAAGGGGTAATGACTCACTAAGTGTGCTTCAAGGATTTCCTTTAAAGTCATCAACTCCAGGGCTTCCCCAGTATTGAAGCTCTTTTATGTTCAAATGGCCAGAGCCACAGGAGTCTGCTTTGCCCAGTGGTGCCTCTAAAGACAGTCTCCTGGCATGAGGGAATCCCTCCTGATTATCAGCCTGCTTTGGTTCTGTGGATGAGTCACTGTCTCTAGTCACTGTGCTATATATAGGTCCATTCACCACCAGCAAATGAAACCTTTCAGGCCCCATTCTCAGAGAAGTGGCTTGGGTTTCCTTTCGACTGTGCTTCCTCCAAATAAGTAAAATACACAGATGCCCTCAGGTTCTGAGATACTGGAGGGCCTGTGAGTTTTAAAACGGTCAGAGACGTGTGTTATGAGATTATACAGCCCTCTGTTTCTTTGAGAAACAGCGTTAGTGCAGCTTAAAAACAAGCTGAGGAAAGTGGAAGGAGTCACGAAAATAAACCGAATTGTGCAGATACAGAAATGTGATGCCATTGTTGGTCCCCATTCTCATTTCCAACTTTGAAGGAAGCCCTGTGGCATTGGTGAGGCTCAGAAACTGAGGCACATCCATTTCTCTGGGTTAAAAGTGGGACATCAGAGCCCAGGACAGGGAGGCACAGCTGAGGGGCTCTGTGGGTTAGGGGCAGCCTACCACACAGACGTGTGTGTACTCTCAGCTCTTAGCACCGTTCACTAGAACACATTGTGTCTGCCCCAGTTCACTAATATTTGGTTAACGGCAAAGATTCTTTAGTGATAAAATGTTCTTCATCATCTAAGAATGGCTCCATATGACAGCCAGAGAATGACTGTCTGACTTCTTTCGTCTTCTCCAAGAACATACCTATCCTATTGTCTGCAAATTTCATTTTCCAATTATCTTAAATAGAAATCAATGTTATATAAGATGATATGACCACAATGTATTTTTTTGTAAAACTTATTTATAGAGGAAAAATAAGCAACCAAAAATTAGTCTAATAGACTTGCTAACTAATAAATACATAAAATAAAAGGCTAAGAAGTCATTAAAAATGATCTATAGAAGAAATTTAACATCATGGAATAGTATAGTAATAAAACATTGTTAGAGAAGAGACCAAAATGGTTATATTTTAAAAAGAAAACTAGTTTCCTTTCTTTGATTATTTTTAGTTTTAAAATAGTTTATAACCAATAGTATGTTATTAAGATAAGCAAAAGTAAAGGTTACAAAAAAAAAAAAAGAGTACTTTTAACTTTTTCCGGAAGTAATTTTCTGAGCAGAAATTACAGAAAACAGTCACGTCTCCCTGGACCTTCTCCTCTGGTGCTCTCGTTGCCAGGGAGATGTGCAAACGTTACAGGATGGGAAGAGTAGGAAAGGCAGAAAGGCTCAAATATAGTGTGAGCTACAAAAAGATAACCGAGCAAAAGGATGTCAGCTAAAACTCATCAGTGTTGCTTGGCTTCAGAGGTGAAATTCCAAGTCCCCAGACTCCAAAAGGCCGCCTGAATATCCAGAAATAAGCATAACCTGCACTACAGAAGAATTTCTGGAGGGAGGGTAAAAGCCATCATCCTTCAGGAACTTGGGAAACCTGTTTCCCTTGACCAAAAGGAGTGGGTTCCCTGTGGTGTCTGTCAAAGCCCATGCTGTCCTTCAGCTCCTTCCCTATCACAGGTACCTGCTACACACCCCAAAGTCCACACTGACATCCTAGCTCTTCTCCCCGCCTCTCCTACTCTAAAGTCCCTCCAGCTCACAGGCTTCTCTGTCCCCAGCACTCGCTCTCCTTACAAACCCCACTGTTTCTGATATGCTCCTCTTCTTCCCTCTCTGTCTCCCCCTCATACTCCTTCCTACCCCACCCACCCTGTTCCAGCTTCTCTCCTGGTCCAGCCTCTCCCTGGTCCTACTGACTGCTCCTTTGAGAACCTCACTGCTTCTCATCTACAGGCCCCAGGGCTGCCAAGTTCCAGCGCAATTCACAAAATAAATGGAGAAGGCAGAACTTCCCTGTGCTAACTCTGCACTAGTTCTCAGAGGTGTCCTATGTGTTTATCTTTAAAAGTATTGTGGTAGAAACTCACAAGGTTTCATCTAACTCACTGTGAGCACTCGATGCAGTCAGGTTAAATGCAGCAGATCCCTAGTCATCTAGTCATCTCATAAACATGAAACTATTCCATCCCTTTCTGCCTGGCCACATCCTCACAACCATGCCCCACCATCTGAGAGGCTGGATACTTTAGATGTGAGTGGAACTGCGTAGGGTTCATCCTTTTGTAAAGAGCTTGTTTATTTAACAAGCTAGCTTCAACCATGTTGTTGTGTATGTCTGGATTCTTGTTTAGGTCACATGGCTGTCACCTGACACAACAAGAGGGCGGGGGCGGGGGCGGGGGCGAGGGCGAGGGCGCTTCTTGCACTGGACAGAAAGAGAGAATTAAGTTTAGTCTTTGGACTTCACTCTCACTACCAGGCCAACTATGGTGAAACTTAATGCCATGGACTGGAAAATAGAACAGAGTTAGGGAAATGTTGATGGAAAATGCTCAGTACGGAGCAAGGCCAGGCAGTTAGCCACAGGATTTCTTGAACTCAGTGCCAGGGCTGCTGTCCTGTATCCAGTATCTGGTACAGAAAGCCCATGAGTAGAGTTGAATTCACAGATGGAGCCCCCAACACAGGCCGAGCATCAGGAAGAGCCTGCCACACGTTGGGTGGCATGATTTCTAGTCTTTGGGTGTGGGCTGGAGCATCCTCCCTTTGTCCCCATCACTGAACATGTTCTTGTAGTGGCAAGACAGGAGCATCCCAGAGTAGGCCTGGCACCTGTACCCCAGTGGTATAGACTAAAGTTTCATCCTGTGTTGCTGCTAATAGTGGCGTAGGCCTTGATACTCCCAGAGTGTAAGCTGGTGGCTTCAGGGGCAGGTCCTAAGGTGTCTATTTCAATCTGGATCCTCATGTACACGTGTGAGCTCCACTGTCCATGCTTCTACCAGAAGTTTTGCCTTCTGGGCCCCTACCAGAGTCATACAGTAAGCTCTGCTTAGAGAGGTGTAGGCCTTTCTAACCTAGTTCTTTAAGATTTTCTGCATTCCTTACACAAATGAGTTTGAGAGACCATGTGGTTGGTCAGCTGTGGGCCATCGTCCACAGACACAGTGATGACCTCGTTTTCAGTTCACACTTTCTGTGTCTGTAGTTTATCATTGCCCCCAAAATACCTAAGGCAATAGACACATACTCTGTGTGCACGCCCCACCCCCATTTCTGTCTTAAAAAGCTTGGGGGAGGGGCCTCCATAGCTATGTTTCAATATAAAAGCCCCAAGAAATTCTAACAAGTACCGAGGATTAAAACCGTTTCCAGAAATATCTCCCAGTACCCATAAGTCCACATTGACCACAGCAATTGGATGTTTAATGTTTCCAGCAATTGCCTCTTCCAAGAATTCCAAGTTCTCTCAGCTCCTGTGCTTTTCTGAAGGAGTGATATGTTGCACTCTCCGCATTCACTTCTTGGCTCCCTGTCTGATTACTCTGCTCATTATCCCCCTCTCATCTCAGACTCCCCATGATTCTCATTTATATTCTCCTATTTTTAGTCTGCTCTTTGGTTCCTCTCAGTCTTCAAAGCTTTGCACTAAGAACCCAGGCTAGAAGCAATACATGGTCCTTGTTCTCGTGGTATCTCAATCCCCTGATGTAGAGGAACGATGCTTACATCGCGAAGCAGGGGCAGAGAAGAGGGAGAGGCAAAGCGGAGCTTCAGAAATCGAGATGACTTCCCCTTGGCAGACTTGGAGAAAGGGTTCACGAAGGGACAGCCTTTAACATGGGTCTTGATGAAATGAGGAAGAGAAGCTTCTAAGCTGAGGGGTTAGCATATGCTAACCATGTGTTGGGGGTACGGAGATGGTGGTGAGTGTTCTAGTGCAGCTGAGACATAGCTATGTGAACGGATGCTGAACAGGACAAGAGATAAGACCAAAGGGGAGATGGAGGCCAAGCCGTGGATGGATTTAGAGACAGCTCTAAAGGTGTGTGCATGCATGTGTGCATGTGTGCATGAATGTGTGCATGTGTTTGTGTGCATGTGTGTGTGAAGGCTTTCCAGGAAACTGCCCTTGAGGATAACTGCTCAGTGTGGCTTCAACGGTCAGGAAGAAGGTGCCCACAGTAAGTGAGAGGCAAGCTTAACCTCAGAGAGTGGGTCTATACAAAGACAGAGTGACGCTGGAGTGGAGGAGACGGTTGGTGTGAAAGTGAGGCAGGCAGAGCTCAAGTCTTGTTGTACAGACACAACACACGCACATACACACCTGAGTAGGAAAGCCAGGTAAGGTAGAACTGGGTAGTTAGGAGGCTGATGGTCCCACAAGTGACATTCAAGTAATGATTCAAGTACAGTATTTTAGGAGGCAAGGTCATGAATAAAAATTTCAATACAAGAAACTACCCAGCAGGCACTAGGAAGGTAGTAAGGCTTTGGTATAAAGAAAGACAAAACAAAACAAAACAGAACAAAAATCTCCCCAGAAAATCAAAAAACCCAAACAACCCAGCATCAAGTGTATGCGTATACATGTGCATACATGTGCATATGTGTATGTCTGTGTGAACGCACATGTGTGTATGTGTGCATGAGCATGCATATGTATGTATATGTGTTAAATGGGAAGACAGCTGGGGACCCTGGAGGAGTAATCAGAGGTTCTAACCCACCGATCTGTCATGTTAAATCTTACCGAGAGGCCCAGGGGCTCAAGAATAGAATCAGTTACCATGGCAAGATTGGTGGTCTTTGGGAAGACTCTCTCCCCTTTAAAAATGGAATTTGGATTTTAAAATGTAGCTTACCACAAGGACGGAGAGATTAGAGAGAACACTTTCCTTTTCAGAACATTAGCCAGAGACGTAACATAGTGTGCGATTCCAATGGGGGTGTGGTTAAGTGTTCCTCCTATACCTCCTATATGTTCCTCAGAGAGAGAGGTTGTTTTTTTTTAAATGAGAGAAATGAGATGTTTTCCTCACCCTGCACTCTGACTCCCTGCCCTCTGACAGTCTAGGCAGAAAACCAGGAGCTACTTTTCATGACTGGAGCAGCAGGAGCCTGGCTACCCAAGGTCACCCAGCAGGTTCCTGATGGCTTAGGCCTGTGAGGTATCCTGTGCAAATAGCCTACAGTGAGGTCCGAGGTCTGACGACAGTTTCCCAGTGTTCACCATAGCATTTATTTTGAGTTGTGTGCCTGGCTTTGATCTAACCCAGGCGGCAGTGCGTGGTCAGAATCCTGAGTCTGCCCAATGCTCATCTTCCAGTTCTCTCCCCAGCCTTTGCCATGTGGAAAAGCCACTTAAAAAAAGAATATTTCAATTTATTGCCAGCACTGTACTGCTGTGCTTTTAAGAAAACAGATTTAACGGCAACAATTCTTCAGTAGAGAGTTCTACTTAATCTTTTATTAATTCTTTGGGAATTTAATACAATGTAGTCCGATCATATTCTTCTGGGTTCTTCCCCCTCATTTCTCCCATATGTGTCCCTACCTCCCTATGCCCCAAGCTTCATCTCCTCTCTCCTTTAAGACATTTAATAGTCTATCAACTCCAATTTGTGCTGTCCATATATATGTAGGGCTATTTATTAGAGTGCAATAAACCAACCAGGAGCCACACCCTTAAAAAAAACTGTCTCCTGGCTCCCAAGAAATCACCATTGCTCTCCAGTCAGGGCTGAGGGCTCATGAGTCCCTTCCCATTGCATGCTGGGATGATCACTGGCTTGATATTGTGTAGGCAATCACAGCTATGTGGGTTTATGAGCACAGTGATCCTGTTACCCTCCACTCCTCCCTCTGGTCTGTAATGGTTTCCATGTGTTGAGGAGAGGTGCCGTGTAGATGCCCCATTGTGGCCGAGGACTCCTTAAGTCTCTTATTTTTCTGCACTCTGAGAACAACTAGTTTTTTTGGAATCTTGTAGGCAATTCTCTCAGCAGCCCCTAAGAACCTCCCTTGTCTTAGATATTACTTTCCTGCCTCTTAGGCTGCTCAAACCTGCCCCCTTCACTTGCCCTAGTTTCATGCCTTTAGCAGACCTTAAAGACTTCACATTTTGGAACTTACCCAACCAAGTCCCCACTAGCTGTACGGAACTCCTCCTCATTCTCTTTTTTTCTTTGCTTTCTCTTTTCATTAGTGGGGATCTAAATTAGAGCCACACAAATACCAGATGCATGCTAAGCACTAAGCTGTCTCCTTAGCCCATTTTTACTTTTTTGAGTTAGAATCTTTTTACGATTCCTAGGCTAGACTTAAACGTACTCTGGATGTAGCCTTGAACTCATGATTTTCCCGCCTCAGCTTCTCTTGGGTTTGGATAACAATGATCACCTATATTAGTTTTCAGCATTAGGGGCCAGTTTGGTTGAATCCACCAGGCCTACACTTGGGTCTAATACAATGTACTGTGTGTGGCCACTTGGCATTAGAAGTCTGAAAACCCTTAGACTATAATAGTGCCACCATTTTAAAAATGTGCTTCACATGAAGAGTGGTGGAGATTAATTATGTATGTATCGCCTACATCGCCTCCAATCACCTTTCTCTGTACCGTAAGTCACTTTGCTTTCTTAGCCTACAAATGCCCCCAAACCCTACTCTTGGCTGCCTCCCTCCATACTTGGCTGGCTGGGAAGCAGTTTTGAACTACTTGTCTGTGCAATGTGCGTACTGTGTGCTAGACTGAACAGGCCCGGCTCAGTACCACTCCCATCCTTCGGTCATTACCAACCTCCCCTTGCCACGACTGTCATACAGACTCTATGTCTGTAATGCACCTTTTGGGGAGTCCACTCCTATTCCTGGATACCTCTGTTCTTCTGAGACCCCCACGCCTTCAGCTTCTACTCCTAAGGACTGTAATCACCATCCTGTTTCAGGATCCCTCCATGTAAGTGTCTGTCAGACGCCTGAGACACAAGTCCTAAGCAAACCCGTTAGTCTGCCCTAACTCTGACCCACTTCTTCATGTCTGCTGCTCACCGGCTTTTTCTATCTCCATCACTTAAGCATCAAACCATCTATCAAATGCAGACTCAACGTGCTGCTCCTATACCTCCAGATCTCCCTCCTGAATGGCCTTTTACCATTTAGCCTATGTGGCCTATGAATACATTTTCCTGACTCTGCATTAGCTGTTTCCTCTACTTTAATACGGCCTGACATCTTGTTCACTCAAGTGGAACTGCATTTATCACTGTCAGTCCAAGTAAGATGTCCCATCTCAGGTAGAATGTTCCGGAACTCTTCCAAGTAGACTTCACAGAACACAGTTGCTTCACTCCCTGTCTTCCCTAGTTCTCTCCCATACCAGGTTGCCATGGTGACTGTACACTCTCTTAGTCTTCTCTGTATCCCTAGTGAGGATCCAAGTGCCTGGGGCATATGGGTACTTAACACAGCTGTGGAGTTCCTCCTGCCCAAACAGGCCTTGGATTCAGTCACTGTGTATCCCCAGTTATTTTTCTCTTTTCAACTCAAATGGGCTGGCGCAGACCACGGGAACATGGGTTATATTGAGTAATTCATACAGGAAGAACAGGCCTTCTTTTGTTATAACAGAAATCCATTCTCTGATCACTGGATTAGGTGTCTCCAGTGATAATTTCATGGCCCTATTATACGGCAACCTCCTGCTGTGTGCTCTATCTGTGATTTTCTGATTAATAAGTGATCCATAAGAGACAGATACTTCACAGAGATGATACATTTACAACTTTTTTTGGGGGGGTAGACATCTTCCAAGAATGATTGTGACAGGGTCTATGTGTATAGGTATTTATATCAGTGAAAATTGCTGGTAGGCTAATTAAATGATACACTTTAGTGAGCAATATCATCTTCCATGTTAAATCTAAATTATTCCTGGATGATAATTAGAAAGAACATTGAAGACTGGGAAGTATGTTTCATAAAGAAGTCAGAGAACTAGCTTAGAAGAATTTGGCAATGAGATGCTTAGCCCTGCCCGCAGCAGTATGAATAGGCAGAGTCAAACCAGAGCTGAGACATATGTCAGCGTGGGTCACTCTGACATGGCCAACTGTGGGGACTGAGTATGAGCTTTAGTTGCTGCTAACAAGTCAAACTGACATTTTAAAGCCCCAGTCCAATTAAAGCGAGGCTGCAGCCACGGCCCTGTAGGACTTGCCAGTGGAAACGTGGACTGCTCCAGGCAACTATTTGTTCCTTGACCCATAGTTACAAGGCTGCCGTCTACGTCTTGCTTATGTCTCTGGAACATACTTCTGCTTTCTGTAAGAATTTTCACCAAATGTTAAACTGACACAAAGCCACCGCCTGGGAGTATTCATTTAGGAAACAGTGGAATACTTACTGTGGAGATGTAAACTCATGACTGGCTCATAAATAATCACAAGTATTTTTTTTTTAAAATATATCCCATTAAACATGGCACACCACAGAGTATGGAGGAAGGAAGATGAGATCTGGATAGTCCTGAGTGCCATAAAGCAGACTGGGAAATACCATGATACCAGGGGAGTCCGGAGTTCTTAGGCTCAGGGGGGTCTGCTAACAGTGTCTCTTTCTAGCTCATACAGGGTTGCATTTGTACATTTGGCTTATGGAGAACTAAACAGACATCCAGGAGGCCCAAATGTCTGTGGGGCAGAACTCAGCGAGTGTAGACGCTGTTGATCAGACTCTGGTGATCTCCCTTGTGCATTTCTTCCAGTGAGGGGCGTCCTAGACTGGTCTCCCTAGAGTGTAAGATTCTCAGCAACTCTCAACTGCACCCTTATTACTTACAAGATCTCAATTACAAATGTCCTCCGGAGTTCTAGCAGCAATTAGACAAGCTACTATGAAAGAATGCATTATATATCAGTTAAAAACATATGCAAACCAAGCATCATTAGAGAAAGATAATATTCATGCAGAGTTTACAAACCGTGTCTTTAGGGTGGCCCAGTAAGTAGAAATATGGGGACCCATGCTTGTCACTTTTCATGCACATGGAGAGGCTGGAAGGTACCATTCCTAAAGGAAGGGGAGGAACAGCCTAGGACCAATCATTAGAATTAACAGAACCAGTGACAAAGACATTATTACTGTTAGAGTCAAGATTGCTTAGTATGTTTAGAGCAGTTGAATAAAAACTATCTAGGCAGTAAGAGTAAACACCTTAAGTAAAGCTAACCTTATCAGGCATGCAGCAAAGTGAAATTAGTGAAAGACCAAGCTGTATGTATATTTCATAAGTAGATTTTTTTTTTCTCAAAATATTGAGGGCATCCTGAGGTGCTTCTATGGAAGCACAAATATGGATAAAATTTGAACTGGCAATGCCAGAATTCTTAATTTTTTTTCTCATAATAATGATGTCTTAGTGATATCAGCTGTCATTTGAGAATCAGTCAATATTCTAAATTTCAGAAATTTTAGAAATTTAGGAAATTTTAGAATTTTAGAAATTTAAGAAATTCTAAGCTGTAGACATGGAGTTCCTGTGTTCACATTTTTATTTTTCTAATATCCTAATAAATCCTTAGAGTTCTCACCTATAGAACCCTGCTCATTTATATTCAAAGTTTACACTTGACTTGCTGGATATAATTGCTTTCTAGAAAAAAAGAAAAGCAGACAAAACTCAGCAGCACATTGGCTGTTCATGCCTCTGCTCACCGGCCGTGCCTCTGCTCTCCAGCCAGTCTGTAACATCAGTGAATCAGCCCACAACCTCTTGGTCTTGCCAACTGCAGCTGACGGGCTATAGTTCTTTACCTACACAATCATGGACACTAGAAATTCTGAAATATTCAGATCAAGAATCTCCAAGGTATAAGTGGCCAGAAGAGGCCCTACAATGCCTGCTTGTGTGCTCTCTGCTGACATGGTGTGAGGGATGGGTATGGCTCACTAAGAGATTAATGCTATCCAAAGAACTTAGTTCATGGAGTTCAGGCATGTTGTGGCTATTGTCATCTTTGTCAGAGACCTCTGATGACACCTTCTATATACAGCTTGTTCCCTCCATGGGATCTGGCTTCCTTGTACAGAATGAACCAGGACCCCACGGGGTTCTGGATTGTGTGATGGGGGTGTTTTATCTCGCATGATATGTGTACGAAGGCAGAAGACTACAGCGGGAGACATACCTAACACAGTGGTTAAATACAGAGAAGAACCTCCCTGCGGTCAGGAAGTCAATGCTTGACAATGAATGCTGTAAGTGGAAATTAAATTTCAGGATTTACTAATTGAGTTCACCATTTAGCCCTGCCAAGAAGCAAGTAATTTCATGTGGAAATGATCAAGCTGCTTCAGTGTCATGCAGAGAAGGCTCTCTCTGGGTTTCAAACATGGCCTTTAGTCAGCTTGGAAACATATGTGCTAGCCAGGTAACTGCAGGCCCAGACGGTGAAACAAAGGAGCCAAAAATGTGGCAGGGTGCACTGCCATGAAGGCAGGAATGGAAACTGCAGGGAGATGCGAAGTAGAGCTTTGCACACTGTGCGAGGAAAATAATTAGTGCACATCAGAGCTTTGCACACTGTGCGAGGAATATTAGTGCACGTATTTTAATAGGCTGTGCCCAGCCCTAAAACCTACCACCCTGATGAGCTCAGTATCAGCATCACGAGTTACACTTTGTTCCCCCAAAAGACTAGGGATCCTCTTAGAAATATAAAAGCAGCCAAGCAAGGCCCGAGACACTAAACAGTTAACAGCTGTCCAGTGTTGAGAGCTTGTGTTTGTCCCATTAAGTTCTTTTTTGATTAAGCAGCGTGTTGAATATGTGACTCTCAAAAGTTTACAAACTTTCTTACAATTAGACCATATAGTTTAGGCCCAGAGTAAGGAATTATATGATTTTTATCTTTGATCCCAACTGAAGGAATTCAGTTCAAAGGAAACATTAGGAAGTCTTCGTGAGGACAGGACATGAAAGCCACGCTCAGAATTTTTTGATAACAAAACTCTAGCCTTCTGTTGGCAATGTGAAAGTAGTGCAAAGAGAAGAGTCAGGGGTCAGAAGAGGGTGGCAGACATTGCAGGTGCCATCATCCGTTTGTTCCACCCCAGAGAGTATATATCGTGCTGAAGGGTTGGGTTTCCGACCTAAACAACGGCCGCTGGGTGGCGCTGATGTGCAGGTTCAGCACTTGTGACGGTGAAGGGCCATGTGCCTGGCTGGGGTCACAAAGTATGTGGGAGGCATTTATACTTTTCTTTCAAATTGTCTATGTCCAGAAATCAGAGTTGCCTAGCATACGTAAAGCTCTGGGCTCGATCCCCCAAACTGCATAAACTGGTGAGGTGGCGCATACTTAGAAACTTAGCGTTTGGGAGGTGGAGGCAGAGAGAACAGAAGTTCAAGGTCATCTTTGCCTATACAGTGAGTTCAAGGCCAGCTTGGGATGTATGAGACCCTGAATCAAGAACAAAACAAGTAAAAGTCTAAGGGCTGAAGGGAGATACCAGTGAGCAGGAGCGCTTGCCCAGTAAGAGTAAAGACCTGAGTTTGGATCCAGGCTCCCAGGTAAAAAGCTAGGCATGTCTCTGCAGTACCTGTAGCACCCTGCCCCCCTAATTCTCCCCCTGCATTGTGTACTGGGGAGACAGGAATATTGCTGGGGCTTGTGGGCTGCTAGCCTAGATCAAACTTTACGAGAGACCTGTGTCTCAAAAGTAAGGTGGATCAGGAAATTGTGCGTTCTCTTCTGGCTCACACCTGTACATACACATGGGCCTCTCTTTCTCTCTTTCACACATACACACACACACACACACACGCACACGCACACACATAGGCTAGGACTAACAGTATTCTGGTTTTAAAATGACCACTGACAGATTTCTGGGCTTTGGGAAACTAGGTGCTTTTGAAGATATACTTTGAGAGCTGTTGTTGGTTGGTTGGTAGGGGCTAGACCTACCATGAATGTGTCTTAAGATATTGCTTGGATGTGCTGACTTTGCCTTGAGTACCTGGACAGCAGAACTATGTTGGCAAATCCCTTTATAAAGATCAAAACATTTTCTGTGTGTCTCTCTTTCTGGACAAGAGAAAACCAGACAGCTTTGCTGTGTGGCACCAACTCTTTGACCTGCATAGCTCAGGGGTTGGAAGCTTGTCTGGAATCAGCACTCTCAGGCTGTGAGCCACAGCACCAGAGTCTTCACAGCAGAAATTTTCAATCTCAGATCGACAAGAAGGCAAGGGGTAGAAAACAAAATAACAGTAAGAGAAAACGTGTGTGTGTGTGTGTGTGTGTGTGTGTGTGTGTGTGTGTGAGTGTGTGTGTGTGTAAGGGGGCTATAGTGCTGTCGAGGGAACCCAAGGTTTCACATGTGCTAGGCAAGTGCTCTCCTAAGGCATTCTAATGTTAAATTTCCCCCATGTTTCTGTTTTGAGACAGGGTCTCCCCAAGTTGCTCACTCTGGCCTTCTGCTTTATAGCCCTGCTGGGTCTTGAATTTGTTATTCTCCTGTGTCCATTTCCAGAGTAGCTAGGATTAGAGCCTAGTACCATCAGGCCTTCATTACTCTTAAGGAAGTTCCTTTTTTTCTCCTACCAACCAGCATGGGTTTTTTAGACTTCTGTCTTGCTTGTGGTCTCCTACCTCCAATTTCTCTGCCATGTAAAAAACACTGGAAGTGGGAATCTCCCTGAGACCCAGCACACAGCTCATTGTTTAGGAGTGTTCCACTGAGCCAGCTGCCTCTGCTCTTGGACTTCTGCCATCAGGTCCAGCTTTATGCAGAGGCAAGGACCTTCACACATGCTTTTTGGGATGGGGTGCTGGGCACGAGGAATCTTTAGCTTTTCCAATATACCCGTGGGGATTCTTCTCAAAGTGGCTTGGCAAAGATGCCCCTTGGATCATTGGTTTTCAAAATGGATGGATTTGGGATTTTATTGAGGCTAAATGCACCCCTTCCTTCCCCCCCTATTTTTTTTTTTACTGTGTATGTAGTCTAACACGTGGGGCTTGCAGATGGTGCTGGCGTATGCCAGTATGTCCCAGGGACTGCCTCAAGGCTGCTGTGTGGAGCCCCTTCAGGGTCTTTATCATTTTCTTTTACTCAGCACAAGGTGCTCTTGAGTGATTTGTGGAGGTGCCCATGGAGAAAAAAGGATGTTCTCAGCCAGGAGATGCCAGAGGATGAAATTAGATTTGAGAATTTATTACTGAGGCAAGGCACCCTTCGCCCTACTGAAAACCAGGTGAACTGTGCAAAGGCGTTGGGTCCACTCATGGGTCCAGAGAGTGCCACCTTGGTGTAACAGGGGAAGCGATGGTTCTCTTCTGGTCTTTCATCATGGGGCAGAGGCACTGAACCCTAGCCCTTGGTAGCAGTTTTGGGGGTTCCTGACCCAGCCGATAGCCACAGAGCTGTGAGGTGGGCTAAATGGACTAGATGGTCTCTGGACTCCGGCAAACTAGCACGGAATTGGTAATTCACATCAGGTCTGGAAGGAGGCCTTCCTTCAGAGAAAGTACAAGTTATTAGCAGGACTATTACAAAGGAAATGCTTAACAGACCGGAGAGGCCAAGTGCTCCTTAAGAATCCCTAATGCTCTGCAAGTGCTTATTAAGCTCTATGAATAATTAATAAGCCAATTTTAGCTTTGTTTTTTTCTTGAGAGCAGATTTTTCTGGGCCTTTTCTTCAGCTGCCACTCTGTTAAAGACAGCCTTTACATGTGTCTTCTTGTCCGAGTGTCAGCTCCCTGAGGGCAGCCCTGCATCTCACCCTCAGTGCCTACAAAGTGCTGTGTACATAGTAAGTGCTCAGTAAAGTTTGATTTAGTTGAGAAGCTATTAACTAAATGTCAACCAATGGTGTTATTCCAGGATCTGTTCCCACATGCAATATTTGGTAAAGACAAATTTTCTTGAGTAGTTAGTTTATCTTTGGTTAGGAAGTGAAAGGTTGAGGAGAGTAAGGAAATGAGTATCCGACTAAAGACAAATTCTGCAGGACAGGGTGTTCTGATACGATTGTCATAGGTCATTGTAATTACTGGCTACAGGGAGACTTTTAACTTAACAATTACTTAGTCGATTCATTTCTTCAGGGTGCTATTGACACAAATGGATTCTCTTGTCTCCTTACAACAGTTTCATAACACCTATAAAATGCACCCATTTTATTTACCAAGGGCCTATGATCGAGTGAAAACGCAATTTTTAAAGATACTATTCACTTTGGAACTGTAGTTAGGAGTAGAGTTCAGATGGTTGGCTGTGTCTTTCCTTTCACGTGGCCTTCTGGTGCTGTCGGCTACTGTGCTGCTCACACACGAGAACTCGGCTTCATCCTTCCAGTCCCGCGTGGCCCCCTCCAGCTCTCCCGTCTCCCACTGGCATCTGGACTCGTTGCAGTGTTTTCTGCACATAGAGAGCTTCCCTCTTGCTCTCTGGGAGAGTGAGCATGGCAGAGTGCTGACTGACCACCACAGTACAGTGTGTTTGCTTCGTTTGGAACAGCAAATATACCTGAGGGGACTGTTCCACTTCGGAGTGAGATATTCTGGGATTTTTTAATCCAAGGACACTTACTCGAGTACGTGGGATCTGGCTGGCTGGGTTGCCAGTCAAGTGTGTGTTTACTTCATACTACACCAGGCTTTGAATGTTAATGAAGGACACCTGTACTTCAAGGCAGGGAGCTAATTTGTTTGATTTATTCCTGGGCAGTTTTACAGCCACGATGAGCACTTCCTCTTCCCCTACCCTCTTTAGGTTCAATTTTGATAGCGGCTCCCCGAGTTGCCAAGGACCCGAGTTGGGTACTCATCTCTGCCCTCAAAGTGGGTGGAGGAAGGTGTCTTTATTCCTGCCAGCAGCTGAGAGGCACGGCGAGGGATGAGGCGTTCATACTTTCTGAGAGATTTATAATCAACAAATTCTTATCCCGAGGACTGCACTTGAAGAGCCTATCTCCTGAGTTCCCCTTTCAAGGACTTGACTGTAAAAGCAACTTCTCCTTCAAAGCCCTTATCACGTTCTGACTCCCGCTGCAGCTGCCTCGCAGCCTGTGTTCAGCCATGACCTGCTCCTGTTGACTTAGCCCTCTGCTGTGGGCTGAGGTGTCACCAGCCACCAGTCTCATAGTAATTACGGCTGGCTTCTTGGCGGGAGCTTACTCCTTCTCTGCTCACTTGGAGTCACACTGATTTTGCTTCATCGATGATCTGGCACATCGCACTTGCTGGGTTTCTTTCCCTCTCCTTTTCAATTGTACCTGCGTTTATCTCTCTGTCACAGATCGCTGTAAGAACTCAGAGCTCTGCTTCTGTGCTTCTCTCGACTGAAATCAGCTTTTCCTTGACAAGTCCCCAAGTCCAGATAAGGGTTCCATTTCAAAGCTGTTCTTAAGAAGCGGAAGGTGCAGGGGTGGAATGACTTAAAACTTGGCCCCCACAGTTGGCTAGACCTCTTCATCCTCATTGACTTTCCTAGGCCAGCTTAAGTCCCCAAGGGTCCCTGAGAGGTTAAGTATGCCTCCTTGGGTCCCTGACGTCTCCTTTCGATGATCTCTTAAGGAGTGGGCCAAGGTTAGGATCTCGAAAGGCAAACAAAGGGAGCACAGGGGCTTAAATTAATACTTGATAAGAAAAAAATGTCATTTTCCTGTGATTAGGCTATTGCTGAACAAAATAGATTACATTCCTGATTCTATCTCTTGGCAAATGCAAGTATTTTCTTGTGTTATTACTCACTGCCACTGTCTTGTTCTCAGAAGTGTTTTATTAAAAAACGCATTCAGGTTTATCTTGAACAACAACAACAACGAATCGACTTCATGTATGTCAGACTGATGCTGGAGACACTGCTCTTTGGCCATAGACACTGTGTGCATATTGGGGTTATTTATGCAGCCGTGAATGTAGCCATGTCTCTGGTCTGCTCCTGATGCAGAGCAGAGTTAACACAGCAGGCCGGGGACCACACTGCTTAGACACGCCAGCTCATGACGGTTGCTGTATGCTGGCCACGTGGCTGTAAATCATCTGCTATGCTAATAACAGGAGCTCTGTGCTGAGCACTGAGCAGCACGTTTCCCTTAAATGGCTGATACAAATGACGACATCGTATTCGACATCTGCTTTCTTTCCAGGAGGCTAGAATTTTGGGATATGTTAGGCAGGGGATGGCTGCACAACCAGCCCCGGTAAAAATCGTGTGTATTGAGATGTTCATGGATTCCCTGGGTTCACAGCTATATTTCTGTTGCTTGGGGCAAAGTACAATCTGGTGACTCATCATGGAAGAGCAAGTGTGAGCATAAGATGCCTGGATGTTGATGCCTCCAGAAACTGACTGCCGGAATTTGTCCTGAATGACTGTTCTGTATCTGTGTAGCTGTAGTCTACATCGCAGAAGCTCTCCTAGCAAATCTCTGGATGAAGCAGTCACCCAGGGAACCTTTGAGCCCTGCTATTAGTTGCTATGAAATTTCAGAAAAACCATTGGGTGGCATCATCATCAAAGAAGCAGAAGTGACTCTCTGTCTTCTTCACTCCTCATGCATCAAGGCTCATTGGTAAGCTCACACGGTCCTGAAGGTCTGCTGAGTTCATGACTGTTCTTCTGCTTCCAGAATGGACGTCTCTTCACCCCATTTTTTCTTTTGTTTTGTCATCTCTAACTTACAAAGTCCACAACTTTGAAGTGCTGACATCATTGGGACATGTAACTGGATGTTTAATTTAGGAAGAATAATCACTAGAGCAAAATCTATAATGCTACAGCAGCAAATAGTATTGATATGAGACCCTCAAAAGGTGCTCAGAGAGTTAGGAGATGCTCTGTGTTGTTACTTTGGGAATTTAACTGAGCCAGCTATTCTTGCATGATGTTCAGAATAAAAAAAGTGTTGACAAGGTCTTGGGTATCAGTTTTGTTCCTAAGCTATGTGTTTCCTCAGGTAGAATTAAGGTACAGTGCCTGAGTATGAAGCAGAGTGTTTTGACTTTTCCCTGTACAGAAGCAGCTGGTGTGCTGGGTGTTGAAAATATGGATCAAACAGCAATTCTAAAAAGAGCAAGAGACTAGAACGGTGAAGCAGCCCAGAGTAGCTTTGAAAAGATTGACTTGAATATTAAGAATGGTAGCAACTTTGAAATTCCTTGCTAGGTGATAGTCAAGTCTTGCTGAGGAGCAAAACACAGCTTTAAGATGAGGGCTGTTTTTAGAAGTGACAGAGTTCACAGGTCCCTTTGGTTGGATCAGACGATGCTCTAGGATATTGACATCTTCCTATTCTAGGAGTTCAGATCCTTCACAAAGGGATTTGAAGTTGGTGTCATTGACCAGGCCTATACTCATTGCTGATATCAATACTTAAGAATAGTTAATTAGATACAAGCATCATGGGTAGGAACATGGAATGAAGTGCTTCCTGGGCAGAGAGATGGCCTCACAGAGCCTCTGGGAGCTTTTTTGTTTACTGACAACAGGGCCTGCTAACTCTTTATGCAGGGACCTTCAAAGACACAGGGGTGTCTCTGAGGGTCTTTGAATGTTGAGATTTTAGTTGAGTTCAGGGCACTGATCTGCCCCAGTAACAAGGAGGTGTTAGTAGTTGTTTAGATAGCATATACAAAGAGGATTATTTAAAAGGGAAAGATATATTTTAGAAATTTTTCTGGGTAGGAAATGGGGTGGTGGTAAAATCAACTTTATATAGCTGGAGGATGTGAAGGGATCTCTGGGGGCCTGCAGTTAACCCTGTTGATACTCTGAAGAGTATTCCGTGTGTCACCTTGCTGCTGTCTGTCTCTGACACTCCCTGGAAAATGTTTCTATTTTGTTTCTTAAGGTGCTAGGTAGGGATAGAGCCCAGGGCTGGTGTGTGTTACACTGAGCCATGTCCCTTGGCCCTCAAAATATTTTTAAAGACTAGCTCAGGTTTTGAGGTTTTCATGTAAGACCCGCCCAGCTGTGTGCTACACTGTCGCTGGTGCCTGGAACAGGCTTGTGGGAAACAACAACTTTAAAGACTCTTGAAGTCAAGCTATGATTTAAAATGCACTTTAAGCTGTCCTCAACCCAGGTACAAGAATTCCCTCTCTCTCCTTCTCTTCCCACCCTCTCTCTCTCTCTCTCTGCCTGCAGATCTGAATACAGCTCTCAGCTACTGCTTCAGGGCCATGAGTACTGCCCTGCTTCCGCCGTGCCCCTGACATGATGATAATGGACTAACCCTCTGAAGCTTTATGCCTTGTTATATATATATATATAAAAAAAAATAAAAAACCCTCCACAAAAGCATATGAAAAACAGCATAGGAATGAATTTTTTTTTTGTTGAACAAACTCTAAATGCCAGGGAAATGCAGCCATGGAATGAGCTGAGTTAACATTTTAAACTCCACACCCTGAAGACTGGTTCTGGCTCATCCCCTGGCCCAGTTTTTCTAAACCTATAGGACAGTCTAAAGCATGTGTGGATTTTAGAGCAAAAGTGGCAAATTACTGCAGACTCAAATGACCAGAGAGCACTATCAGTC
Organism: Rhabdomys pumilio; assembly: GCA_030674055.1. NCBI lineage: Eukaryota > Metazoa > Chordata > Mammalia > Rodentia > Muridae > Rhabdomys > Rhabdomys pumilio. Next base: position 580,395 of record JANHMN010000016.1, read on the forward strand.
AGATTATAAAGGTTCCCACATGTAAGTGGTGCTGGCTGTCCCGGCACGCTCAGAGATGCCCTGTAAGACTGCACATTTGCTACTTTAAACATTGCCTACTTTCATAAGCTAAAGAGAGGGTTCACACACATGCATATTGGGCTTAAGTCGGCATGTGTGCTTATTCATCTACTGAGAGTGAATATCTACTCTGGTAGCAATAGCCCGCTGATGCAGTATATGTTTATAATACACAGAGAAAGCAGAACACAGACAAAGGAAAATAGGAAAATGCGAGACGCACCATATTCCGGGACCTGCCCCGTGCCTCTCTTCAGCAGCAGCCGCACTCTTCTTCCTCCAGACTTGATGAGTTCTATTGCTCTGGCGTGGGTCATGTCCCGTGTGCTTTCCCCATTTATTTCAATGATCTGATCTCCTACCTGTCAATTAAAGAAAAAGGAAGTCAGGCAAAGATGGTTTGCATTTCCAACTATTCAAATAGTGTGCTGTTTCCAAAGAGCACCCAAGCTGACGCGCTGAAGAGTCTCATTCATCCCTGGCTACCCCCCGAATCTGACTAACTTCATCAGAGGCTGTCCCCCATGTCACTAGCTGGGATGGCAAAGATCTTAGTTAAAATACTGAAAATTTAAAAAAATGGAAAATAGATCTGATATTACAATTCGCATTATCCTGGCAGCTTTGTTTGAGTGGAGAAGTAAATATTCTTAGGCTTTGCCATTGATCACACTGTCAGCTTTTGGCTTTGTGCGGTGTCTGTTTAGCACATTGGATGGGTGATTAGTCTCTGTACTTCTCTGAGAAGTTTTTGATTGCATCATTTACATTTCCCTGGCTGCTATCGCAGTCTTACCTTCGTGGTTAGCAGTGGTTAGTTGATATTCCAGTTTGATGATGAGTTCTCTGTCACTGTTCCTGAGATCCTCTATTCTCTACCCATGACTAACACCCTTGCAAGACATTTGCACGCTCACACCTGGTTGCCAGAAGATGTTTAGTGAAGCAATCACCCACCCTGGAATTGTCAGTTCCCGGTTAGCTTTTGTGAATAGATATTAGAATGTAAAGAGCTTTGGCCACAAACATATTATGTAACTCCCAGAGGACCATTATTGCCAGGGGCCTTTGAATTAAAATCTATTGAATTTCAGAGCAAATTACTTAAGACAAATTAACCAGGGAAAACACAATGAGTTGCTTTGCAAAAAATCCATTATAGATGATTTATCTCTCTTTCTCTCTTTTTGGGTTTCTTTTGAAACAGGGTTTCTATGTGTAGCCCTGGCTGTCCTGGAAATCATTCTGTAGACCAGGCTGGCCTTGACCTGACTGCCTCTGCCTTCCAAGTGCTTAGATTAAAGGTCTGTGCCATCACCTCCTGGCATAGATGGTTTCTCAAACAAAGAAGATCCCACTCTAATTAATATCTATAAAGCAGAGAGAGCCAAGAAAAAATCTACAGCTGAGTGTGTCGAGCAGGCAGAGAGCAAGTGGTTGCTGTGACAATGGCATTCCCTTCCTGTGCTTGGTGGCCTTTAGAGGCACAGGTTTGGGGATGGTGAAAGAGGATAGCATCATTTCTGTGGCATCCATAGCACAAAGGATAACTCCCAAGACTACCTTTCACTGACTGAGTTATCTTAAAGGAAGGAAACTCAACTGACGAAATGCCTCTATAAGATCCTGCTGCAGGGCATTTACTTAATTAATGATTGATGTGGACTGTGCACAGCCCCTGGTAGGTGGTGCCATCCCTGGGCTGGTGATCCTGGGTTCTGTAAGAAAGCAGGCTGAGCAAGCCATTAAGTAGCACCCCTCCATGGCCTCTGCATCAGCTCCTGCCTCCAGGTTCCTGTCCAGAGTTCCTGCAATGACTTGGTATGAATATGGAAGCATAAGTCAGGTAAACTCTTTCTTCTCCAAATTGCTTTCGTCCTGGTGTTCAGCCCAGCAATAGTGATGCTAACTAAGACAGTCTCTCCTCATATTTCCTTAACTGTCACCTTTTCCTGTGAGGCAAGAGCTATGTCCTGGAGTCAAATGGCTTGTGAGGGGCTATGCACGTAAACTACCAGCAACAGTGGGGACATTTAACCCACCCCATGGAGTCTTCACTCACAGTGGAAACCTCGGGGTTGCTATTCACGTATGGAAAACTAAAGGCTCAACGAAGTCACATAGAGGAGGCCCGCTTCTGTGCTTCTCACTCATGTCCATCTGGTTACTGGTCACCTTCACCATGATACCCAGCAGGTATCTCAGTAGCAGAGAAACTCCCCAACATTTCCCAAAGCAGCTTCTCTCTTATTTTCTAACCCTTTAAGATCAGGATTCTCCTGTTCATCCATCTCCAAAACGACAAATTTCTGGGAATCTCGTGAGGTGTCCTATTTACATAGCAAAACATCCATCTTGACCCTGTGCAATCCTGTGGCTCCGGGTTTCACTTCATCAGATTAGAATCCCTTCCGGAGCCACCCTGTAATCTCGCTTGTCAAAAGAGAAAGAAGAAAGGAAATTGTCTAGAAGCCCTTTGTGATGTGCTAAAGAGAGCTGCTAAAACAGTGAATGTCAACAGCTAAGACAGCGAGACTCTCCTTAGAGAGTACCAAACCCACACTTCAGTATGCTTTGATCTTTTCCTTTAGCATTTTCCTCTTAATTCCCTTGCTTAAAAATCTATGCCAAAAATGCCATTTAATACACTGTCTTCTCTGAGAAGCCTGTATCCATACTCTCTGGTGTTCTACATGCTTCCTCTGAGCACCTTTCTGTTTTTTAAAAAACCCCAACTCTGCTTCCTGATGGCTCATTCTGAAGTTCTTTTCTGAAGCCAAGAATCCTGGGTTTGCTTGAGTCAAGTTCCTTAAGCGATCGAGGCTGCCGAGGGCCACAGTGTGGAGCTGTGTTCTCATCCGGGCAATCCTTACAGGAATCACGTTTATGTAAGCCACAAGTGTGGGCTCATGCTGGCCTGGTTAAGAATAAGAGTTTATTTTGATTTCATTTTCAGTGTATGCATGTGTCATGCATGTGTGGGATCTATTGAAGATGGAAGAGAGCATTAGATGCCCTATTGCTGGAAGTCTAGGTGGTGGTCCATGCCTGGCATGGGTATTGGGTAATGAAAGATTATCCCCTGCAAGAGCAGTCAGTGCTCTTAACTGCTAGGTGATGGCTTTCCAGCTCCAAGACTTCTTTGAAAAAAATGCTGGTTTTCTGCACCAGTTCCAACTCTCATGCATCCAGGGTGTACCAGCTCAGCTCTGGCCTGTACCTGGATCATGTGATGTGCTCCGCCCCCTCTTCACTCCAGTTCTCAGCTCAGTCATTCTTCCTGAAGGAGGAGCATTATGCTGACTGAGGCATCAAGGTTCTCTTTGCCTCCTCTTTCTCACAGGCCAGCATGTTCAAACCCAGTTTAAACATCCTCTCTGTCTGCAACTGTAGGAATTCGGTTAAATTTAAAAATTAGCTGTCCCAGGACTCATCCTGGGAGGAGCACATTCCTCAGTCCAAGGACTAAGAGAAAGAAGGGATTAACATTCCTCAGACAACAGGGAAGAGAACCCACCTGAGGCGACAAAGGCCCAGAGCCTGTAGACACATTCCGCAGGATAAACCAATCCTTGCCACTTACAGATAAAGGAGGTCCTCGACACCTCATTCCCCAAAGACCAATCAGTTTAAAAGCCACACTGTTCTGCCAATCATATTGTGCCTAGTCACTGTTTCTCTAGTCCACACCTTAAGCTGCATAAAAACTGCTCTTAACTTCAACTCGGGGTTCTTCTCATCTACATGCGAGAGAACCCCAGTGCACTGGATTATTTATTATTATTATTATTATTATCATTACACCTCATGTTATTGCAGCAAATCCCACCTGTGAGTGTTTCTGGAGGAGTGTGTCTCCTGGTTTGGATCTTTAGGTTAACACAACCTCTTTGTCTTCTCAAGCAGAGGTTTCTAGTCTGCTCATTAGTCGTGGCTCTCCCTCTGTTAGAGGTTTGTAACTATCCTTCCTGCAAGACTCTGAGTGTCTTCATTCAGTAAGCAGTTTTTAATGAACATTTACTATGTGCCAGAGAGTTCACTGGCAATGCTGAGTCAAATGTTGCAGTTTCTATTTGCAATGGTTGAAGAAGAAAGTGTGTAAAGATAACAATATTCACTGTATCTTGTCTATGGCACTTGTATCCCAGAATGGTGTGTATAGGCTGCCAGGAAAGACTGCTTAGTGGTGGCAACATCTCACCTGAGTTTTGATGTGCTAAGAGAAGCTTCCCAGATGAACGTGGAATAACACATTTTAGATGAGAGCATCTTACATGAGACCTGAGTATCTGAGAGCATTCCGTTTTTCAGGAACATTCAGATTCAGTGTATCACTTAGGGATTTGGGGTTTGTCTTAAAGGCATCAGCTGGGCAGTGAGCACTTTCAGCAGGGAGTAAGTTGATAAGGTAGCAGGCTGTAGTTAGATGTTTCCCTGAGCAGACTGGGAGGACAGGAGGTTGATATGGTGAACAGAGGGCTGTAACATTATCCACCCAAGTCCAAGTGAGACACTGCCTTTAGGTGTCCCTGTCTCCTTCCTTAATGTTAATCCAGTGGGGCAGGTCAGAATCTGTCTCGGAAACTTCTCCTTAGAAGGCAGGTTCGCCTTAAGATAATACACCTTTCATCCTCAGAATACCCACCCACCTCCAACGCAGTCCCTATAAACAGCCACAAGGCTTGGCTGGGCTTGCCCAGCTTTCCTTAGAAAAGTATGACTTAGTTCTTCCTCCTCCTCCACCTCTTTCCCCCAAATCCCTTCTGAATTTTTATATTTTGAATGCTGGTCAGAACCTAAGTATAGTTTTAAACTCTTTAATACTCAGCTCCCTTGTGTGGCTGACCTCTGCGCCAGTTTATCCTCTGCAGCACTTGTCCCACACCCCAGGCAGTATGGAACTCACTCTGACCTTGCCTTCCCTCGGAGTGAGTGAGTGGGTGGTGGGGCGGGGGTGGAGTGTGCGGTGAGTGATAGGTGGGAGGAGTGGGTTGGGTTAGGTTGGGGTGTTCCCTTTAAACACTAATGACTTGTCCTCAAGCTTCTGTTTGAGTCGATTTGTTGTCTATCTTGCCTTTGAGTCTATTCCCAAATTCTCTTATTAATGAGACTATTATGGCCTCAAGAGGGGTCCCCAGGTCTCTCTGGTGTCATGTAATGGCTTTGCTAGGACTCCCTAAGATTCCCAGTAACACTTCTTTCCTGTTTTTTAATTCTCTGATTCTTTACTTGCCTGCACCCTGAGATGGCATCAACCTTAGGAGGTGTTGGGGACACAGGTTCAGGGGCTAATAAGGGAGAGACTGGGGCCCTTGAACTGAGTAACTGGCATGAGGCACAATGTGTATTTGTGAATGAAGTGTTTCCAGTGCCTCATCTTGAGAACGGACTCCAAAGTCAAACCCTGGCAGCCAACATTAACTATCTGATGCTGCTGCCTTGAGGCCGAGGGTTCGCCAGAGTCATGTGTAAGAAGGGGAGAGGGCGTGCTAGGCTGCGCCCTTGGCCTGTACGTGAAGACAGCAAGGCGTTTTCTCTACTGTGTTTAGTTGTGTTTTCCCTTTTGCAGACAGCAGCGTTGGAGAGGAGGGCTGTGGCAAAGCGTGTGTGAAGTGGAGAAGCACAGGCTCTAGGAGCTGCACTTGGTTGGACAAGTATCTCTGGGAGTTTCAGGGGAGACCTGGGATAGTATCCTCAGAGTTTGTGGGAGTCTGGGGTCTGCTTTGTGCAGCAGATTTTTCACAAGAAGAGAACAATGCTGCTACCACTTTAATCAAGGTTCCTTTGTCCCCGTCTAAGTAGTTTTCAATATCTCCCACATCTCCTTGTTCCAGGGTATGGGTGAGAGATAGCCTGCTGACCCCCATGCCCTGTGTGTGTGTGGGTGTGGTACGTGGGTTATGTATGTGTCCATACGTGTTGAGGGCCTCCTCACTGGCTCTGCATCTTAGTCTTTGAGATCGGGTCTCTCACTGAACCCGGAGTTCATCACGTTGGCTGGCTGGCTGGCCAGGAACCCCCAGGAACCCTGTCTCTGGCCCAGCACTGGGATTACAGGTGTATTCTGCCATGCCTGCACTTTTTACATTGGCATTGGGGATCTGAAATCAGGCCTCATGCTTGTGTGTAAGCATAATACCATACTGAGATTTCTCCCCAAACCCTGATTTCCTTCCTTATCAGGAACAACAAGGATCTGAGAATACTCAAGATGTTACTAAATTCAGGAAAAAAAATTCTTTAGGGATGGAAGTGTTTAGGTGATAGAATGGAATCACGTTGTTATAGTTACACAGGGTGGTCAGATACCTTGCAAAATGGACCAGCTCATTTGGAGCTGGGTCAAGAGGAAGAAACAGTCCAGTCCCAGCATGGAGATTCCTGTCTCTCCCTGTGCCAGTATGAATGACAGAAAGGCTGAATTTCTATTTTCACTCCAATTCAGTTGCATGTGTAATCATTTTAACCAGAACTCTTTAAGTAAATGTGGGATGTGACTTCATCCATTTCATCCGCTATACATGTGTGATTGGTGCAAGGTCGCTTGTTACTTCCTGATCTCACTTAACTTCCCTTCCATTTCTAGTCTGCGCTCCCAAAGCATCGCTTTCCTGTTTCAAGAGATGGAAATTAATATGAAATTCACAGTCTTTCAGGATAAAGAACATTCCTAGTGTCTATGCACTTTTTCTATATTCGCCCCACTGTAGAGCTGTCTTCAGCTGAGTTACTTGACTAAAACAAAACTTTAAAGATTGCCTCATGTATTCAGAGAATTTTTAAAAGACTGTATTCCAGAATTCCAGTGATGGGGAACAGGGGCAGGGAGGACAAGAAAGGAAAAAGACAGGGGAGGAGGGATGGAGAGATGGAAGGGAGTGATGGAGGGGAAGAAGGGAGGAGGAAAGGGAGGAAGGGGAAAGAAGGGAAGGAGGAATAGAGGAAAGGTGAGAAGGAGGGGTGGAGGGGAGAAGAGAAGAGGGGGAGGAGGGAAGGAAAGGTGGAAGGAAGGAGGGAAGAAGGGGAGGAGGGAAAGAGGAGAGGAGGGAAGCAGGGGAGGAGGGGAGGAGGGGAGGAGGGGAGGAAGGGAGGAGGGGAGGAGGGGAGGAGGGAGGAGGGAATTAAAAAGAAATGAGCTTAATCCATGCTGAGGTGATTCAGGACCCATGTGTGGCCTGTAGCTTTGTGTTGTCCTAGGAAATATCAATTTTAGAAATTAGCCAAAGGTTTTGGAAATATTCTCATCTGTGTTCCCCTTGGGGCAACTAACAAGCTTTAAGCAAAGCTGTATCTTGGGGCAAGGCAGACTGAGATGTGCGTCTTCCTGTAACCTCTCCAGGTCTTACATCCTGGAGGAGTCCTTTTTAACAAAACTATGACCAAAGCCTTACACTTGCTTGAGGCTCTGTAGATTAAATTGTTTTTCCTCTTCCTACTAGAAGGCCAAGGCAGGTAAAGGTTAGCATTCAGAACTTAAGTAATTAATAATTCAGGTGTTAAAACTTTTAATTCTGCACTGTCTGTGGTCATGCACACACACATACACACATTTTTGTTTTTGAGATGCTCTCTTTCTCATTATGTTATTCAGGCTGGTGCCTAATTCTTCATCCTCCTGCCTCAGTCTCCTAAATGCTGGGATTATAGGTATGCATAACCACACCCAATTCTGGATACACTCATATAGCCAATTCAAATAGAAAATGTGTGGTTGGCGCAACAGAATCTTTATAAGAAATACATTAAGTACGGGGTTCATTTCAGTTTTCTTGTGGTCATCTGCACAAACATGCTTAGCAGGGTCTATTTATTTACTAAGTTTTTGGAGAAACAAGGTCTCACTATTAGCCTGGCTGGTGTGGAACTTGCTATGTAAACCTGGCTAGTTCCAAACTCCCTAGAGATCTGCCTACCTCCGCCTCTGAGAATGCTGGGATTAAAGGTTTGCACCACCACACCCAGCTGGTATCTGACTGTTATCAATTAACACCGTTACCTAATTACAACACAACAAGAACCAATTTTACAAGATTCGTGAATGACATGATCCCAGATTATAGTCTGGCGTGAGAAGCTGGGCTTTAGGAAAAACTGTTCACCCACGGATAACAGATAACTTCAAGTCTTTACTTTACAAAGGTCTGAGAGCAGGCCACATCTATGGCTAATTTTCTCAGGTCCCATATCAACATCATCTTATGCATCACTTACAGGCTGTTTCATTGCAGTGACTCGATGTCGTTTGTGCCTGTTATGCCTCCTTGACAGGCAGGCCCTCGGCTACTCAGGCTTGAGGCAGTGCATGCTTGCTTTGCTTTTCTGTTACACCCGATGTCTTCACTCCCATGGCATAGAGACATGAGCTTTGAGCACCTCAGACAAAACTCAGACTTTCTGGAAACACTGCCCCAGCCATATAATTTCTATGGTGTTGGCAGGAAACCAGATGAGGTCTCCATAATGGTGGATCAGACACATTCTTAGAGGGAAGTTAGAAACAAATCCTAAAGGCCTGAGAAGAGGAGGAAGGGAAGTTGAATTGAATGACATAATAAGAGTGCTAGGGAAAAAAAACAGAATTAGGGTCTTCACTGCTCCAGGGATCTCTTCTGGTCCTCCTACAGGAGGATGCTGGTGGCCACAGGTGACCCTGGTCCTCCTACAGGAGGACGCTGGTGGCCACAGGTGACCCTGCTGGAGCAAGAGACAAGATGATCCCTTACTTGACAGTGACTTATATATTTTTAAATTTCTCAAAGTATTTATTATTTTTAAATGTATTAGTGTTTTGCCTGCCTGTCTGTCTCTCTCTCTCTCTTTCTCTCTCTTTCTCTGTGTGTATGTGTGTGTGTGTATGTGTGTGTGTGTGTATATGTATGTACGTATGTATGTATGTACATATACTATGTGCATGCCTGGTGTCTGTGGTGGCCAGAATAGGGCATTCAGGCTTCTGAAATTGTAGTAACTGGTTGATTGCCAGCCAAATGTGGGTTCTAGGTACTGAAACTGGGTTCTTTGCAAGAGTGGAAAGTGCTCTTAGCTAACCACCTTTCCAGACTGGCCTTTTACCTTTAATGGCAGTTTTCATGATTAATCTTTGTTACACTTTCTGTTATTACCAACCTCCCTCTTCTTCCTCCTCCTCCTCCTCCTCCTCCTCCTCCTCCTCCTCCTCCTCCT
>JANHMN010000016.1:596496-611400 GCA_030674055.1 Rhabdomys pumilio
ATCTATCTATCTATCTATCTATCTATCTATCTATCTATCTATCTATCTATTTATGGCTAGGGATGAGATATGAGGCTGTGTGTTCTAAGTGATATCCCAAACTCCATTTTTTTTTTTTTTTTTTTTTTTTTTTTGTATCCAGGACTGAACTTAATGCTTCACGTATACTAGAAAAGACCTCTACCACTGATCGAGGTGAGCTTTTCCTCCACTCCAGCCTTGAGGACCATGAGATGGGTTATGCTGAATTATCTGGGTGGGTTCAATGAAGTGCCAGGAGTATGAATTTAAGAAAGATGAGAGGATAGAAGCGGAGGTCAGAGAAGAGAAGATGTTAAACGGATGGGTTTGAGGATGGGTGAACAGACTAGATGCTAAGGCAAGCAGATGTCTCAGGACACTGGAGAAGACAACACCTTCCCTGGAAGCCTTTGAAAAAGCCACTGCCAACTGGAGGCCTCCCTTCTAACCCAGCAAAACAGATTGGACTTTTGACCTTTAGAATTGTGAGGCAGTACGAGTGCATCGTTCTCAGCCACCGAATTTGTCACCATAGCATGAAACAGAACTGATGTTCAGTCTCTTTCTGCTGGCATTTCTTGGTGGCCAAATCTGACCTGTACTGGAAGCCAAGAGTGAGTGGTCCAGATATAGCCATCAGTCTAAGGTCACTGCCTAGGGCGGGAAGGAAAGGAACAGGGTTGGATGAGAAGGAGAATAAAAGGAAGAATACACACTGGGGGTCAGCAGATACCACGTGGAGCAGAGCCAGACAGGGAGTGAATGTGACAAGTGGAGTGACCGATGAGGGGCTGAGGAGATACTCCGAGAGCAAGATGCACGATGTCAAAGTCGGTGGTGTTTACTCTTCCCAGCTTGCACTGGAAAGGTGGTTCTGGGGAGTCTTGCTATGTTGTAATACTTAGTTTTAACCATGGATCTCCCTTTAATCTTCTTTGTTGGAAATCAGCGGCATCCGCAGCTTTCAAAATTGCCTCAGAGCTCCCCTTGCATCTGTCCATTTGATATTTTCTTTTGTTTTAAAAGAATTATTTATTTATTTTAGGTATATGAGTATACCATTGCTGTCCTCAGACACACCCTTTACAGATTCCTTTACAGATGGTTGTGAGCCACCACGTGGTTGCTGGGAATTGAACTCAGAACCTCTGGAAGAGCAGTTAGTGCTCTTAACCTCTGAACCATCTTTCCAGCCCCATTTGATATTTCTGTAAACTCTACTCTCTTCCTCCTCAGGGCCTTTTCTTTTCTTGTCCCCACTCCCTGTTCACTGCCTCTTTCTTCCTCTCTTCTTTCTGCCCACATGGTCACGGTTTGGACTTCTGAGAAGCCACCACTGTCCTGTTATGTATCCCACTTCTGGTTTTCTATTTCTCCCTTTCAAACTCCTGCCCACATCCTCATACTCCTTGAACAGACCCAGTGCTATGTGGCCCCTTATGAACCTTGACCCCTCTGACATCTTAGTCCCGCCCCTCCTCTGTTCATTTGTCTGGTTCATTTCTTATCCTTCCTACTTGATTTTCCTACTTGACTTTATTTATTTATTATTTACTCTTGGCTATTATTGTCAGCAAACCTTACCACTCTTCCTACTGTTTCTTGTCTTCCAACCTCATCTTTAATCATGGCTACTCTTCAAAGTTCTAATCAGATTTTCTACAAAACCAATGCAGTCTTCTTTGGCTTGCAAAGAGAGGCAAACCTGCAAGAGCATTGCTTCATCAGCAGGTCTCAGAAGGAGACAGCCACAAGGTGGAGGCATCTCTTTGCTTTTAGCATTGCTGTGTCTGCTCGCATAGCTGGCTAAAAGCAGCCATGGTGATTGCTTCTGTGAGAAGCACTGGGAAATAACCTCCCATGGAACTTCTAATTCTTTTACACAGAGAACAGCTAGAGAGCCGAGACCATGCTCCCTGTTTTTATGTTTCCTGTATCATTTACTATGCATGTGTTGTATGTATATGTGTGTGTGTGTGTGTGTGTGTGTGTTGTGTGTTGGTGTGTGTATATGTGTCTGTGAGTGCATATGTTCATGTGTGTTGTGCGTGCATGCATGCTTGTGTGTATGTGTGTGCATATGTGTATATATGCTGTGTAGTCCGTGGTGTATGTGTGTTGTCTGTGTGTGCTATGTGGTATATGTGGTGTATGTGTGTGTATGGTGTGTGGTGTGTGAGTGTGTGCGTATGTATTTATGTGTAGGCAAGTGAGCAGAAAGTGATTTGCTAATAAATATGGTGGGTAAACAAGAGAGAGGTTAGCTGGTAATGATTATTATTTTTTACCACCAATATAGTCTGGGGTAAGTTCTGCAAATTCATGTGCATGAAACATAATTCTCAGCATATTAATGTTGGAGGTAGGTCTTGTGTAGCTTTATGTTCTAAATCCATCCTGAGGAGTGGATGTATATGAAGGGCCATTGGAGTGGGTTTGCATATTTCCCTTCTATCCTGTGGACACAGAAGAGACTGCATCAGATGCTGGCACCTTTATCTTAGACTTCTGAGACCATATCACACAGAGAAAGACATTGCTGTTCTTCTTAAGCCATTCTCAGAGACTCTGCTGTATCAACAGGAAGACCTCCATAATTTTTACACAGTATCAGAGGGCAAGGAGCCCACTTTTTTTTCCCTCCAGACTTTATTTCCCTTATTTTAAGTGAGTATTCTGAACTTTTGAGGAAAGTAGAGAACTACAAAACCCACATAGTGTATAGTAGGGTACAAAACCAACTGTAGGTTCTTGGACTCTATCTACTCCTTCTGAAGATCTTCAGTACCCTCAGCAAGGGAGAAAGACAGTGTTGTTTGTTACTTGGAGGAGATGCAATGGAGATGCTTATGACTGATTATTTTGCTTTGGGGTTGCACTGGCCAATTTTGTGTCAACATGATACAAGCTAGAATCATCAAAGAGCACTGAGCCTCAATTAAGAAAATGCCTCCATAAGATCCAGTCCTGGTGGGCCTGTAGGGCATTTTTTAAACTACTAATTTATGGGGGAACACCCAGCCCATTGTGAGTGGTGCCATCTCTGGGCTGGTGGTCCTGAGTTCTATAAGAAAGCAGGCTGAGCAAGTCACGAGGAATAAGCATGTACACAGTACCCTTCCATGGCTTCTGCATTTATTCCTGCCTCCATGACTCGGCACTGTTTGAGTTCCTTTAATGATGAATAGTGCTGTGGAAAGTGTAAGCCAAATGAACCTTTCTTCCCCAAGTTTCTTTAGTCATGGTGTTTCATCACAGCAATAGAAACCCAAACTAAAATAATAAGAAGGAGCCATGAGGATGAATATAATCAGAATATACTATCTGTTTCAAAATGTCACAATGAAACACATTATTTTATACAATCAAAATAGACATAAAATATACATAATTACATGCCCCAAATAGCTCTAATACCCAGTCCATGAAATCATGAGTGAGAATTTAGCAAAATGGAGTGTGAACAGTTGTAACTTGGCATAAGCCTTGTCAGCAATGAATGGCTCTGAGTGTCCCTGAACTCTTTAGCCTTTCTCTTGAGATAATTGTACAGACATCATGAAGTCTCAGATTAACAGCATCATTTCCGCCCTTGTGCAGTATTTGAATTATGCACAAGGACTACACAAGTGAGAGAAATCACAGCAGTAGCAGGCACTGGTGCCTACTGACTTGGCCATAACGGATGCACAGTCTTTCATTAAGAGTTTAATTTCAAGGCAGTGCTCTGGAGAATGTTTACTCATCACTATGACACTCAGAGTTATTGGCAATGTGTGTGTTGATTATAATAATTTTTCTATTGAAGTGCTAAATCTAAATAAATAGAAAGCCAGAGGAGCACTGTCAACAGTCATTATGATATACAAAATAAACATTATCCATTTATTTTCTTTTTACTACTTAAAGTCACATATTAATTACTTAAATTTTGCAGCTAGGAATGTAGTCGAGTGTCTAAAAATCTTGTTTCTGTTTGACTTAATTCAGATTGTCCATCCATGCATGAGAACAGCTGAGCTATGAAATTGGGCAGCATGTTTTGTGGCAATAATGGGCAGATAATATTCCTTAGGAGTATTTAAGTGACATCACTATCAATAGGTTAACTGAAAATAAAAATGTAAAGCTTTCATAAACCATGAGACTAAAAGGCCCCTGGATCCTGATAGCTTTGCCATGTATTTTTGGAACTCTCCCACTTTGCAGTCTGATTAATGTAATGGTGGCTGCTCTCAGGAGTCCATGGAAAGTCACTGTTTTCAAAGGAAGCTTTCCCTTATAGATCTTGACTCAAATGCTTTAGTTTCTTCCTCTCTCACATTTTTGAAAACTGACTCCTGCATCCATTGAAAGGATGTTGAGTGGAGAAACACAATTTGAACAGAGGACATGAGAACTGACTGCATTTAGGGATGTCCAGAATCCAGAGTACCACTTGCTTGTATTTAAGAGTTATGAGGTGAGAGGCAGCTAAATGCTAATACTCTATCAGGCATCCCAGTCACTTTGAAATAATTCTAAGCCCTCTATGTGAACCTTTTTCCTTTCATTACCAGATCCATGAATTTACAGTTTTGTCTCCATGTAAAATTCTCAGTCTGTTATTCCAAAGCCCATGCAGCTGTAGTCCATCCAGATAAAGACCACTGGCAAGTTACAGTAATACACACCCATTTAACATAGTCTTATGTCAGAGACTGTTTTTGAGATGTGTTAGAAACGTGATCACCTAAGATTTATATTCCTGCCTGAAATTACTTCTTTGTTCTAGCCTAATGTCAGATTCCTGCAAAGCAGCCCCAAAAGCTCTCCACACTGCCCCCTTTTTTATTTCATAAACAAAACCGAGCCTATCTTAGGTGATTCTGACAAGAATGCCTCCTTACCTGTTGTGGAATATGCATTATCAAAAGCAATGCACTTCTGTCTTAGGTTGGTAAGGTCTTAGGCTAGAACAAAGAAGTAATTTCAGGCAGGAATATAAATTTTAAGCTAGAACAAAGTAGCACGTTTCAGGTATGAAAGTGAGTTTGGGCTAGGACAGGGAATGGAACTTTGTTTATTGCCTTGCTTGTTCTTTGACTATTTGTGTTTATTGTCTTGCTTGTTCCTCGACTATTCACATCTATTGTATTGCTAGTTCCTCAACCTAGAACTGACCTTAATACTTGCATGTAATTAAAATGGTATAAAAACAAAAAGGAGGAGGAGGAATGGATAGGGGGCTTATGGGGCTGGGGGATGGAAAAGGGGATAACATCTAAAATATAAATAAATAAAATATTCAATAAAAAAGAAAAAATACATGATCATATTTTGTTCTAAATTGAGCAGACAGATAACTCTTTGGTGGGAGAGAACTGACAGAAGAATTTACAGTTAAATCTGGAGAAGGAAAGGGGGCTGACTAATGAATGAGTAAGTGCCGCTGGCATGAAGAGATGGTATTAACTCTCTGTATGATTATTTAATTTGAACCACCCATGCCACAGCTGTTTACACTCCTCTTTCTTATAATATATTTATATATATTTATATATATATATATAAAGTATATATATATATATTTCATACTCCTTGGGCTGACATCCTTAACACTGTGAGCCTCTGAGAATCACTTGATGCACCTCAGGATGTTCACCTTGTTCCTGTTTGCCACTTCAGGTTCTCTCTTGGATTATATCCCTGGTCATTGGTTCCCGTGTGTTTCTTGCAATTTCATGTAACGACTAAATAAGTCTGAGGGAAAGCTCCCAGACCTGCCTGAGTTCACCACTATATTGACACTTTTAGGGGCTGGTCCTGTATTGTCTTGGAACGGTCCTGTGCTATCAATGATGTTCATGATGCTGAAGAGTCATCTTATGATGTGGTCTGTCTGTTTCCAAGAGGACTAAGTATGAATGTAAACAAAGATTCCCCAGATTTGCTGCTCTTTCTAGAGAAAAGAAATTCCATAGGCTTCTTTTGATAGAGACCCTTCTCTTCTGATCACTTTTGTTATCCAAGAATATCACGTTGTTATTATAAGCGGTTTGATTAAACTGTCTCTGGCCACTGAGGCATAAATATAAAATTGATTAATTTGTCCAATAACTGCTACCAGCTGTGCTCTGTCAGCTGCTGTCCCTTCCCTGCTGGGTAGCAGTTCAATTCCATTAGTTTTCAACATTTTAAGCCATTAAAAAGACAATTCAGTGTCACATAAGAAGCTCTCCCCAACTCCCCCTCTTTGATACAGACTAGATGGGAGGGTTGAGTTATTTAAATGGATGAAAGGTTTTGTTCTCCTATGTTCTGAACTCTCTCTCTCTTCATCTCCTCAGACTTCTAGAGGGGCATTGGTGGTGGGCTTCATTCTGAGCTGCTGGTAACAAGCCTGGCCCGCTCCCTTCGTGGCATCTGATGTACACCGTTCCTTTTCCTGCTGTCATGTCTCTGTGACATGTATATAACATAAGTAATAAAAAAAATGCTGGGATGTTTTAGATGCTTACATAAACACCATCACACACAGGGTTCTGTAACATCCTTTTTGAACTTAATATTGTGTTGTTGAAATGCATCCAAGTAGAAAATGTAGTTTACCCATTTAAGCTACTATAGAGCACTGTATTCTATAAATGGCTTACTGCTTACTTTTATATTCTATCGATAGCCATAGGCACTCTCTCCCACACTTGGTACTTATAGTGAGGACCAGTGTTATAGTAACTACTGTCTCTGGTGTACATGAGTAAAACCAGAGGAGAAACATAATGGTGAAATTGCTGACCTATTGGTAAAGGAATATATCCAAATTTATTGGATGTTGCCAATTTTTTCTCCAAAAAACACACAGATTTACACTACACTGAGAACAGACAGGAGCTCCCGTTCTCTCTTGTTAGCGTCCTTGTTTAAGAATGCCACTTGTTTATTTTTTACTTTTTTAGTGTTTGCCAACCTGATAGATGACAATACTGTGTCGATTCCTTAATTTGTACTTTCACGATGGCAAGCATCTTTTTAGATTATTTTTGTCACCTGACTTTCCTGTTTACAATTTTTCCCATTCTGTACTTCTCTCATTGTTTCTTTTTGGTATGTACTTCTTGTAATACATGCCAGTTTAAAAAATATATTTATAGGTTCTGGTAGTGTCCATTTATCGCAATTTTCATATGCAAATTCATTTTCAACTGCAAGTGGTTTCCAAAATCTTTAGGTTACTCTTAGTAAAAAGTGATCAGAGTTCAGGCTGAAGAAGAATGCCTTCCCTTCCTCCCCTCACTTCACTTGCGTAGTATTAAATGCATTAACTACTAATTATTAACTCAAACATTTTAATTGCAATTTACAGACAAAGGTTTTACTAGACATTTTTCCCCAGCTGTATGGGAGATCTTTAGAAAATGAAAAGTGCTTTTTTTTTTTTTTTGAAATTAGTCATATAAATTAGAGTGGAATTATATTAACCATCCTACCATTTTCTTAGTAAAGTATTTGTGGAGTAGCTGAGCTACAAAGGGATGAAATTTTTTGCTTTGTATTGTGTATCTTGCAATAGTGGTCCATTTAATACCCCATAGACTCTTCAGAAGTGTGTTTAGCCCAGGAATAAAGCTTAGACTTACAAGTTCCCTCTTTTAAATTAATATCTCCTCAACATACTTGAAAGCATCACTTCAATAGTGCTTTGATTCTGTATGAGAACACGGATCCATTTATTATGACAGTGATGTGAAAAAATATTTATAAAACAACAACAACAACCCCTTGCTCTGAATCTTATTCACTGAGATCCCTTACTATAACCAAATGCAATTGCTGCTGTTAGCCTGGAAAGTCCAGCAGGCTTTCTGTCCCACAGGCCCAACTGATGCCAGTTCTCCTGGACATTTCCAATTAATTTCTGTTTTCTAGTTTAACATTTCTCAGAATAAAAGTCACTTTTACTTGGATACCTCAGGGATAAATGGAAAATTTATATGTATTGATTATCTATATTCCTTTGCCTTTGCTAGTATTTGACTTATATATTTATGTGCTGTTAATAGTTGCCTTTATATTTATGATTGTTGTAGCTTCTTAATGGGTTGTTTACAATTCATTTATACATTCATTTTTACAATGACGTTGTCTCTGGCTACAGTTTTAACTTAACGTCTATTTTTCTCATACCTACCGTGTCTCTCTTTCCATTTACATGGAATATCTTTTGCTTCATTCACTATCATTTTGCCAGTGGCCTTAGATCTTCTCAGATGTGAAACACTGAAAAATTTCCCTCTAGATCAGGAGAAATAGTAGGATGATTACTCTTTTTCTCTTCAGATAGGATCTCATGTAGCCCAGGCTTGAATACACTACATAGCTGAGGATGCTCTTGAACCTTGATCTTACTGCCTCCACCTCTAGAGTGCTGGTATCACAGGAATGCATCACCATGTTTGGTTTACATGGTACCAGGGATTAAACCCAAGGTTTCATGCATGGTAGGCAAGGACTTTATGAGTTATGCCACATTGCCAGTACTTTTCTTTTCTTTTTATTCTCTCTCTCTCTCTCTCTCTCTCTCTCTCTCTCTCTCTCTCTTTTATTTTTTCCCAATCTGCTTTTATACCATTTTAATTACATGCAAGTATTAAGGTCAGTTCTAGGTTGAGGAACTAGCAATGAAATAGATGCAAATAGTCAAGGAACAAGTAAGACAATAAACACAAATAGTCAAAGAACAAGCAAGGCAATAAACAAAGTTCCGTGTACACTCCCACGATCACTGTTTCTAAGGGCTTATCACGATGACCAAAACATCTGAGCCTACTTCCCTGTCCTAGCCCAAAGTCATTTTCATGCCTGAAGCCTACTTCTTTGTTCTAGCCTAAGATTTAGATTCCTGCCTGAAATTACTTCTTTGTCCTAGCCTAATGTCGGATTCCTGCCTGAAGCCTACTTCCTGTCCTTGGACAATGTCAGATTCCTGTCAAGCAGCCTCAAAAGCTCTCTGCCTCTCTTCCTTTTTTATTTCATAAACCAGACTGAGGATGCTCACTCTTATCATCTGTGCTTAATATGGCATTAGAAGTCCTACACAGACCAAATAGACAAGAATATGTAATAGAATATGTAGTAAAAAGAATATATTATAAAATTATGAAATATGTATAAAAGAGACATGTAAATTACAAAGAAACACTTTTTTTTTAGTATGTGGCATTTTTAAGTAGAAAAAAGAATCTACCAAAAAAACCCATTAGAACTAATAAATACATTTAGTATACTTGTAAAGCAGACAGCCAACATATAAAATAATTATGATTCTATACATTAATAAGTAGCTAACAGAAAAAAAATGAAGGAAAAACTATCATTTACAATAGCTCCAAGAAATAAAATATTGAAGAAAACATTAAGCCAATGAAGTGACAGATATAGCATACCTAAAGGATCTGCGTTTCATAGTTCCTAACACATTAATAAAAGTTATTTAAGAAAATACAAATAATTTCAAATATATATCCAGATGAGAAGAAGAATTCATATTGATAAGGTATCTACACTATCTAAAGAGATCTATAGAGTCAGTGTTATTTCTCTGAAAATTCCAATGACAATTTTCACAAAAGCAGAGAAAATAGAAATTGACACTAGAATGTGTACAGGACCACAAAAGACTTGAGATAACTAAAATAATCTTGAGAATAAAGAATAAGGCTGGATGTGTCATGTAGTGATTTAAAGCCTTATTACAAAGCTATACAAATTAAGACAGTACAGTACTATATAACAGTATACTTACAGACACAGAGGAAACATATTTACCAGGTAAGTTTGTGCACATATAGTTAACTAACTTTGACATAGCAACAAAGAATACGCCATGAATGGAATTTGAAAAACCAGGGATTTCCATGGATATAAAAGAATTCAACTTTTATACCACATATAGAAAATCAACTCAAAATAAAGACTTAAATGTAGGATTTGAAGCTGGAAAATGTCTGAAGCAAACACAAGGAATAAGCTTTGTAACCATTGCATTTTGTCATGATCCTCTGTATGTGACACAAAAAACAAAGCTAAATTAAAAAAAATACTATATCAAGCTAAAGAGGTTCTTCATGGCAAATGGCAGCCAATGAAAGAAAAAAAAAACACACATGGCAAATATTAACAACCTGATTGAAATGCAGAAAAGAGAAATTCAAAAGATATTTCCCCAAAGAAAATTTACAGATGGGCAACAGACACAGTTCACTAGTCATCAGGGAGGTGGAAATTAAAATACAACTAATTATCATCTCACATTTATTACGATGCCTATTATTGAAAATATGAGAGATAGTAAATATTAGCAAGGGTGTGGAAAAATGTAAGTAGCACAGCACAAGCACTGTAGAAAACAGTACGGTAGTTCCTTAAAAAGCAACACAAGGAAAAATGACGCAAAACAAAACCACCAAAAACCAAACTCCCAGAATCTTAGTAGATGTCTTACTAAGTGAAACATGCCAGATACAGAAACACGACTATTGTAAGGATTCACTTTTTTGATGACATCTATAAATGTCAGACTCCAGAAACACGAGAGAACAAAATGAGTAAAATGGCAGTTGTCACAGGCTGAGGACCGAGAGAAGGGGAGAGTAGGACAGGGGAACACAGAAGTCATCAGAAGATACATGGTCCAGGTCTACTGTATGCTTCTATAGCTACGACAGCATATTATATACAGGAAACTGCTAATGGACCTTAACTGTAATCAACTCCCTCCATGGAACTTTGCTTGCTGATGGACATGTTCATTAGATTGTACAAATGAATGTATGAGGTATACAGATATAAATATAACACAATGAAAATCTCAAATATATATAAAATTCTGTCAGGTGTATCTCGATAAAACTGGAATTTTTTTCAATACTAGTAAACAAAGCAAAAGTTACAACAGCATCAAAAGTAGACTGGGCAACTGCCACTTTCCTAAACTAGCGTAATTCCCAACTATCTTCTAAATACTTCTTCTTATACCCACAGATAAATAGTTTCTCATCCCTCGCTAAAGAGACATCTTTCAACACTCAGACCACTACAGAAAACCACAGGCTGTCAAAATGCAGGGAACAAGAGATTATGTGGTGCACAGTCCCAACTGAGAAGTTCAACACAAGTCCTGTATCCAAGGCTCAGAGATCATTGTGGAAAGGAGACAGAAAGATCTAAGAGCCAGAGGAACAGGAAGTTTACAGCGAGATTGTGTCATCTAGAAGAGTCAGAGAGGTTACAGCCATGGGATTTACTGACCAACATGGCTGCCATGTTGGTCATGAATTTAAGAGCTAGGAGGGAGGGTGGAGGGAAGCAGGAAAGTGATGTAATTATATTAAAACTTCAAAAAAAAAAAAAAAGAAAAATATTAAAAAGCAGGTGGTGCTCAGGTTCCTGCCTTTCCTCCATATTTTAATTAATTAATTAATTAATTAATAATCAACTAATTGTGTATAATGTGGGTAACCTTCATTCTCTGAGACATTATTACCCTGCTTCTCTAGGGATTCTCTGGAGCGCTCTAATCTTTCATTGGCCTTATCTGTATCTTTTTCATATGAAGGTTATGTGTGTGGCACACAGAGTCACATCTTCTGTTTTACTCTGTGATATTCTTCTGCCTCGGGAACTTTGTCTTCTCTTTCTGTGTGCCCATCTGCCGCAGCTCCACCAAGGCCTCAGTAACATCTCATGTCCTCCAGGATAAATTCACCTTTCCTACTGCAGATGACCAGTGTTTCTGTCAGAGTGCATGGGGAACATTTCTGACGGGATCATCAAACCTAGGAGCTTCTGTGTGGTAGGCCAGTGTCCTACCACAAACATAAACCCTCAGTCTAATATCCCCCCCCTTTAAGAATATAAGATAGACATACAATTCTATTATTTTTCTAACAAAATTGTCTCAGCCCTGAATTACTTGACCCTTTTTCTTCTTACCATCCTCAGTTCAAAACACTTGCACCTCAATAACAGCCAGCATTCTCTTAGATTGGGTTCAACATTCTTAATTCCTGGCAGTCTTCTTTGTAGTTTTAGCCTTTGTGTGGAAATAGGCTTAGAATGCCCACCACAACCATTCTGCTTCCCCTGGGCACACAGATAATCCTTGCACTTTTGAACTGTGTCATTTTGTGGCGTTGACCATTGGACCCTGCTATTAAGATTATGGTGTACAATGACTGGACAGTCTCTGAGTTCGGCGCAAAATGGAAGACTCTCTTTTCCAGTTGGGCTGCTTCTTCTCTGCCTGACCCTATCTGGGGAGCCTGGCTTCCACATCTTGTAACCTAGGAATATCACGCAGTCCTTGGTGAAATTACAAGTTCAACTTCCTTTCCTGTCTGGCAATCGCCCGGAGCGCCTCTCTATGCAAATGAGGCATTCCCAGTACCTTAAGCTCCAGTCAAGGATTTACATGCACCAGAAAACCCTTCCCACTCTCCAAGGTTCATACATACCCTTGTTTGCCCTGAATAAAGTGTGTGAGCAGAATGGTTTCACTGAATACTGTCTAAAAGAGCTGTAACACTAAAATCCTCTGAGAAGCAGCCCCACCCCAACTGCATAACCGAGATCCCAATGACCCGTCCTTTCTGGACTCTGCGATGTCCGTTCCTGCCCTGCTATCTAGTGCACAGTGGCACCTGAACACCCCGAGGGAGGAGCAGAACTCGGAGCCGCAGTTGGTGCTTGCAAGTTTTAGGAACATTTACCTTAGTTGTTGGAGTGCTATCTCTATAGACAGTCTAATTTTTGATTAGTAAATCCAAGCTCTCTCTTGAACTTATTTAACTGCCAGGTCGCACTTCAGGTTTAAAACTGTACTGACGACGGCCACACCTACTGTGCTCAGCTTTGCTGTTGTATTAGTAATCTACGGAGACATAAATCTCCAAAGCACAGGGACTGAATCATTTCATCAGAGCCAATCATTGTTTTTCTTCTTTCTTCTTTTTTTATAAGCCATTATTCTCTTTAATTGACTAATGACTTAGGATGTGTGAGGTAGTACTTTAACATTACCCATCACCACCTTTAATTAGTACAAACCCTCTACAAGGTAGATGTGCAGCAATCTCCCTGTTGTGACAAGGAGGCTGAGCTCACCCAGTTCTTGGTAACCAAGCCACCGCGTGCCCAAATCCAGGTATTTAACACTTAGCCTGCTTTCTGGGTCACAGCGATTTGCAGTGTTTATCTGCATTTTTAGAAATGTTTTCTCTGGTAACAAAATGAATAAATACATGCTCAACTGCTCAGAACAGAAAACATGAGAGAATTACATGTGAATATGTCTACGCTACGAAGTGAAATATTTCTCTTTCACACTTGCATGATTTTGAAAAGGACTCTATGCTTGTATTTAGTGCCATCTTAGCTCACACTGGTCTTTGAAAAAGCAGAGAAAATCCATTGGAAGTTTCATTTGATTGGCAGTCTGCAGAAAAGTAAACTATCACCTGAAGCCACAACAGGGATTTCTTAAAGATGTTTGTATTCAGTGCTAGGAATGGCTCCCAGGGGTCATGTGCAGTAGACAAACACTCCACCAAACGGAGCCTCATTCCCAGCTTTCTCTTTATAATCTCTCATGTCTGAGCCATACCAGTGAATGCAGTCTGGGACTAGAATTTCTATGTTAGGGCTTCTCCCTGGATTCCTAATCCTCACAGAAGGCACAGTATAGGGCACGATGGATTAAAACAGAACAAACGACTGGCTGGCATCAACTCCTCATCTTTAGTTCTGTTCCTCGGCTCTGCATCTGGAAGAGTAAGCCAGGGAGCAGTTCCTGCACATGTCTGTAGGAGACAGGACGAAGGAAGAGGATGTCCAACGAGACAGAGAAAGGCCATGATGTTCATCACTAAATTCTGTGTTGGAAAAGAGGCTTCGAGAGAAGCCCAAAGACTGCAGTGCTCTGACAGAAAACCTGTCTGAGCAGGAAACATGATGAGAGAGTAGAGGCTGTGGAGACGATTACAACATAATATTAGATGTCAATGTTCCTACAACCTCCTATTAAGTGTTGTTATGTAAAGGATCCAGTAAGTGCTGTGAATGGAGACCTTTAAGAGTGACTGCTTCCCTGAGCTATATATAAGAACCAGTTCCTAGTGGACTGTGGGTTTCAGCGTAAAAATTCCAACCTTAAAACCTCAAAAAAAAAAAAAGAAGAGTAGGATATCAGGAAAGAATTTCTTAACATACAAAAACTCAAAAGGTATATAGTTTTGATATATTTGATTATGAAAGATTCATAAATTTAATTAAACGAAACTTTAAATGACCACAAACTTAGAAAAGATGTTTGCAGCATATAACGAAAATTTAATTTCTAAAAAAATATAAAAACAAATAAGGAAACGCTAAAATAACAACTAAAAGTGGATAAGAGACATCAAAATGTCTATCACAAAGGGCGTGGCTCAGACGTGACGAGCTGTTGATTAGTATCAGGAAGGAAGTCGGAATCATAGTGATATTCTGGTCCAAACGAACTATAATAATATAGACTTAATATCAATTTTATATCAACTGTTGACAGACAGAGAGCAACAGGGACTCACACATTGGGTGTAGGGATACATGTCTCAGGTGAAGTGTTTGGCATTAGTCACTATTTTGAAGTCACTAAGACTCATCATTTTAAGTTCCTGAGATGCACCTTAGAGAAAGTCTTGCCTACATGGATCAGGAGTCCTTTTGAAGAATGTCCCTAGTTACGGCACTTTTAATAGTAAAAGATTAGAAATCACTGCGGCGTCTTCAACAGGCAGGTGGATAAATAAATAAATCAGTAAGTGGGTGAGAGGAAAATGCTGCAGTAAAATATAGAGAGAATGG
>JANHMN010000016.1:611410-626909 GCA_030674055.1 Rhabdomys pumilio
GGGGGGATGGCTGGGAACTGCTGAGAATTGCTGCCAGGAGGCTGTGGATTGGGGCAGGCACAAATGACACATCAGGACAGTGTCGCCGTGGCTTCCTAAACTGGCTAGTGGCTGTACAGGCACTTGGTTTATTACTGTAGTTTAGGATGCTCTTTTCTACTTATCATGTCACAATGTGGCCACTAAATGGGTACTGCTTACTGAGTCTCATGGAACATGTGGGAGTGTTCTGTCCACGGAGGGGATGCCGAGAGACAGGGCCAGGCTCCAGTGGTGCAGTTAGAACTGGTCTTTAGAAGATAAACAGGTGGTAAGGAGAGAAAGATAGACAGACAGGAAGTTCTACTTGGACAGATTAAAAGGAAGTAAAACATAGGTGTCTGAAATGATGCTGGAGGTCCCCTGAACAGCAATGCTTGGCGCATAAAAAGAACTAGAGTGACAGAGAAAGCCGGAGATTTCATTCAGATCAACAGAGACCAGCAGCCTTCCCTTCATCACCCACTGCCTCCTTCCCTCCCTTCCAAACTTGGGAGCATATCTGGATCTCAGCCTTCAGGTGAAGGGAGGTTGCTAAAGCCTTTTGGGAAAGCAAGCAACTCAACACTCCTGTGATGTAGAAACGTAACTTTGGTAGTTCTCTGAAGCATGGCTGGGAGAAAGTAGAGGCAAATTGAATGCATCTGGCTAAAAGGATAGTTCAGGATTACAAGGATGAGGGTTTGTGCTGTGGTGGAGGCGATGGAGTGAAGAGAGATGATGTGTGATTTGGGGTCTCACCCAGGTTCCCTGAACGAATGTGCACTTCCAGAAAGACACTGGCTGAAGCCCAGATGACCAGCTGACTGTGGGCATTAGGTCAGAAGACTGTCCCCAGGGCATGCATGCCAGCTTCTCATGCCCCTCTCTGGAACTAGGGAAGCATATTTGAGAATGACCAAAACCTGTTTACCCACATCTGACTGTAACTTCTATCTCAGAGCTGCCATTTTTCAAGGTTTTAAACAGAATCAAGGTTAACACAAATAAATTGAAGAGTCTCTTTTCTTTTACAAGAGTCTAAAGCTGCTTACAGTAACCCCAAAACTGTGGGAAATGCATCCTTTCAGCAGATAATTGCACAAAGACACAGGACCTTGACATACGTAACAAGAGCTGATGGTTGGTTTGAAACGGGAGATAGTGGGTTGAACATCCAACAGGCAGTTAGAACTGCAGGTCAGGCGGTTAAGGGGAACATGAGCCAATCCCCCTGCGTCCCCAAGCCCGACCAATTAAAGGGTTGTAAGCCTGCGCTGTGTGAAGCTGAATCAATCAGAGGTGATGGATCCCAATATAAGGAAGAGCTTATTGGAAAGCATGCATCCTGTCAAGCCGAGTCATTCGGAAGTCTGGCAGAGGAATGACCTTTGCATCCTGGAGTGCTGCTGCAACAGAGCAGGGAACAGAAAGACCCAGCTGCAGGGACAGAAGACGACTGAGACTGAGGGTGGTGGCTGTCAGCAAGAGCTACACTCCTGAGGTACAGCCACAAAGAAGAAATGAGCAAGACCCGAGACTGATTCAAGACTAGACTCCAGCTTCATCTCTTATGGAGTCTAAAGCGTCACATAAAAGCAGAGGGTAAGAATGGGCAGTAACCAGAGGCTTGGGGACGGGGAGAAGGGCAGATGATGCAGAGGATACAGACGATACAGATGATGCAGAGATGTGGAGTTACATGACCAGAGGAATGCATTCAAGAGACTGTAGCTAATGACAATGTATCCATACAATGCGAGAGCGGATGGCGGTTCTCAGAGTTAATCACCACTCAAGTCACATATATGTAAAATATCATGTCGCACATGACAAACATGAGAGGCAATGCCATCTGTACTGAAAGTTAAACAAAAGGTTAAATAAAAAGTACCTTCGTCTCAGTGTCTTCCAAAGTGTTATGCTGTACAAACTAAACCGTGTTTGTACTAGGACCAAGGGACATTTAGCATCTATTTTGTGACTTAAAAAGCAGTTTAGGTGACCTGGGTAAACTGAGTTGTCTCTGGGTGCACAGAAGACAGAGACAGAGACAGAGACAGAGACAGAGAGAGAAGCAGATGGCTAACTCACTCAAACACTGCTCTCGGCACAGACACAGAGACGGAGCTTCAGCTTTCTCTCAGGTAGAGATGATGGCTTGATATAAAAGAGGAAAGTACATCCACAAGTCTCTTCTCACTGAAGAGGCAAGTGGAATGTGTCTGTCAGCTCACAGCAGTGCCTTGTGCCTTTCTTTTCTCTAGGCGCACTCTCCTAATCCCACGAATAATTAAAATGCGAAGACTCTCCTCACCTCTAATTTATTTGATTCCTTCTCTGTCTTCCACACCAAGATGCAATCCTAATGCTAACCCTTTGATTCCTTACCAAACCTTTAACTAGCCCCCATGGGAAGCTGCTTTTGAAATGGCTCAAGGTTGGGCACCCGACAGAAGAAACAGAGCAGAGAAATAGAGCCCTCCCCATGCGCGGATAATGAGCCCGAATAACCATCAATGTAGTGTAATGCCAAGCCAGCTGCCTCTACTCCCTGCTGCTCTCCTCTCCTCAGCCCTCATTTCTCAAAGTAACTCATGCAACTCATTTAACACACAATGTTCACAGGTCGCACAATGAGAGGAGAAGGGGAATAGATTTATCTGCCAGGGGTTTTTCTTCTCGTTCATAAAACGCATGAGTAGGGCCCAGATGATAAAGGAGCAATCCCTCATTCGCAGACTATCTGAAGGATACCCCAAGTGAGGCCTGAGGGCACAGGACCCCCTGGGCATCAGGATGAGTGGGTCGTGAGGACAAGAAGAGCAGACATGGATCGAAGATGATCTTACTGCGCGTGCAGTGTCTCAGCACCTACAGTTGACGAGATGCTGTACCCGCGTTTACCCTGTGTCTCCTGAGTGATCCACCTGAGCCCATCAGTTGCTTCATTTCTCCAGTCAGCTGCCTTATTCCCTCTGAAGTACTTGTTGTCTCTCTTCCCTCAGGCTCTCAGTTCCTTACACTCAGCTCATTGATCTGCGTTGACCTGGAGGGGCTTAGCCCTGCAGAGTTGGAATGTTCTGCTAAGCTCTGGTTATCCCATCAGCCCACCGTGTGGTTTTCCTGGGCACCTTTCCTAATGGGCCCCAGCATACCTGTCGTGGATTCTTTATTCTGCCGTGTTTTGCAAAGCTCCACTTTTGAAGTTCTTTGTTATTTCTGACTCAACCTTATTTTACTTTATTTACTTTCTTGCTCTGCCATCAACACTTGGTGACAGGTAGTTTACACGTGAAGAAAAACAAGTCCCAAAGTGTCTCGGAGCTTAAGATTAAAGATATTTTGAAGGCACAATTGAGTGTTACAAATACCATTTCATGATGGTACTGCATAATTTGTAATAAATAAATGTATCCCCAAAGGCATATTATTTAAAAATAGCAAGAGGTGACTCTGAGTCAAACTGTGCACTTACATTCATACAGCGCTGCTGAGAGACTGTCTGGTTCATCAGGAGTCTCCGTGGCATCACACTTCATAAGCGTGACTAGTTAACTTCCAGAGGGGCGGAACCTGCAGGGCTGTGTATTTTGACGGCTTCTGTTTACATTCTGCTTGCTTGTATTCACTGTGCATCTCCATATGTATGATGTTGGGCACTGGGTTACAGGGCGCGTGCCCGCCCAGAGCGGCACAGCTTCTGCTGTCCTGAGGCCAATACTCCAGAGAGGCTGCCTTCCTACTTAATGGCCTTCACGTGTGAAAGCCATGAGGAGTCTGAGCACAGAGAGACAAGGACAGTGGATGGGACCAGATTGAAGTAGAAAAGAACCAAGAAGTTAATGGAGTCAGGAGGGAGGGCAGCATGGTTGGTAGACATACTTCCACAAAGCTCAGCAGGCTCCACAGCACCGTCTCAGAGACAACAGGGATGTTGGGGCAGGAGGCAGGGACCAGGATACACAAGAGCAGGCAACATTGTTGTCAGGGACTGATCTTTGCCCTGAAATAGATGGGTTGCCACTGAAGGGCTGTGAACAATGGATAGAGAAATCAGCACAACGCTTGGAAAGGAGCCAATGAGTCTAGTTCTTGCAGGGGATGTAAATCCCAGCCAAAGTACGTTTGAAAGATGTTAGAGCCTCTTGACGTATGTACTTACTTAAAAGATACTTTCTGTGTCTCCGCTTAGAGAAATTAGTAGTCTCGTAGAAGTATATCAGGAAAAACAAGAGAGATAGGGAGAAAGGGGACAATGGATTCTGTTGAAAAATTTGCAAGCTATGAGGAAGTTGCCGTTCCACTAATAGCTAGTGTTGTCTTGAGTCCTCCTGCTGGAGCTCTTCCTGTCTCTCTGATCTTGCCGTGTTTTATAGACCCTTGAAGCTGCCCAGAGGAAAGACATGGGGTGAAGGTTATTGTAGCTGTGAGTCCTTGACAGAGTAACATGTCCAAGGTTTTGTGTGTGTGTGTGTGTGTGTGTGTGTGTGTGTGTGTGTGTGTGTGTGAAGGTTATGTCACGGCTGTGTTAGCTGATCAAGATGGCTTCTCTTCCCATTTAGGCAAAGTCTTTTGCTAGGCAGGCCTGAATATCTATGCCCTAGACATACACACTCAATGCTGGGGAAGACTGGAAAGAGGTCCTCTGAGTGGTCTCTAGGAATCTGTTTGCTACTAAATACTTCTTCTCTAAAATCTGATTCTTCTTAGATATGACAGGGGTTGACAAGTGTAAGTAATTCAGGCCACTATAGTAAGCTTCCTACACTCGAAAGTCACCATCTTTAAAATTCCTCATACAGTGGCGAGACAGATCAACATTTATGCATTTTTTTCCCAGCAGACACATTTGTGAAGCCTTCCCAGCTTTCTCTCACTAGTGTATCATTCTGAAAGCATATCAGGGCCTTGAACAGTGGCAGGGACCAAACCATATTCCTGTAGAAGCTACTTTCCCCACACTTCCTACAGTTATCCTGTGTTCCCCTTGCCCTGGTATTTGTTTAAAGCAAATGACAAATAAAAGCTGACTATGATTCTCAGGTTGTCTATATACTTTTGTTTGACCTGCATATATTTTTAAATGAAACTTGTTTTCAGGCCCAGCTAATTCTTAACAAAACGTAACACAAACCTATGGCTTGAAAAACCAAAGACTTTGAATGAGGAAGGCAGGCTTCCACCCACAATGGTCAGCCTGGTTTTGAAGGCTCTCTAAATTTCACACGCATGGCACACATGGCTACTTCCTACCGTCTGGATTGTGCTCTCCAGTGCTGCTGCCGTGCAGAGAGCAAACCATGCCAGTTGCTTCTCACTGCCCAGGACCTGCCATGTGGGATCCCCCAGTGCCTACTCCTTGGCTGCAGAGTTGTCAGACATAGATGTGGCAGTGGCAAAGACACATTAGTGAATTTGTGGGCAGGAGACAACACAACTGGGGACTGGAGGGGCAGAGGAAGGAGAGGGTGTCATATGGGGACGGTCTTCAGGGCTTCTGCATGGCATTCAAGGTAGGTGTGTGCCAGCTGCCAACTCTAAAGTTGCAAGGGATATTTCAGATATTAAAAGTATATACTCTTTAACTTCTGTTTCTAGCAACCTGTTAACTCTGAGGTGCCTTATTACTGCTGGGCAGGCAGCAAGAGCCCTTCATGCCAAAACTACTGAAAGACAGGATGGGATGCTGGAAAGCAAACAAATGCCTCAGCCAGCGGTTAGGCTGGGGAATGCTGGCTTCCAAACTGTAAGTCTTTTTGTTTTCAGAACAGATCTGAACATCTTTAACCCAGGAGACACCTACTTGTTCCCTGAAGACCTGACTTTCTATTTTGATGTTTTGGAAACAGTGATAGCTGGCACACTTAGGGACTCAAGTGTGAAGTCTAATAGGAGACATGCGTATGAGCTGGGACCCCAGAGGACTGTCCAAAGAAGGCAAAACAAAACAAAACTACCTCTCAAAACAACAAAACAAACAAAAAACAACAGCAAAAAAACCCCCAAAAAACAAAAAACAAAAACAAAAAAGAAAAAACAAAAATTAAACCAAACTAAAACCAAAACCAAAAAACAACCCCCAAAAGCCATTGAAGAATATAATAAGGAGGACTTTCAAAACAGAGACAAAAGAAGTGACTGGATTAAAGAAATGATATTAAATATAAATTAGTATACATTGATCATTATGATCTCGGGGAGAGATAGGTTATTCAAAAATATAAAACTTGGGCTTTTTGATAAGCATAACCAATATAGAGAAACAGAAAGACTGAAAACATAAAAGAAAAGAATCTAAGAAAAGTATAGTTTTCTTAGAATCTAAGACAAGTATAGACAAGACAGACCTCAAAGCAGAACGCACTGTAAGAGATGGCAGGTGTGACACTTAATCATCACTGCCTACTTGGTGGCATTCATGTGACCATAGAGACAAATGGGCATGTTATGAGGGAGCTTCTAGATTGGGCTAGTTGAGGTAAAAGACCCACCCTAAATGTGGGTGGCACATATTGTAGGCAAGGGTCCTGGGCTGAGTAAAGGAGGGTGCAAGCTGAGCAGCGTGCTTCTCTCTCTGCTTCCTGACCAAGGCTGCAACGCGGCCATACCTACTCCTACCATGGCTTATTTCAATGGCATGATGGACTGTACCCTGGAACTGTAGGTGAAATAAACCCGTTTTTTTCTTAAGTACCCTTTTGCAGGCGTTTTGTCACAGCCATGAGATGCACAAGTAACCCTGGAAGTCATTACATAACACATTTGATGATCTGGAGAACTAAATAGACATCTTGACATCAAATAGATACCATGACATCAAAACACACATGTTAACATCAACTACCCCTCAAAGGGAATTTTACAGGATAAATATTTTTAGGACCTAGTTTTGCAAATTATGAAGCACTGTAGGTGAAAGTCCCGGTGTAGAATGGTCGGATGGGGCAGTGGCGAAGCTTTACCCAGTGGACACAGCATGATGTCCTCACCCTCTACAGCTGCCTGCTATTGTTTACTCTGCATGGGTCATATACAAAACAGGGGACTCATCAGGCAAGGGAGTGAGCTGCAAGAGGTTTGAGGGTGAAACAATAATGCAATATATTGTCTGAAGACAATGGAATTATGCTAAAAATCAAGAATATATAAACCTAACCAGAACAATCCTACCTGTTAACCACTGCATGAGTAAGCATGATCATAGTGGAGTGAGATAACCATAATGAAAATTATTATATATACATTAAACAGTGATTATGCTTCATGCCAGAGCCTTAAATTTGTACATTTTATTTTATTATTGGAAATAAAGTCCCTGAATTTGAGTGTTAGTCAGGGCACGAATCATGTTAGAAATCGGAATACATTCTAGGATACCACATAAAATAATGAACACACTACATAGCAAAACATCCTTAAAGCTGAAATCTTTAACATGAATGATACAAACATCAAGCTTCTGAGCTACGGGATTTTAAGCCGAGGTGAATGGGTGGGGTGAAAAGAAACATCACACATAAAAGCAAATGAGCAAGAGGGTGACAGTATGAGCCGCTCACTGGACAAGAATGAAGGAAGATGGAAAGACCTCTGGCCTGACTGACAGACTACAGGGACTGAAAGAATAAATCCTACGGTCGAAAGAGGGACGTAAATGTGTGTTCTGCAGGCACCTGCATCCAACTGCCACATTAGCACACTACTGGAAAAAACATGCGACACTTTTGTGGAAATAGAAAAAGTAGCTAAAATTCAACATCTACTCCTAACAAGCCCTCCTGGCAAAGAAGGCAAAGAAGCAGAAGGAGGCAGGCCTGATAAGCACAGAAGAAGGTTCTCTGTGAGAAGCCATTGAACACCAGGCCTAATAGAAACTGTTAAGAGCGCTCCCACCAAGATTAGGGGAGCCTGCTTAATGCTAACTTCTGTTTAGCTTTGTGTGGGAAGCCAAAGAAATAAAGAAAAGAGGGAAAAGAGGAGGAAGCCACACACACACACACACACACACACACACACACACACACACACACACACGCGCGCGCTTGCATATCTCAACAACTTTTTTCTCAGGAAATGTGATTATTACACAGAGAATCTAAAAGTTGTTTATCAAAATAGTGAGAGAGTCTAGAAAATTTTATGATGTAATTGAACAATGTATAAAAAAATAATTTTAGGCCAGGGAGATGCATAAAGTTGCTAGCTCCAGGCCTGATGACCTAAGTTCCACACATCAAAACCCAGGTAAGAAGCGAATTGCAGAGGCACACATGGCTTCTGCAATTCCAGGACTCCTATGGTAGGCCAGGAGGTAGAGGCAGGAGGACTGGCTGGAAACCCCAGGCTAGCATAAAGTCCCATCTCGACCAGAGGCACACAGTTAGAGGACTAACTATAGCAATCAGGGAAATGTGCTATTGCAAAACAAAACAGACCTGAATGATGAGAGATAGGCTGGTTTAGAAATAGACCTTCAAAAATGTAGTCAACTGTTTTCCCTGATGAAAGGCAGCACTGGAGACCCACTGTAGGTGAGCCCTCTACCATTGAACTATAGTCCCAGCACTCAATTTCCAAGACAGGGTCTTGTTAAGTAGTGAGGCTATAAACGCTTGTTATTCTATTCCATTTCACATAGATGTAAGCTTCTTACTTTTTAAAACATTAAGCAGAAAAGGCAAAAAAAAAAAAAAAAAAAAAAAAAAAAAAGAAAAAAACCATTAAGCACAAAATGGAGTTTTATTAATACATTTTGGAGACTGTTTGGACATCTATCCAAATAACAATCTGTCTCATTCTCTTTTACTATTTTTTTCTTTTTTTTCTTAATATAATTTCTATTAACTCTTGAGACACTTAAAAAGAAAACTCCAAAATTGATATGGAGAACCTAAGAGTACTCCTGAGAGTCAGCTTGTGTATTTGAAAAATGCATCACTTCTTGAAAGACAAACATGCTGTCATTAATGCAGAAAAAAGGGCCGGCATAATTTAACTCTTTCCTTTACTCTTGCCCATGAAATCATTTCCAAAGATTTTAGACTCTTCTACAGTTTCTAAGATTTTAAAAAATATTCTGAAGATTGCATTGTAAATTTATTAAATAAAATTTATTTTATTTATTATAAGATTATCCTTGTAGGGTGAAGAGAAAGTCATAAAATAATACTGTGACATAAAGTTATACATAAAGTATAAATTGGATTTCTCTCTCCTACCACTGTTTAAATGCTTAAAATGTTTAAAATGTAGATTTTCAAAATGCTTAGAAGTACCATAGATGTTTAAGACGGTGTGTTACAGGGTTAGAGAGAGCTCTTGTTGAGGAAACATGGGTATCTGAATTCAGATTTCTCGCTTCCCCAGCCCCTATAGAAAGCAGAGCCTAGCTGCACCTCCTGTACTCCAGCACTGGTGTGCATGTGTACAAGGTGGGGGAGTTACTGGGCTGCTGTCCAGCCAGCTTAGCTAAAAGTACAGCAAGTCCAGAACCAGTGAGAGACTGTGACAGGGAGTAAATCACAGAGTGATAGAGGAGATGTCCAATGTCCTTCTCTGGTCACTGCATGCATGAGCCTGCATCCACACACGTGCACGTACATATCTCTTCCTCCCTCCCTCCCTCCCTCCCTCCCTCCCTCCCTCCCTCCCTCTCTCCCTCCCTTTCTCCCTCCTTTCTTCTCTTCCTCCCCTTCTCTCTCTCCCTTCCTTCCTCTCCCTGTATGTGTGCGAGTGTCACACACAAGTGCTCTCTCTTCTCTTACTCTTTCTTTTTGAAAGAAACACACACACACACACACACACACACACACACACACATAAAGAGAGAGAGGAGGGAAGGAGGATGGGAGGGAGGGGGAGAGGAAGAGGGAAGGCGGAAGAGAAAGACGGAGAGAAGAGAGACTTAAGGAAATGATTTCTTAAGCACTACTCAAAATGGGGGACTATGAAGAAAAGAGTTATCAAGCTATTAAAATTAAGAATTCTTTTTATCAAAAACATACCAGGAAAACAGAGAACGGCAATGCATAAACTGGAATAAGAGATTTGCATCACATTTTGAGAGGGTAACTATTCAACAGTAAATGAAAAAAAAGATATGTTTTTAAGAAGGCGTGCCCAGGTTCAATAGCCATAAGAAAAGATAAGGAATGCCATGTGTACCAAGGCATTGAGCTCAGCTAGTAGAGAGAACCCGTTTTAAGAGAATAGCAATAGTGTGGGGAGAGCCTGTTAGATATCGCAGAGGGCAAACATGAGAGCCGCCACGCCTGATGACTTGGTTCAATCCTCAGGACACACACGGTAATAGGAGAGAAGACACTTCTCCCAGCTGCCTTCTCAGCCCCATGTGTGCACTGGGGAATAGTTTATTCACACACACAAAGTTAAATGTAATGAAAAATGCAAAAATGAAAGAGAAACTAGACAGAGAACAGTAGAGGTAAACAGCGTAGACCCCCAGCCTCCACCTGCACGCTCACAGAGGGGCACACACGTGTGTGTGCACACACAGACATGTAAACTTGCACATGTGTCATTTCTGTTTACTAAAGCAAACATTTGGAAGGTGGGAACAAATGTTCTGCAAGCATGAAGACATGTGAACATTGGTTGTTGCACGAATAACTTGACATGGTAACCGGAATATTTTTTTTGTGCTCTTAGCTAAGTAAATATGTAACTGTCCAGCAACACACTAGTCTAGTGAAAGTCTCGTACATATGGAGGTGGATGATGTTCAAGAACTTTCTTAGTTATAGCCAAGATTCACTGACAGAGGATATTTCAAATTCCCATAGGTTAAGAAAACAGACAACCACATAGAGTATAGGATTTTGACCCAATGGCAAATTCACAGCAGTAAAAATAAATCCACCAACTTGGATGAGTCTCATGAACATAATGTATAAAAACAGGAATCACAGGGAGGATCACGAGCACCGTGAGTCATTTAAATAAAGTTCACAAAGTGTGCAAGATGAAAGCTGCATATGTGGAAACACCAGACGGAATGTCAAGCACTTCTTTATTTAGGGTGGTGGTTCTTTCCATCTCCGTGGGAGGATAGAATGGGATGGAGACATGAGGGATTGGTGATGTTTTCTTTTCTTTTCTTTTTAAAGCTGAGATGAAAGCTTATTAGTATTTGCTTCTGTCACATATGTTACAAATAGTCTGGCAAGTATTTCTGTGTTTAATAGCAACAAAATATAAAAGCGACTCTGCTGCGTTTAAGTACATATTCTCTAGCCTCAAGCTAGATGTGTCTGGACTAGGAAGAAAATCAACGAACTCAAAACAAGTTTAAATCAGTGAATTACACTTTTGGCTAAGAAGACAAGAAACCTGGGTAAGATGGGTCGTTCTTGTACCCTCTTCGACCAGCTAAGGTTTGGGGTCACCCTGAAGCCCATGCTAGACACACTCTAGTGTGAATCATTAGCTTAGGCACTGTTAGCAGGCACATGCAAATGAAACACGGCTTCCAATTGTTATAAATGATGTCCCCCCCCCAGAAAATCCATCTCATGGAGATATGCATCGTATTATACTCTGATGACAGCTGGGAGCCTTTTGCCTTCTTGCCCGTGTTTGTGGATGCGAAGCCTGCGCGTTAGCACACCCATCCTCTACACTGTCTACCACAGAGCCACCTCATTCTCTCTTCAGATTCTCTTTAAGTTTGCTGCCAGAGTTTTATTAAGTGCTCAGAACTACCTCCCACCGAACGTCTCACATTTATCTCAGAATTTCTTACTCTCCGCTTCACCGGGCTTCACCAGAAAGCTATTTTGTATGCTCGGTTTTCTTTGCTCATGGTTTTTACTTAGCTTCAGTTTTTAATGAGGTTATATTTCTAAGAACTTTGTTCCAGAGACTTATTCATTAGTTCTGAAGATTTTTATCCTTCTCAACTTTGTTAGAACTAATTTCTCTAATAGCCTAATTTGCTAAAGCTGTCTGCTAAAATAACCCTCATGGCTGTAGATAGCCAGGAAGAGCAGGTGCAGCGGACTGCCTTCCAACTCCATCTACCTGCTGTTTGTCAACTGTTCCATGAAGGTCATTGTTATTTGTCTTAGTGACACTTGGGAGCCTAGAAACAACCTAAGGAAAAAAAGATGGGTACCACAGTGTCCCAGAATCCTCAGTAGATGATATCATCACTTTGTGTTAGCATTTCTCCTGAGTTTCCCTGTGTCCCTTCCCAAAAATTATTATGTGCCTACAACCAGACTAACACAAATGGCCAGGAATAGGAGTCTCAAAAGCAGATGCTCAAATCTGGCACAATAAACTATCTAAAATTCAGACTATCCACACCCCCAAACCTAGGGCATAGCACCTAATTCATGTTACAGAATCACCCAGCTCCATCGTAGTAATCTGGATTTGGACAATTTTATTGTATAAGGCTAAATTTTAGCTTCTATTAGACAATTAACTGGAGTTTTTCTTTTGGATGTTCTTGATACTAAATATGGGAGATATGCGTAGTATCTACCAAATAAATTTGATTGTGTGTGCATGTGAACATGTACATGTATATGTAGAAATGTTAAACATTGAAATTTGAGGTGACAAAATCATGTTAACACGGTGGAAATGTGTTACAGTAATTTAAAGGCTGGGAAGAACTTCATACTAGCTTTTCTTTTTGAACTTTTTTGTAGAGGTAGCTCATGAATGGCTAGCTCACCTGGTTGTCTCAGGAGCCTTAGAAATTATAAACCAAGTCATAACTCATGGGAGATTGATGAGGCCTTGTAAAGTCTTGTTGGCACAGATATTTAAGTTTCGTATGCACCTAGACACCAATAATATCAAAGTGGAGCCTTGTAATAAACTGAGAAAAGGGTCCCTGAATAACTTTATTATTGATTTTCCTATCCTAAAACCTATGTATTATCAAGCTAATGCATTAGTTTACAGTAATCTAACTATAAGTCATACAACTATCGATAGATCCTGGTCTCTGCTGAAGTAATTTAAATGTATCTGTGAATTATGACATAGGTGCTGTGATGGTGCTGTGAGCAAGTACAGCTGTGCCCTTAAACTCTACAGAACCAAAAATATGATCAAATTCTGAGACTAGCTAACAGGGCCTGTGCTGAGAACCACTGCTAGCCACTGCTAGGGTTGAGGCTCTAAAAATATTTACTCTCTATTTAAGTTTCTATGACTTGGGAGTACTGTATGTACCCAGTGTTTGTACCCAGTGGTAATCCACTTCAACTTGGTTAAAAATGTGGCAACCTCTAAAGTCATAGGGAGGGGAGTAAGGGTGGGGTGGGGTGGCTTCTTCCTCATCTCAGAAGGCTCTGGTCATTTTATTTGTGATCTCTGTACTATGCTGACTTCACTTGCCACTGCAAAGATGAATTTCATTTTATTTAATCACTTGTGAGCTGAATGCAGTTCTGGCCTGGGCATGTGGCTCAGCAGGTAAAGGTACTTACTGGCAAGCCTGACCACCCAACCTCAATCTTCATGTCACATATAGTGGAAGGAGAGAGTCAACTCCCACAAACTGTCCTCAGTCCTCCATGTGCATTCTATGGCACACGCATGGTTCTGCCATAAATAGATAAATAAATACAATTCTATAAAAAAATAACTTGCTATTCTGATTTGGAGGGAAACTAGAGAGGCAAGAAGCCATGTGGAGATCTTGCCCACTGATATCTCTGGCAGGGAACACAGGGTAGTATTGGATTGGGACAGGACTGTCTTTATCTGGAACGTGCCCTATCTGGGGTAAAATTCCACCTCCACAATCTCCCACTTATCAGAGGATTGCAGAGGAGGAAGAGAAACATGACTTGTACTCATCTTGCTTTTGCATTGGTCTTTGACACTGGAAAGAGAGTGATCGAAGCTAGACTTGGTAGTAGGAGTAAGTAGCAGGTGCATCTCCCCAGGGCAATTGGCTAGCAAAACTCAATGCAAGGATCACAGATTTTAGAATCTCCATGTCACAGGGTTTTTATCTGTATAAACTTAAAAAGCAAGGAAGGCTGGTAAGGATGAATTCTCGATGTACAAGAAGAATTACATTTTATCATGTGGTTGCTGGAGTTATTTGTGGCTGAGGTTACAAGCTATTGTTTCCTTTTGCACCTGTTGATATAGAATGAGTTACCCACCAATCACTTACCTAGAGTGACTGTAACATTAAACACCCTCCTCAACTTGAACTCAAATTGAAAGTGTCTAATTGATCCAATTTTAAGGGCAACTTATGTGCTAGAAGCCCAATCCCCAGAAACCTATTGTGTCTGGCTGTCCAATATCAAAGCCCAAAGGCCAGTCCATAAAAAAGAAACATCTCTGGGGAGATATAGGCCATTTGATTAATGTATGTGGAGGGGAGGAACATAAAAGGGAAAATAAATCTTGAAAGATTCAACATCAACGGAAATGAAATCACTGAACCATAGAAGAGTAATAGAGCTTGTCTCTGCATCAAATTATTTCTTCTTTTTTCCTTTTTCTTTTATTTTCTCTTGAGAAAAATACAAGTATGTTGAAGTTTACCAATTGGTGGACATTTATAAGCAGAAAAACAAGAGATTGTAGTCTTTTATCCCTCTGATGTTTTTGAGAGTGTAAGTCATACTATATTGCCCAGGGTGGCCTCAAAGTTACTATGGCCTTCATTGAATTCATCATCCTCCTGTCTCAGCCTTCCTGTGCTGTCATTACAGGCATGAACCACCATACCTGGCTGGCTACTGTAAGTCTTTGTAAGTGTTTGACCAAATCTTTAACGATCAGGTTATGAAAATGAAAGGGTTAAGGTGCTTGTCTGAGAGCATGCCTGACCATCTTTCTAACACCACAGTGGGGGTCTCACTAGGATCAAGGAGCTCTGTAAGGTGAGGCATCTTACCCTCATCCTGCCGTTCCTTATGGCTGGCCCATCCTCTGCCAATCTCAACACATACAGATCCATCTTGTATTCCCTTCCTCCACGAATGCTGAATCCAAAGCCTTTGGCTCCTTTCTCCAAGTCCACAGTGAAATAATCAAAATCCTTTGGGAGTGGGGAGAAAATGGAACATGGAGTAGTTTAGCATCGGAGGGACATCGATGGTCACTTTTTCTGTCTCCTCCCCCACAGCTAATGTGCTCAAATGACAAGGTGCTGGAAGACACCTCCCGATGTTACAAGTATGGAATAAGCAAGGCATAGCTCCAAAGGCTCAAGGTCAGAGCACTGAACTCTGTTAAAACAAACGGTATAGCTTACGTTAGCTCGCCTGATCATCTTGCACTTATGGCATATGGATCTGAATGACGTCATCTCTCCTGAATGTTTTCATTCATTACTGTTAGTACCACAAATAAATCTGTCAATCAATGATGTGTCTTGGGAAGTGTAAACTATAGTTTTCTGAGCTAAAAAGTGAACTTGCAAGGGGTTCTGACTGTATCTTTCAGTTGTACAGACTGCTGATTCTGACTGTAT
>JANHMN010000016.1:628128-639565 GCA_030674055.1 Rhabdomys pumilio
TCCCTGAACCTGGAGTTACAAAGACCTCTGAGACACCATGTGCACACTGGGAACTGAACCCCAGTCCTCTGCAGGAGCAAGTGCTCTGAAACACTGAGCCATCTCACCAGCCCCAACCCAGTGTTATTTAACTGCTAAGTTGAAGGAGTGGCAGTAAGGCATGATCATTGAATACAAAGCAGGCCCAGAATCACTGGCTCATTGGAAAAAAATGGGAGCTACTGTGAGGTTAAAACGTGAAAGTGAAGCACAGCTACCAGGATCGGCACTGGATTCCACTGCGGTCATGTGATAGGAGGAGAGGCAAAACGGCCCAGGGCAACATTCATTTCTAGCTCACTTTTAGTCTGATAAACACAGAGAGGACTAATGCACACAAGAGCAACTGAATAATCTTCAGGCTTTCCCACTGCTCTAAGCTGTGGGCACTACCAGGTCACAAAGGGCATGACAGCCAAGCCCAGGCTTTGTGAGATCATAGGCACAGGGGTAAGATCAGCACCATGGAATAGACACTCTTGAATTTTAGTTTATTGCCCGATACTGCAGTATGGATACAATTATATTAAAGCAATGTTCTGAGGAGTGAGCAAAATCCTTTTTAAAAATTTTATTTGCCGGGTGGTGGTGGAGCACACCTTTAATCCCAGCACTTGGGAGGCTGAGGCAGGCGGATTTCTGAGTTTGAGGCCAGCCTGGTCTACAGAGTAAGTTCAAGGACAGCCAGGGCTACTCAGAGAAACCCTGTCTCGAAAAACAAAACAAAAAAATTATTTATTTGTTTGTTTGTTTTAGACAGTGCCTAATATGCAGCCCAGGCTGGTCTTACATTTGTGATATGCCACTGTCAGCCTTATGAGTGACCAGACTGCAGGTGTGAGCTACCTACCATGCCTTGTGAAATTAAGGAAATACTTCACACAGAAAAAAGGTTCAAAGATTGTAGAATTTTACAATCATTATTAGATAGCTTCTTTACTGGTTTATGCTCTTACTGGTACTGATTACCAACAAGTATCTTTTTACAAGTTCACCTAATCAGTTACCACTACTATAACTTAGTACTTGCGGAGGCACAGTGGGAATCTAGAACCACAGACCTGCTTACTGGGCTTCTCGGGAGGAGTTAGTAGGGAGTTTCAACCACCCCTCTGAGTAGTTGTTGCACTTGTTACTTAACCCTGCAGAGAGGGGAGACACTCCTTCCATGAGTTGTATAAATCAGGCTTTGCTTTATCCCCCACCCGTTTGCCTACTGAGGTACAAGCTGTGAACAGAATCATTTAAAGTACGAGTTGAATAAGATGCTTAGCTATG
The DNA here is from genome assembly GCA_030674055.1 of Rhabdomys pumilio. Taxonomy (NCBI): domain Eukaryota; kingdom Metazoa; phylum Chordata; class Mammalia; order Rodentia; family Muridae; genus Rhabdomys; species Rhabdomys pumilio. The sequence continues at coordinate 629,446 of JANHMN010000016.1, forward strand.
CAGAAGCGTGCATTAAAAGGGGAGGAACTGGGTGACATTTGCCAGTGTGGGTTTCCTTCTAGAAATCACTAGCTTGGTAGTTTGGGTGTCGCACTATTTTAAGTTATAGCCGAGTCACTTTATTTTTATGATCTGTGTGGTATTGGTATGAAATATCTATTATGTGTTCCGTTTCCAACCAGCTGTGTCGTGAGGTATTGTGAAAGGGGATGAAATTCGAGAATCTCCCCAAAGATTAGACAAATGACTAGAAATAGAACCGGTGAAGCTTGCTGCAGCTGTCGTCTTGGCCACCAAGCATCAAACGCCCCTCTCTTCCATTGTCATGTGTCAGGATGCAAAGAGTTCTTTAAAAGGAAAATGTACTTCATTTTTTTATGAACGTTGCCAACTTTGAGTGATACATTAGTTAGAGCAAAAATTAGGTTGGGCTGCATAAGTGAAACATTTCACTTGGTGGGAAATCTAGGGTTAGATTATTAAAAATTAAGAGGACAAACCAGGCGAAGTACTTGCCGCATAAACATGAGGACCCGAAACATAAATCCAGGCACAGCAGCCTGTGCCTGTGATCTCAGCACTAGTGAAGAGAGATGGGAGGGTCCTGGGGACTTGCTGGCCAGATAGTCTAACCAACTAGTGAGTTCTGGGTTCAGAGACAGACTCTCTTTCAAAACAGTAAGATGCAAACTTGGTTGAGAAACATACCCAATGAACCTCTGGCCTCTGCACATGCTTGGCGATGCACGCCACCTACACACGGATACCTTACAGAGAAAGATGCATGCATGTACACACGCACGCACGCACGTGTGTGCACTCTTAAAAGTTATTTTATGTATAAAGGAAGGTCACCAACCTAGTTCTTGTAGCTGTTAATTTTATCGCTAAAGATACTTTGAGATGATAAAGACAGATGGCAAATAGTAAATTCTAGTAAGCTTTTATGGTGTGCTCAAGTTCCAAGACTAGGAAATGCTGCCCAGGAGATCTTGCAGAGAATGGGAGCCTTTTCTGAACCATTTCCAGGGGAAAATGAGAGCGCAAGAGCTACAGGTAATTAACGATGGCTGGGAGAGGAAGAACTCTTCCCCAGCGGTGGTTTCCTGATTAGTTACCCAACACTGAGTGGTCAGCTCTAGAAGCCTACACATTCAGGCAACACCGAAGTGACCCGGCAGGCTGTATTTATGTGTTATTTGTTTATATATATTTTTTCATATATCTGTGTAACAGTAATGGTTAGAGAGTGGGAGGCTGATAATTTGGGAGAGGAGCTGGAGATGGGTGCAGCAGGAAGGAGGAATGGAAGAAACAATGTATTTATATTTTAAGTAAATTTAGAAAAGAATGCTTTCTAGCTTTGAGTATCTAGGGTTTAGGGTTTTTGAAGGAAGACATTTCCCAGTGCTCTTCCATGGGCCTTGTGGTTTTAAACGGCAAAGATCAACTGGCCTTGTGGGAGAAGAGAACTCTGTTCTCCATACTTAGTTTTAGAATACATTCTATAATCATTCTTTTCTTTTTTAATTTTTCACTTTCACGTATAATTATCTTAGAATTATTCTGTAATTCCTGAGAACACTGGGGAGCCTAGGAAGTTAATATGGGAGAATGATATCCTGCTTTTGCATGGGAAATGGCTCACTCTGACATGTAGGTGGGTACACCTTGTGTGGAAGGACTTGGTATATGAACTGCTTTGGCAGCATTTCTAGACTGGTGTACAAAGAGGCACAGAGTTTTCCTCTGACACCATGGCGACCTTTGAAGGAGAGTATGAAAGAGTTTCTAATATCTGTAAAATCACTGAATCGTTTTGCTCATCCATACATGAATCTCCAGTTACAATAAAAATATAAGCCAGGGAACCTGGGCACAGGCCTATTAAAGGTTCTTAATGTTACTGAAACAAATATGTTTGTTAATGATATGATTTATAAAAAATATGATTCATAAAAATTTGAATCAGGTAAATATGCTAATGCCAGATTTGGGAAATATTTTATTTTGTGGTCAAGGAAAAGGTGCTTGCAAAGACCATTGCTTCCATGAGAGGAAGAGAGGAGGCCCGGTTGTAAGCTAGATGCCTACAGTGGCCTAGCCAGCTGTTTTCCCCAGGGACCTTTAATATATTCTCAGGCTTTTCTCATCACAGTGGGAGAATCTTTTCTGGAGAGACGGTGGCCGGTGGACCAGGAGAAGTAACTAGCTAGTAGAGATGAGATTACCCATCCAAGTCTAGAAGCAAGACCCAAGTTCAGGGCAGTTGCACTCTGAAAGAAGATATGAGTTACAAAACTTATCTACAATGGCAAAGCCAAGAGTAGGGGTCTGAGACTGTGGGACTGCAGGTGTGCCCAGGCCTGCTCTCTGGACTCTCTCAGATGGATCCTGAGGAAAGCCAGTGCAATCTGTCCCTGTAACACATGGCGTTCTCAAGCACAGCTGGGGCTCATGACTGAGGCAACCAGGACTTAACTCTGCTTTCAGTTGTCAAGCTCTTACCTCTGCATCATTTGCTCAATGGGGCTTTTCTGTTCCCGAGCATACGTTTAAAACATAAGCAGCCAAGGATGGCCAGGCACTCAGTTTTCCATGAAAGTACATGGGGAAATCATAGGTTTTATGGAAATGTCACCCGTGGCACAGAGAAAATCACTGTTCTAAAGTGGTGTGAGTGATGGGACCAGACAGCTCTGAATATGGAAAATGTTTGACTCCATCCTCACTGAGTAGGGGTGGGGAGGGCACATGGGAAACAGCTGTCCTGAAAATGCTGGACAGGAAAGGGTAAGGGGCACTCACATTCAGATATGTTCTATTTTTCTCCTGTTGGAAGAAACGCATGTGGGACCATTCCCTTACCTAGTTCTTGACTGGCTCAACCCAAGCCAGGTTTTCTGTTGCACACTAGTCACAGTAAAATGATACCATTTTATATGTCACTTCTGTCTTCTAGAGCCTCAAAGAACCTTATTCATGTTACTAGTCAGGAGGTCCCTATGTATGGGATGGATGACTCTCACTAGGCTGTGGGGAGGACAATATGAAGTTATGATTGGCTAGGAGTCCGTCTACCTCTCCTGCCCTCCATGCTGTCATTGTGTTTATGGCTCAGTGGTTTTATGCAGACCCCCTTTTCACTCTTTTCCCTGCCAGTCTCCTGTCTCTTCCTCTCTAGGAACAAGTGAGAGTTTCAGAAAAGAAAACCCAGTGATGACACTTGCTGGCCTGGAACCTATAGAAACTCCCCACTCTACTAGGACAAACATGAGGACTTTGCATACTCTTACCAGAGCCTTCAGGGGTGGCTTTTGTCACCCTCTATGAGGTCATCTCTAGCTCTCCCCATACCCTATTCTACAACCCTAGCCTTGGAAAACCATGCTTGATTCTCTCTCCTACCAGAGGACCCTTGACTGTGCTCTTATTCTAGAAGTTCCTTAATGCTCTCAGGAAGTTAACCCCAGCTCATCTGTGAGGGCTCAGCACCTTGCAGGGCAGATGCTGAGTTACATTTACTAATGTAACAACATATTTAGCACGTATACACATTCTCTCTCTCTCTCTCTCTCTCTCTCTCTCTCTCTCTCTCTCTCTCTCCTTCCCTCCCTCCCTCTGAAATCATCTAAATGTCCACACAGTAATTTAAGCTGCATGGAAACCTCTTTCCCAGATATATCCTACATAGTTCTCAGGGATTCTTTTGTCACATTCCCTGCCTCTCAGAGTTAGAAAACTCAGAGGTGAAACATTACCTATTTTCATGTCCTTGCAGTTGGAGAGGTTGAGGAGGAGCTGGCTGTGAAACCGGGCTGTTGGGGGCGGCTGGGCTCTGCTGGGCCAGAGGGCTCTGCTGGGCCAGAGGGCTGTGCTGCTGGGCCATGGGGCTCTGCTTCTCTGAACTGGGTGCTGATGTTGGACTGTTGAGCTCTGATGGGGACAAGGCAACAGATGTGGTCAGGTTAGCATCTGATCAGAGGCAAGAGTAAACAGAGGCTGAGACTTGGTGCCTCCTTGGTATTTTGATTTCTGTGGGGGTGGGGTGTGGATGGGCTTTCCCTATCAGGTTAAACTTATGAAGGTCCAAACCATTCCTGGAAGGAGTTATTGTTATTGTTACTGGGTAAAGTTATGAGCAGTGTTGCCATCTTGCTGGAAGGAAACCAACTAAGTAAAAACAATGTGTTAAAACCATGAGAAAACAATTCAAAGGGACAACATAAAACATATTCAAGTATTCTAAAAATATAGGAATTTCTCGCTGAAATGCTCTAGCTAACACTTTCTGATGGTTTAAGAAGCTTCTCTTCCCTTCTTTCCTTCTCAATACAGCCTCACTCATCCTGAATTGGCCATTCTTATTCCACCTTTCACGGAGCTGGGTTTATGGATTATGTGTGTTACCATTCCCAGTTTAAGAGCTCTTTCCAGATTTCCAAAGTGCAGATAGTCAGCTGTCTGTCTGTATAAGCTACTGAATCCTGTTACAACCTCTTCCCTGTCCCTTGCCATCTTACTAAGAGTCATCTGTGCCGTTCTCCAGAAAGAAAAAAGCACTCTGCACACAGGGAGATTCGTCAAGCTAGTCAAAAAACTGCCTATTGTTGTTGTTTTCATAACAATATACAATTTCAATGAAAATGACTGTCACATGTGAGGGTAAAGCCAGAGCCAATGCTCCAGACTGAGAGGGTGGAGAAGCATGTTAGGGCTATAGCAGACAATCTTGCTCATAGTTCCTTTTCTCTGACTTGTCTATACAGATTGGTGTCTTCAGATGACAGACCCAAATTATGGCCATTACTGACTGTCTGTCTGTCTGTCTGTCTGTCTGTCTGTCTATTTTTGTAGTTGGGTAACAAAGGGAGGTGGCCTACTTGCATTCTGACATGAACCAATTCTCTGTCTTCTCCAAGTGTTTTAATATTATCTCTCACTCTTGTCACTCTTCACATTTTGAATCAGATAGTCCTTTGCAGTGAAGCATTGTCCTGAGCATCATAAGGCTGTTTCAAAGCGTCTCTGATGTCTACTCACTAGCTGACAGTCATATTCCTGCTCCAGCCTTGACAGTCAAAATTGTCTCTAGACAGTACCAGATACTCTGTAATCATCCTAGTTGGGAGCTGCTGTTTTAGCATCAAAGTCAGGTGGCTGGCTACTCTGGCACTTGGTGTCCATATATATCAGACAGTTCTAAAGCAGAGTGGGCAGGAGACTGAGTGAAATAAAGGATGCAAGGTAAGACCATCAGCCTTTGGGTGGGACACCATGGTGATTCAGCAGTGAGCTCCAGGAATGAAATTCTTGAGTTCCATTGATGAGTCAGGAGCAACAGTCCAACAATGAGCCTCCTGTTCGTGGAAACAGTGAAAGAATGAGGAAGAGCCTCAGTTGTGAGTTGTGGGGTGGTTCACTGCTTGGAAACTTTCATGTGTTGGGGGAGGGGGGCTGTATAGAGACATTTGAATGTTAAGTGGGAATTTTACATTTTTTTTCAGATGTAACATTTTCTAAATGAACTCCCTTAAGACTGCAAAACTAAAACTACTTCTCCAGGCGCTTCCAAATCAATCTGACTTTCAAGTCTTTTCCATGGATCAATTGTTAACAAGAACACGAGTCCCCTCCTCTGCCTCTTGCTTTGCTCAGGTTTGTATTGCTACCTGCTGGGTTGAGTGAGTTGCAGCTTAACATCTCTGTAGAACTAGTCCACTGAAACTTCAGGGCGGGCTCTGATAACCCTGAGCCTTGGGATTCATACCAGGGAGCTTACAGTGCCACGGAGCTGATTTCTCAATGACACTGGTGAGTATGGATTTGGGAAAAAGTGGAAACAGTTGTGAACCTCAGATACTCAGCGAGCACCCTGGTGTTAGCTGGGAGACTCCAGGGCCCTCGTGGGTAGGCTCCGGAAGCCAGGTGAGTGTGTCTAGGGTCTGTCTCTCTGGAAGGCCACCTCAGGCACTCACCCTCCTGAGGAATGATGCAAAGGGTGACACTAAGACCTGCATCCTTGATGAGCTTCACGATGTCAGCGTGAGGCATGTTGATGATGGACTGGCCGTTGACTGCTAAGATCCGGTCGCCCACTTTGAGTTTCGCACAGCGATCTGCAGGGCTCCCGTCAATGATTCGCCCGATTTTATGGGGCACAGCTAAAAAAACCCCAACAGAAATAGGTATCAGGGACATCACCGGCACACGTTCTACCTTTCAGTCCCAGCCTAAGACAAACAGTGCAACATCATAAGTTTTTCCCCCTCATCAGTATCTTTGGCTCCACATCCCAACTTTTCTACTGGCTGTGGTTCTGTGTATACTACTGAGACCAAAGTTCCTTAACTCAAGTCCTTCACAATGATAGGACCATTCCAAACCCAAACACCCGAGGCTCTTGAAGTTTGAGAGGTATCAGATTCATGTGAGGATCGGGGCCGTATCCCAACCTCAGAATCTGAATGTCTAGGAGAGACAAGGACCACAGATTTCTAAGCATCTTCTTGCGAAAGCCTGGTATGTACCAGTGCTTGAGAGTCACAGGGGTGGCAGAGTGTGCAAAAAGAGCTCAAACTTGTGAGACGATGGTGCAGAAAGGTACAGCACGGGACAGGAACTTAATTTATATCTCCTTTTTATTGAGTGGAGGAAAGGGGAGATCCCTCAGTACCTATTAATCCAGGGAGCAGCTACCTGGCAAAGTGGCAGAATTTTCCACTCCTCAGCTCCGCATTAGTTTCAGGGCATTTCTCCCTTTCCACTTCACAAGGTGAACACGCTAATGTCAAGTGCTAATTTCTTGAATCTGAGATGCCATTAGTGGCAAAGACACACTTGGAAAAATCACGAGAAATAAAAAAAAAAAAAGAAAAAGAAACCCACCCTTTAAACAATGTTCTTTTATTAACCAGATTTTAGACTTGGCACAACTTCTACACATTTCTTTAAAACAATGGACACATTCTATTTTTGACCTTTGTTTATGTGTTTGAGAAGAACAAGATACATGGGGATGCAAATTTTTCTAGCAAGTTGATTGACATTTAGTGTAAATGGTGTGGCGGGGGGCGGGGGGGGGGGGAACCTACCAAGGTAACTGTGTCTGCGGTCACATCTCAACAGTGCACAGTGTCCTGGTGTGTCCCTTTATAGAGCTTGTATTCTAGAAAATTGTTGACTGGGTACAGTGCTCAGAGACAGAGACAGGGGCAGCCCACCGTTCGGTCTCTAAGGATGGCTACTCCGTGAACTCTGCTCAGAAACAGAGACAGGGGCAGCCCACCGTTCGGTCTCTAAGGATGGCTACTCCTTGAACTCTCGCTTTTGTCTATTTGTTACAGTGAAGGGTGGAATTATCAACTAATCACCATAGAGAGGAAGGACAATCAGGGAGTTAATGAACTAGGACCTTGCTCACTCTGTACTGTGAAAGGTTACAGACAGCATAGAAAAATATTGGCCAAGCTTGTGTCCCTGAAGTGAAACTCATCAGGTTTAAGGCCAAACACATTTTTATTTCCTATAATCACTAATGGGTTTAATTAAGAAAGCACTATTTAGAGTTTACTAACGATTATCTTGGAGTCATAGGCTATATTTCTCAGGCAGAAATGTATTAACAACTACTGGTTCAAAAAAAGTGTAGGGACCAGTGAGGAGACCCATCAGGTAGAGCCCATGCTGAAGACTTGCGCTTAATCTCCTGATCTCACAAGAGAGGCCTGATTCTGCAGAGTGGTCATCAGATCTCCATAGCTGCACTGTGATCCCCGTGCACGAGTGCATGTGTGTGCACACCTCATCCACATAGGCACATGCACAGACATGCACATGCATTCTAAAAGAAATAAATGTGAGAAACTATGCAGGTGTTGCAAAGTATCTAGTAGCCAACCATGATTAGGAGGAGAAAGTTTTTTCTGCCTTGTTTTTCTCTTTCCATACTTAATAGTTCTTGAAATGATCCAGAAATGATTTGGCCTTCCTGCTCATAAATACATTTATCCTGTTGTCTATCCTGTGATGTTTGGGAAGTTGTCTAAAATCTCTTAACTGTTTTCTAACTGTTATTGGGATAATACCATCACGAACCTCACAGTGGTTCTGAAAGCTGGATGAGTCGTCGTGTGAAGGTAGACAAAAGAACAGTGCCTGGTCCTGTACGTATTAACTGTCTTTCGAATACTCCTTATGTAACCATTGTGCGCATGCTCTCTCTCCCTCCCTCCCCCGCCTCTGTGAGTATGTGAGTGTGTGTGTGTGTGTGTGTGTGTGTGTGTGTGTGTGTGTGTAGCATCCTGGTTTCTTTCTATATGAGATAACTAAAACTAAAGGCATATGAAGAATACCATCTTCTAAGCATCACACGGGAAACAGTTTCATTTGAGAAAAAGAGAAGTGTTTTAGGGATTGGATCGATACCAGACGAGCCAAATCTGTCTTCTTCTAATATTTTCCCATTAAGATTATTGCACATATTTGTTGAAAACACCAACTTGACATTAATAGTTTATTATTCAAAGGAAAATGAATACAGTGCAGATCTCTTGGTTATCTACCACCATAGTTACTGAGAGCTAATAACAATTCCTCTGCCTCTTCTGAGTATTTGCTAACATGAGACGAGCACTTTGTTAAGTGATATTTATTCATTTAATATTCTAATTTATTTTTACTTAAATTTATTTAACATGAACATTAAATTTTACCATTTAACTTAAAACGTATTCACACATGTACTTATATTTATATGCATGTAACGTAGCCCTTTAATCCTATCAAGTAAATGATATCATTATGAACTTTCAGTGGAAGAAGTGGAAGCAGACAGCAGTTAGTAATTTGTTCCAAGTCACAGAGAGTAAATAGGCCTCAGAGCCCCAGTGATCCAGGCTTCAGTCATCAGAGGTCTTGGTGGACCTACCCTGCCTCTTTTGGCTTTTCCTGATGTTTGGCTTTGGGCGTAATGATATTTCAGTAGATAGAAATTTTAATTGGAAACCCAAAGTTATAGAGAAAAAATTGCATCTTTCCTATTTAATTATTCATCCTATACCATATTTCTTTGTAATACACTTTGTACTCTCCTAGAGATGAGTCACCTGCTTTGTCAATGGCCAACACACCACATTTATCTTACAGACATTCAGAAAAAGTCTCTTTGCCTGGTTTCTCTCCATTGTGAGTTCTAAAGGCTGAGATCCCCAGGGTCTCTGGTGATGTCAGACACGATGTTACACGATGTTCCTCCTCTTTCTTTGCATGGACTCTCTTTCTGCATCTCTGTGGCCAACTCAAGGTCTCTGGGCTTCATCAAAGTGTACTGGGTCAGTCAATGAGAACATGGAGCTCTGCCCTATGTTGGTTCCATGAAGGTGTTGACTACCTGTAGAACTTGACTTCTGGATAACTAAAATGTATTTATCCACCCATTTGTTTGAGACAGGGTCTTGCTTTGTTGCCCCAGTTGGCGTGGATATCTCTGCATCCCAGACTGGTCTCACACATCTCTCATCCCCGCCTTACTTCCAGAGTGCTGGGATTACAGGCATGCACCACCATGCTCAGCTGTTCTCTTCCTGTGCTGGAATCCCCAGAGAAGGGGTCATTAGCTTGCTCCTCATTCTCCTTTCTCACCATCTCAGCATTTTCATTACACATTGCTTAGGTGTTTTTCACCTCAGAAGAAGGAAAGCTTGCCATTGGTGTTTACATTTAATTATCTCCTTGTTAGCAGATCCTGAAAAGTGGCCTTATGTATGGAGGACAACCTTGGACAGCAGAAGTGGATCTGCATCAATTATGTCTCATTTACAAGAAGAGCAATAGCTCTGAAATGAGTGTGACAAATACTTCACAGGCAATCAATACCAAACACTGACATTACATCACAATCCACCAGCTGGCAAAGGTTAAACATTAGCTTGGACAAGTCAGGGAAGTTTGTTTGGGTTTGGAATCTATAGCCTGACATTTTTTAATATTAGCGGAGTAGAAAGTGAGGCAAACCCCGCTGGCGGCCCTCGTGGCTTTGTCGCCAGCTGGACTCCACCCCCGCAACCCCCAAAACACACACACACACACACACACACACACACACACACACACACACACA
>JANHMN010000016.1:639575-658478 GCA_030674055.1 Rhabdomys pumilio
CACACACACACACACACACACACACACACACACACACACACACACACGCACGTGCGCGTGAGTTTTTTTTCCCCACACTGAAAATAGTAAGAAATGGTGGAATTATTATTCCAGCTTATGTCATAAAACTGACCTAGAATGGTTTGGTGTTTGGAAAGATTGATAGGGCTATTGACAGTTAATTCCATGTGTATGTGACCTGTGCAGCCACCTAGGTCCCCACATTCAGAGAGTCTAGTATTTGGTTTTATGGCTTGCATGTTACCATCTGTAATTTTTAGGCAGGGACACTATATTTTCACGTTGTATTGGGCTTCAAGAATTCTATAATTGGTCTTATGTAGGCGTGTTCATATAGTTTCTTTGTTGCAACACCACTGTTTTTACTGTCTGCCATGAAATATGTAAATGAAACTATGGTACAGGAATCAAGAAAAATCACCAGAAGGGTGAGTGTGGTCCTTTGAATATGCTTGGCCCAGAGAGTGGCACTGTTAGGAGGTGTGGCCTTGTTGGAGGAAGTTTGTCATTGTAGGTGTGGGCTTTGAGAGCTTCTCTTAGCTGCCTGAGGATGTCAGTCTTCTCCTGTCTGCCTTCAGATGAAGATGTCGAACTCTCAGCTCCTCCTGCACCATGCCTGCCTGGATGTTGCCATGTTTCAGGCCTTAATGATAATGGATTGAACCTCTGAACCTGTAAGCCAGCCCCAATTAAATGTTATCCTTCATAAGAATTGCCTTGGTCAAGATGTATCTTCACAGCAATGGGAATCCTAAGACAGTGAGTGTGAAGAAAAGAACAAACACTTTTAGTAGCTACATTTCTCATTCTGATGAATATCACAGGAAACGGTGGTTCAACTAGTTTCTGCTAAGTATACACTTAAATACTCTTGAGTTTGGAGTTAGATTTCAGTAGTAAAGTGTATGTGTAGCACACAGAAAACTCCAGATATAACACTTGAGACTCTCCTGAAAGGTGACACTTTATTCTTTATATTCAGCCTTACCCTTCTCAACTCATGGTGAAATTACGTAACAAGTCATTACGAGATCTCCTGCAAAGCAAATGTTCTCTTGTAATTCTAAGTAGGCTAATGTAGACCACATGAAATCAATACATATTTTGAGAAGTTTATATATTTTTTGAACCTATGTCTTTAGAGTCTGACAATACATCCAGATATTATGGTGTTAAGAACAAAGAAACATAGGCATGATCTTTAAGCCAGTGGATGGGTGAAGCATGGGTAACTAGAGAATGGGAGAACAGGTACTTTTTCTTCTATAGAGGCATTTATTGTTCTCTGAATATCCCCGGAAGTTATACCACCAATTCCTAGGCAGCTACAATTCCTTTTACAGTAGCTTTGGTCTAAAGGTAGCAATAGAAAATTTGGTGCTACTGATGCAAATGTTAATCTTCGTCATCATGTTTATACATTTTCATCACTCAGGAAAGCCTTCAAGCTTGCCTCTCCAGTCTGGGCATAACAGCTGCCGCTCTGCAGTTGTTGACTGACTGAGTTCAAGCTGTCTCAGTGAATGAAACTGTGACTTTTAGGAAGACTTGCTTACAAAATAGCAAACTGATTTGGTAATGATGGTAAAATAGGTAATTTTTTATATTAAGAATTTCTTTCTTACAATAGCAAGTTGTCATATCCTCAGCAACAACCTAGCAACAATAAAAGCACAACGATAGAAGCATGAGACCCATGAAACAACCGCAGGTATGAGGTGTAGTTCTGCTACGGTTTGAATGTATGTCCTTAAGTTCCTAGGTAGGAAACTCAGCCCCCAAGTTCACATGTTGGTGGTATGGGGGGGTTGCTATGTGATTGGGATGGATGGGGTTGCTAGGTAATTGGGATGGATGGGTTCATGAACATGGAGCCCAAGTACTGCACCAGTGCATTTTAGAGTGAACTATACAACAGTGTTCTAGGAAATGTGCATGAGACAAAGTGATTTCTTCAATTCTTAATGTTTGACAATGTCATCGTGTTTGGATGAATATCTTAGAGAACTATATTTAGTTCTAGACTAAAAACTGACTAAAAGCCAGTTTTCCTCAGAAACTTTCTAGTGTCTCCCTAACTTACTATCCAGCATTGCTGCAGTTAGCCCGTTTTGCATACATGTATTCAACCAAGCATGGGTTAAAGGCCTTTGAAAAATAAAAACTATGTCTTTACCAAATATATGCATACTGTACTTCTCATCATTATGAGTTTTGTCTTGTTCCTAAATTAGATCACAACCATTTATAAAATGTTAATATTGATTTATGAGTTGTACGCAGTCTAGAGATGATTTGAGGTATGTAGGGAAAACATATAGTGACCATTCCTTGTAGCACAGATGACTTGAGCATCCGTGTGTTTTGATAGCAAAGGTACCTGGGAGCTGTCTCCATGGATACTGGGAAGTGACTGTGTTGAGTCTCAACCTATTAGAGTTTCTTGCTCCTTAAATTTAATGCACTTGTCTTTCTTTTAGGGACCTGGAGAAAATGCTTAATAACTCCCGTCTCTGAGCCTTTTGTGTCCTGAACTTCTGCTGGAGTGCACTCGATGTGGTTGGTATAAGGACTTGTTTCCATTAGGAACTTGGGAGCATTTGTTAGAGAATGTCTTTGATAATTCCCATTGTGTTTCTCTGTCTCTTTTCCTACGACTCTTGATTAGATAGCGGCCTCCAGAATTGGTCTGCAATTCTCTTAACAGTTTTCTCAGATTTCCTGCTTCGTTTTTGTTCTGTTTCACATGAGAATCCATTTATTTTTTAATCCCCCAATGCTCATACCTAAAATTTAATTTAGTACTGATAATTTTAATATCTGAGAATTCTTTCTTTAACAATATTGCTTCTTTTAAAATTAAAAATAGTATTCTGCTTTTATGTGATTATAATGCTGGTTTAGACAGTTGGGAGTCACAGAAGACCCTAAAATTTTCAATAAATTTCTGTTTATTAAAGAGTTCCAGTATGTGATATTCTATAATAACAGTACAAAATTGACTAGGATGGCTACATTCTTGCTGTATTCTTATCTTACCAGTTTTTACTTAATTTTCTGCTTCTGATATTTTTTTTTTGACATGCTGAGGATAAAGCTCAGGGCCACGTCCAGCAGCTAATTGCCAGCACTTGCTTTTCTATCTAAAACTGCTTAAACTTTATTTATTTATTTATTTATTTATCCTCTCTCTCTCTCTCTTTCTCTCTCTCTCTGTGTGTGTTTGTGTACGTATAAGTACCTTTACCATCTGAGCCACCTCACTAAATCTGCTGATGTTTTGATAAAAAAAAATCACGATTTTTTATTTTGTCCTGAGTTTTACAGCTCTGAGCCTCTCAGAATTCCTAAAGACAAAGGATGGGTATATAGTCTGCCTGTCTGTCTTTGTTCTCTGATTTGCAAAGTAAGTTGCTACTTTTTTTAACCTTTAACAGGCTCTGTCCACTCATGCCCCACTCACTGCTGTCCCCCCACTCACTGCTGTCCCACTCCTCCCACTCCTGCCCCACCTACTCTTGTCCGGCCCCAGCCCACTCCTGACCTGCCCACTCCTGTCCCATCTCACTTCTGCCTCTCCTACCCCTGCCCCATTCACTGTCCATTCCTGTCACACCCACAGCAGCTCACGCCTTTCCTACTCACTCATTTACAACAGTGGGGTTTGAGAAATCAGAGGCGATAAACAAATTTTCATTTTGCTACCATATATCAGCAAATGGAAAAAGTCAATTAAAAAACCTTCAACCAGTTGCTGTGATTAGTACTTTGGGGGCTCTAGTAAGAGATTTGGAATCCAGTTGAAATACAAATGTGAAATAATTATGAATTCAAACTAAAAACAATTTCTGTTGTTTGTCTCCTGTAGCACAGAAAAATAGAAATACAATCGTCTTTCCGAGTACTCACTAAATGTTATACAATTACATCTTATTAACACGGGCTTGGGGTTAGAATGCTCAATAAAACCACACTTTCTCTCCTCCATATCTGTAGCCTTTCAAAGCACAGGAGACTTAACGCCCATCAATGTTTCTGGCTCTGAGTAATTTCTCAGCGGCCCAGTAGGGATGGCTGATGGCTACAAGCAGGTGCCGCTGACAAATTCTGTTTCTCATTCTTACAGATGCCATGCATTCTGTCTCTGCCAGCTCCCTTTTCCTTCACAGCCTCTGAAATTGTGTTTTGTAAGAAGTCACTTGGCTATCGTCGCGGTTCTCTGTTACAATCGGCAAATGTCAAAAGCAATCAGGTGCACTATCAGCTTCCATTGTACTCCCCCGAGCCCCAGGCAGATAATAACTTCTTGCAATATTTTCTTAATGTAAATGGAAACAGATACTAACCCAGGCAAGTGATCCCTCCTGAGCCAGCTGTCCTTTGCAATATGTTATCCCCAAGATTACATGAATATTTATTGGCTCTTCAGGTTTTTTTCCCCCACTGACGCCAAAGTATCACTAACAGGGTACAGCATGCTTTAACTTGAAATGGTGCAATTTTTGCATGACTAAAAAAAAAAAAAACCCCAAATATGAAAAGGCCCTAAGCGAAGTACCCAGAAGCCAGGAGATTATGCATTAACTTTGAAAACAACTTGTAGTGTGACCTCCGAGTGGTTAACTAAATCGTGTCAGCACCTGAGAGTTCTGCCTGTGGGTCTCTTCATGCGCATAGCTCTTCCTCAGCGCCGCGCCCCGTAGCTTACTTTCTGCCTGTTTATAGATACTGTCTTTCACCACTTGTATTTGCCGTACTGCAGCTGCACGCATTATCGCTTTTAACTAAACAACGCTTTACATACTATGTTTCTGCAATAATTTTCTGAGATTGTTATTGCAAAATGACTTTTATTTCGCTAAAATGAGAAATGCAGACAGTCCAGGGAGTCCCCAGATGTATGCAGCAAGATGACAATTATCCTCCAGGGGGAAGAGACCAAGAGCAAAATCACACTTCACTCAAGATGTATAGATAGAACAAAACCAAACCCCCCAAAAATATGACAACGTTTTTAGTGTTGTTGGTCTTTAGGGAAAAGGTATAATGTAAAGTTGAAGTGAGATACTGCTGTGTGCCTTCTGGGATGGTTAATGTATCTAACATGTAATGATCTCCAAGTGGGAAAGCATGGAAATAATTTCAAAGACGGAAAGCATCTAGCACTTCTATCCAAACCACTGAGGACCAAGCATCCCATGATCCATCACTCCCATCCACAATGCTTACCAAATGAAAATACCTTCGCATGCTCTTTTAAAAATGGAGAGCCTGTTTTCACACAAAGCCTTACAGGAAGATCCCTATCAGCTCTATTTGTGATTATTCCAAACCAGAAGCACTCCCAAAGCCCCTCAACTAAGGACTGATAAACTATGGCACATCCATATAATGGAGAACTATGAAGTCAAGCGAGCCAAATATCGATACAAGAAACAACACTGGCAAAGCTGAGATGAATTACAGGAGATGCAAAATGTCAGAGCCAGAGGCTCAGTACAATCGTTTTATACAGAGAAAGGTAAAATAGTAGAACAGAAAAAAATATCAGTGGTTCACAGAGGCAGGCAGGTGTGAGGCCTCATGACTTCATTTTGACCACTGCTTAAAAAAACTAAACATATTCCTTAAAACTTAGACTACCGGATTACACTGCAGTTTACCGATTTCTATTCTACTAAAATCAAACCTTAAAAAACAGGAGGAAAGAGTTGAGAAACAGAGTGTTGAGGGGCTCTGGGAATCACCAGAGAGGAAATGCTATGTAATCTGGGTTTGGCAAGGCACATAGGACTCTTCCAAATGGCGGTGTGGAGAGGGGAAATATCATGACCACCTGTGCTGTCACTTGCAGATCTGTGGGTTAGTGAGATCTGTTATGTGCAGAGCCGAGCAGCAGGGGATGCAAACACCAGAGAGCCTGGCACCCAGGAGAGAGGACAAATCATGAAAGGTCACACCTGCTGTGCAGGTTCTGGCTTTAATCTGAGAGTCAAATGAGTGCTGCTAATCATGGAGTATGGCTCAGGACGGTTACCTCAGGAACAGAGTACAGCATTATGTGGGGAGTGGAACACAGGGAGGTGCAGAGGTAGAGAAGTAAGGGCCCCACTCGGGGCTGCAGAGAGGTGCAAGCTGACACAGGGTCACTGAAAGTTCTATCTCCTGAGTCTCACTAGTTGTGTGTGGCCAGTGGCTACAAGTTAGTGCTGCATGTAGGATGGACCATTTTCTGGGTGGGAGAAGATTCTGTTGAAGGTTGCTGGTTTAGAACTCCATGCCAGGTATTTGCAGTGTCTGAGGGAAAGCACAATATAATCTCTGTGAATCTGCCTTAATCTTTCAAGGGTGATAACACAGCTATGGACACATTTAACTAAGAGACAGAACATATACACTGACTGGAATTGGGTGGGCACGTCACTCCCAGTATCCAACAGGTATTAATTGTGTTTCAGTTTTGCTCAGGGCCTGCGGGATTGGGGCTATTGTTTTGTTTTGCTTTTCCACTAGCAGCTCTAAGGAACATTGCAATGATAGTTTTCCAGTTAGGACAATCATTCTTATGTTATTTCAACTGCTCGGTGCCAGAAACCATAAGAGCAAAAGTCTCTAGAATGTGTGTTTGTCCTTGCTTTCTGGAAGGCCCTACTCTCATGAGAAACATCCTTGGAGCAAGAGGTATGAGGTACATCCCTCTTGAAAACAGACCGGCTCACCAGGAACCCACATCCAGGCATATGTGTGGAGCAAACCCTCGCTTGACTGAGAAATCTGACCTGAAAGAGGTTAGACTGAAAAGGAGATCACCCCAGGGCTTATTCCAGTGACATCTCTGTGGAAAACTTAAGAATGACCAGCCATCCCTGTCATCACTCCGAGAGAAAGGATTCCAACCAAGTACGGAGATTAATTCAGCTAGCAGCAAATGCAACTTAAATTGCAAAATAATTGGCTGTCAAATAATCACTCACAAGAGCTCTCACCAGGATTTGGTGTGGTAGGAGTTTGGTTGGAGGCACGTTCTGAGTCCTTGGTAGGAGCCGGGCCTCCAACAGAGTTACCCTACCTAAATGGGAACCCTTGTTCTAGCTGGAAAGATGGACCCTAAGGAACAGTCCCGCGTTAACATAACAATATCTTCTTAAATGAATCCACACATGGAACCAGTTTTATTGGGATGTTTCCATGATATATTTTATGTAGTGTATTGTTGGGGAAAAGAAGAACAAAAATACAACTGTACCAGTTCCTAAATAGAATCCATTGTGGGGGTACATATTGTCAGCAGAAATGACCTGTAGGGTTTGAACTGCAGGTCAGAGTAACAGGCATTTTCCACTGGAGGGTGATTCTGAATGATCTGTATGTGGGGTATGTGTGTGCCTCTCAGCTGTGGCCCCCGTGAATATCTTGTGAATAGCAAAGAGCTGGATGATTAAAGCCCAGAGGAAACAGCCACCATTTAAATGCTTTCAAGACAACTGAGTGGCTGATGGTAAGAAGACATGTATGTTTCACTATTGCCTGCAAAGTCTTTGAACACAGTAATAAAACCCCTCCTGGAAATGATTCCTTAGTGGAAGAAACTCGTGATTGATACGCTCCTGCCAAACAATAAGAAAAACTAGCTCAGAATTTTAAAGATGTTCCAAGAGCACTCAAAGGTATTTTGCTAGGCTGCATGGCTCCTTGTCTTGAGAATAAAGAGGAAGGATGGGCTTCTTCAGCAGACTCACTTTCTAAAAACATGGCTCTTTACATTAGTGATAGCATAGGAGAATGTGTGCATTAGTGTTTCTGTTCTAGTTAATAAATGCTTTAATGTGTAAATATTTCAGCACACTCTATTGATGCAAAAATGCCTTTAACTTGTCAGCTTCTTAATGAGGGGACCCAGGCATCCAGGTTTTAATTTGGGGAAAAAAAGCTAGTCACACTCAGGATTGAAAAGATGGGTTGACTCACTGGGCCCTATTAATCCTGGTCTTGGCTTGGTTGCTATTCTAAGTCATAGTGTCATTAAGATTTTACATGTGGAAATGAAATGGTCCACTCTGTTCATGAGGACCGTGAAATGAGGATGTGATTTGAAATAGTAGTTTAGTTTTCTCCCTAGAGACTTGGCATGACACCAAGACCATCCAGTGAGGACCATGTAATGACTGCCGAGCATGTGCTCAGTGACAACCAGGGACAGGCTGTGCCAGACCAAGAGGAGTCTCAAAGCATGCCCAGGACACCCAGGCTTTAGGGGACTCAAGCTGTGTAACTCAGCAGGCTCCCCAACTCACAGAGGGAGTTCCTACATCTCTGACTCTCATCCATTCTCTCATCTGATGCTTTACTGAAGAGCTGGCTACTGAAATCAGCTACCCAGGCAGAGAAGAATGGGTGGGAAATGTGTATTCTGGGACCTTGCTTCCACTGTACTGCACTAGAGTGTGATTCCTCATGCTGGGTGGGAATCAGCTTGCACAGGGGTCCCTTTGTAACTGAGTCCCTGTCATTTCTCTTGTTAGCAGAACTTTCTCTTGATGCCCTAGCTAGGTTTAGGTGCCAGATGGTTTGGAAAGGAAAACACTCTTTAACTTCTAGTGAGGGTAGTGCTTGCCACTCTATGAGAATTCCATCTCCTTCTGCAGACATCAGTTATGGGAGAATGCTTGAAAACCATGCTGCTAGGAATGGTGAAAGATGCTGAGAAGCACACACTTCCTTGCTCTTAAGAAATTAAAACCTGTCAGAGGAGAGATGAAACAAAGCACAAGCTCATTCCCATAAGCAGCATGACAAGAAATAATAAAGTCATGATGAAAGACTCTTCCAAGGATGGAGGGAATTCAGTCTGAGAGCAGATCACTGCCACTGGGCTCATGGATAAGAATTTCTATTTGAGAACAAAGGAAAACACTTGAAGGAGAAGAGTGAGGACTCAGGAGAGAGTCCATTCCAAGATTACACTCATGAGCTGATTTGAGAGATGTCTGTCTCATAGGACTGCTGTAAAGGTAAAGGTGGAAGCAAGGTCAGAGCATCACACAATAACTGGGAGAGGCCTTGGTTTATTTAATTATTATTTAATTATTCCACTTGGCAGCTGGCAAACTGTGGGTTCTGGGATGGGGAAGGAACTAAACCAACTTTGATGGAATGGAACTTGTAAGGGAGACTATTGGGGAAGCCATCTTTCAGAATTAGCCCAGAGTCTGACTTTAGAGGCACTGTGCTTTGTACCTATCTTTCTCAGGTACAATGGTCAAGCATTCACCATGGAGAAGTGTAGAAAAGGCAACCTTTCTAGAGAGTCTTTGCACTGTTACAGCAGCCCCATGCCATTTGTACTATAGACTCCACATGAAGCCAGAGCAGCACATTAACACATTAATCAATGTGGGAAGATGTATAGGCTGGTTAAAACTGGTCACCAAAGAAGAGAGAACCTCAATTGAGGAATTACCTTCCTCTTATTAACCTGTGAGCATATCTGTGTGTTACTTTCTTGCTTACTGATTGATGTGGAAGGGCCCAGCCCACTGTGGGAGGTGGACAAACTCAAGAAGCAAGAGAAGCAGGGGGAGCAAGCCAGAGGAAGCACACCAGGAAGCAGCATTCCCTCGTGGCCTCTGCCTTGGTCCTGCCTTGGTTTCTCTCCATGAAGGACTGTAACCTGTAAGCTGACATACACTTTTCCCTCCTCAGTTGCTTTCAGTCAGAGTATGTTTTAATACAGCCATAGAAATCAATCTTGAAAAGAAACTGTACCAGGAACATGGGATGTTGCTGTGATGTATGTGAGAGATGTATGGTCTTCTGGGAGAAACTTGGAAGTACTCCAGAATTTGGAGCCACTGGATATTCAAAGCTCATGGGCTGTTCTGTGGGAGCTTAGAAGATAGAAACATCGAGAAAAATGACAGATGATGGAGGTCTGGCTTGTAAAATTTCAGAATGAAGTCTGAGAGGTCTTCAAAGACTCTATCAGGGCCATCTCTATGATATTTGAATTAAGAATCTGTGATTTGTACTCAGCTGAACTGAAGAACCAGCTAGGTTAACAAGAAACCAGCACCACTGAAATGAACACTTTGCTTTACTGGGACAATTGATGCTGGTTGCTGGGGCTGAGGAGTTGGCTGTGATTGAGAGGCCAGTGTTATTGGCATAAAATTGTCTGTGAGGTGTTTCTTTGTGCCAGTACATAGAGGTTGTAGTTAGAGGGGCCAGAAATGCCTCTCAAGATGGAAAGGAAACTTCATGGTGTGTGAGAGTCTCCTTACATGGAAATGGATTTGAAGGCATTAAGGGGCATGGAGAGCAGCTATAGTTTGGCATGATATGGTACAGTTAAAGAGGCCAAGGGAGGTCAATGGTGAGGCTGCAGCCTCAGTTACAGTGGAGATGGCACATGGAGATGCTCTGGCATACAAAGATGCTAGGACCATAGGATGGGCACTAGTAACAGCAAGCTGGTGTGGAATGGAGTTGATCTGAGTTTATTAGACAAACTGTATGCTGTGGATGGCAGAGGCAGAGAAGTGGGACTATCCAAGCTCAGAAGGTTGTGATGTCGTCGAAGACATCAGACATTGAGTTATTATGATGTTAGATTTTGTGTTTGTTTTGACCTGGTTGTAACTGTGCCCTGGTTCTGTCCTCTTGAAATAAGAAAGTATATACTTTACTTTGGGTTTTAAAAGAAGGAGCTCATAGCTAACAGTTTGGATTTATAAAGGAGATCTTGGACTTTTAAAGTGCTGAATATTTTAAAGACTGTGGGAATTTTAAAGTTATACAATATTTGACACTATGATATTATTGGATCTTAAGGAGAAAGAAGAAAGGTAGGGTTTTAGTATAATAATGATGTGTTTGTGTCAGAATTTACTAGTTAACTTGCAGCAGGGGAGGGAGAAACTTACATGAGGAATTACCTCCACTAGATTGGCCTGTGGGCATGGGTGGCTTTGGGTCTTTTTACTTGATTAATGATTGATGAGAGAGGACCCAGTCCACTTTGAGTGGAGATGCTTCTGGAAGGTGGTCCTGAGCTGTATAAGAAAGCAAGCTGGGTAACCCACCCTTCCCTCATGGGCCTACTTGAATTCCTGCCTTTGTTTCCCTTGATAAAGGACCGTAACTTGTAAACTGACATAGGCAGGCCCCTTTTTCCCCAGTTGCTTTTGGTCAGAGTGTTCTTGTCATACCAATAGTGGACAGGAACGATGTATTTGATTTAAAATACATGTATGGTATTTCAATAAATATCATTATCCTTTTAAGAATTGTGTATGTTTTCCATGTATTCCAGAGGCTTTAACACGGAGGCTCAGTGCATGACATTTGGGAACCAGGGACTTGGGAGAATGCTGGTATTTTACAGAAATAGTCCTTGCTATTTCTTCTGTTACTAAGTATTCACATGGATGTGTGAATGACACCATCCTTCTCCCAGTGAGCTGCTCTCAGCATAATCTAAGCCCCTAGCTAAGGCAATGTGTTGAGGAAGGAATCCCAAGCAGATTTGTTTAAGGAGTAGAGAACACTGCACGCTGCAAAGCTGGTGCATAGCTCCCAAAGGAAACTTGCTTTTTGCAAACTAATGAGTAAAGAAACGCATGAGCCTGTCTAATTCCCGGCTGCTGGCATGATTTAAATATTTTTCCATTAATGAGTCTTGGGGGAAGAAACACTGGGAGGTAAAGGGTTAGTGACTTTACAGGTCAAGTTGCCAGGATCAGCACCTGTTGAGGCTTGGGGCTTGCTTGTTTTTGAGATGGGGGGGGGGGGGGGGGGGGGGGGTGGAGGGGTCTCACTACAGAGTCTGGGCTTATGTGGAATTTATTATATAGCCTACACTAAGCTAACCTTGAACTCACAGTTATCCCCCTGCCTTGACCTCCCTGGTGTTGCTATGAACTACCCTCTCTAGACTGTATCTGTATTTTATTATTATTAGTCAGTGAATAAACTCATTATGGAGGTTAAGAAAAATCTATTGCCACAAACCAAACCAGTAATGCATCAGATAGGCTGCTCACTGGCTGCTCTTTAGAGAATTTGCTTTAGAGTGGAGCTTTGGCCATGGTGTCACTGAAGGGAGTGTGACATTGCAGGTGACAGGTGTACTGTGATAGCCAAGGAGGATTGTTGGATAAAACTGGGTGGAGAAGGGGCAGAGGGTTCCAGGAACGTGTGTCCTTTTGCCCCAGGTAGCCCTTTTTGTCTTTATCTGAATGCATTATAGATGTGGTGTCGCTTTACAAGTGTGAAAAAAGGAGGGATGCCTGGCCTTAAACTGCTGTCCAAGGGGAGCTGCTTTGGAGTATTTGGTGCTTATGTCAGATCGTTTCTTGAAAGAGATCAAGATGGACAAAGAATTCAAAGTGTAAAGAGCCACTTCCGACACACAGGCAAAGACAGAAAGTTACAAAAGTGAAAACAAAAGCTTAAGCCAATGAGAAGTGTTTTTCGGGACTCAAAGTTTGCCAAGGCTTTACACACAGGGTCAGAACAGTATGCCTTATGTTCTGTCATGATGGGTGGCATCGTGACAGCTAGAAGAGGCTGGGCACAGGACACCCGAGAACACAGAAGCCACTGGAGGAGCAGCAGGACTTGTGTGTTGCTTTTCTCATTTAGTTAAATGTCCTGGTTTTAGGGTAGGACCACAGAGACAAGGAATCTTTGTTTTACTTTATGTCTCTCCTGAGTTTAAGTGACTACTTAAGTGGCTTTGTGGCCTGTGGGGAAAAGTGTAACCCTCTACACTCCAGATTTCACCTCAATCTTAGCCTTTCAAAGGACCGTGCTTTACTTTAGCAGTTCTCAACTTGTGTGTCAAGAACCTTGTCGAGGGCTCACCTAAGACTGTCCTGCATATCAGATGCTTACATTGTGAGTCATAGAAGTAGCAAAATTACAGTTATGGAGTCACAATGCCAATAATTTTAAAGATGAGAGGGTCACCACAGCATGAAGAACTCTATTAAGGGGCCACAGCATCAGGAAGGTTGAGAACCAGTGCTTTAAAGGTAACTGAAGATCTGTAGCTGAGTGCTTGACTCTCTAGGATCACTTTTCAATATTCCATACATGTGGACATTAAGAATGCTCTGAGCAGGGTATCGTGGCTCTTTCTCATTTTGCAGTGGGTCTTGGGGAAAAGTCAGCAATGAGCAAGTCTAGACTGTGGCCTATGACTCAGTAAAATTACAGAGGGGAACATCAGCGGACAGCTGAGACACGAATGTGTAGTCATCAGCTTGCTGGCTATGTGATGTGCTTGTGGATAAAGACAGATCAAGCGAGCACAGTAGGACATTATTAACGAAGGGAAGAGGAGCCACACAATTGCTCCCTACCTTTAAGAGCTTAGATTGGTGCCCTGGCTACTGCTCTGAATTAGTTGATTTCCCTTGTTATGGGTCTCTATCTAAGTTTTAAATTAATTCGACAGTCTTTACTATTGATGTTGAGGTGTTCTATTTGCCTATTATATAAGTGAATTCTGATATAACTTTCTTGACAAACTGTAGAAATGTTAGAGACTAAAGGTTACTTTTTAATCATTTACACTAAAGCCCTTCTTGGAAATGGATGGTAAGACAGTAGGTTTTTATTCAATAACACCTGGGTAGCAAGACTCAGGCCTTGAACTAGGGATAGTCGAGGTCCAGCCCACCAACCCACTGTACACATCCAGTGGGACATTCTCATAGAAGGAGCATCTGGTTCAGAGGCAGAAGGCTGCTTGAGTCACATCTGAGCTATATATACAGATCTCACGAATGATAAGAATGACATGCTAGTCAGTGGAGAGACGTGCTTCAGACTTTACAGATATCAGCTGAAATTATGAGCATCAAGGAGCTGTTAGCAGAGCACTGGTTTCTCTTCTAGAAGACCCCGGGTTTGATTCCCAGAAGTCACATGGCAGCTCACACCTGTCTATAACTCCAGGGACTGGACGCCCTCTTCTGGCCTCTGTGGCTACTGCATGTGTACAGTGCATACACATGTATGTAAGCAAGACACCTATGCACATAAAATAAAAAGAAAAGCTGAAAAGATAAAAAGAAAGCTTTTGTTTTTAATTTTCCGTGTTTCTTAATATATGACAATGAATATCTTTGCTGTTTGGTCTTGATATTAAATGTCCATGAAAGATCTATATGCTAAAGGCTTGTACATCAGTCTGAAGTGTTATTGGGTGGTGCTTTAAGAGTTGGAACCTAGGGAGTAGAGAGGGCTCACTGAAGAAGAGCACTGCCTGTTCTTCCAAAGGTACTGAGTTCAATTTTTGCACCTACACGGTGTCTCACAACTATCTATAATTGCAGTCCTCTGGGATCTGATGTCCTCTTCTGATGTGCAGACATGCACTGAAATGGAAACTTCTAGTTTCTTTGGAAAGTCATTATGTCTAATGGTGTTTTGATGGAGCACACAGGTAAAAGGATGTCTCACTAAAGCAGACACATGAAAGAATGTTTTCTTGAAGCAGACACAGGTAAAAGGATATTTGGATATAGCAAACATGTGAAAGGACTCTTGATGAAGGAGTATAAATATGACCCCACAGACAGTGGGAGATAAGTACGGAGCCTTGGTTTGGCTTGCTCTGCCTTGCTATTTTTTGCTAATGACAGCATGTATTGGTTTGCCTTATGTAGCATTGTTGAATTCTACTAGTGATGCCAGAGAGAAACTTGCCAAAGAACTGCTCATGAGTTCCTGTGGCAACTTTTCACTTCTGTAGCCTCAGCTCAGACTGGTTGGTGGGCAAGCCTTTTGGTTTCTCCAGAATTGAACTATAGCTGTTGGCTTGGGCCTGGTGTCTACCTACCTAGAGGACTGGTCTGTAATTGCTGAGTCGTATTTGGTGTCTGCTATGGGGCTGAACTGCTGCCAAAGAAGACTGAGCTCACCCTCAAAGAACTATTTCTGAGCAGGATCACACTCCCCATATCTTAATAACTTTTCTTTTCCACCACCTCTGCTGGATGGTGGGCTAGAGGAGAGGTTGGATCCTTATTAAAGGGAAGTTGCAAAAAATGCATGCCTACAATACATGTAGACAAAACATCCGTATGCATAAAATTCATAAATAAACCTTTAAGAAAGAGTTGGGACCTTTGGGAGTGTCCCATTGAAGGGCATTTTGGGGGGCCCTCCCCCTTTTAATTTTACTTCCCAGCTACCATGAGAACACATTCTCTCATCACACATTTCTGCCACAATGTCCTGTCTCACTCTAGTTCCCAAAATAATGGAACCAACCATTGTGGGCTGAAACCTCTGTGAGCAAAACAAGCCTTTTCTTCTGGGGTGACTTTATTAAGATACTGTTTATGCTTGTTCATTTGTATATATACAGAGAGCTTTAATGTTCATTGTAACCCATGGCAAAGGAATGGAAATAATGTTCTCATCAAATTAAGGAGAACAAAGCCATATGGTTTCTTCTTTCTTCTTTAAGTTTACAAGGCTAGTTAATGAGAGTCAGGTTTCCAATCCAAGTAGCATGATTGCAGGACCTGAGCTGCTAACCTCTTGCCACTTGCTTGCCTGTATGTAATGATCTGCCAATCAAATGTACAGTGACCCTTGTCAATGGATGAAACAGCCATGGGGAACAAGCTATGCAATGAATTGTTTATACTTTTGGTGCCGTGCTAAGACAGAAAAAGAAAATTACCATAAGCCTAGCAAATGGGCAAATGACTGTGACCCCAAAATATCTGATAGCATCACCCTAAATCAGATGCCTAGAGTCTAACAACCTTTGATATACTGACAATGAATGTGAGGTTGAAGGATCACTCTGTGCCATTCACGAGGCACTTAGCATTTTTCTCTGAAAAGAGAGATCAAAGGTATTATAGACGTTAAGTAGGAAAGAGCATCGGCTCCAGGAGTCTTTTAGGTACATGGCGCAAATTACACACTATAACGACAACACGCCATCAGTGTAATAGCTGCTTTTGCCATAGAGCATTGGACAATCTGTATTTCAAAATCCTTAAATTGAAAAGAAATAGCTATATGAAAGAAACCAACTAGGAGGCATTGTGGACTAATAGACTACTATACTTCTATACTCAGGGGTGATGCAAAATCATATCATTTTGAAAGTTGAAAATTATTTTTTTAAGGTCACTCACTAGGCAAGAAACTCACTAATTGTAAGCATTAGCACCAATTGTTTTCCCAGACCTATTTCTGCATGGACTTCATTTGCAATAGAGAAGGCACATGCATACATTTCCTTACACATTTAGAAAGGAAGCTGTCATGCTTTAAATACAGTTGAGACCTGAAACACATGCTTAGCATTTTCACGGTGGAGTATACTTTTTATTTCTCTTCCAGTTCTCTAGGTATTCTGCTATAATAAACAACCCAAATGACTGGAGGTGGCTGCAAAAGCTCCCTGTGAACATTTCCCCAAGTTACTGGGAGGCTGCTTATATAATTCATGAAAATCTTCAGTCTTGTGTCCTTTTAATCTTAGTGAATCCATCCTACTGACAGAATCCTGCTTTACGTTTATGCTTAAAGATTGGATTTATTTCTTCAGCTTATCAGAAAAAGAAAAATGAAACCTTTCTTTCAGATGTATGTAATTTGGCCTCTGCACATGGTGGTGGAGGTTTGAAATGGGAGTGGTTTTCTGTCTTGAATGTGTTAAGGCTCATGCTGAAGAGGGCACCCTATACATGTGTCTCTGGCAGGCGTTGGACAGCATTAATCTGACCGCAGAAGCTCTTATTAATTCCTGATAATATGAATTTTTTTAACATTACTTGACTATCTGACATAAACTGAAAACCACAATTTATAAGAATTTTAGGAACATTCAAATAATAACATAGTAATTATTTGAAAACTTCTATATTCAGATGAAATATACCCATAGCATTTTGGGCCAAAGCATTTGACCATAAAATAGATGACACATTTTCTTGCCACTACTTCTCTCCTCTGTTTGATAGCTGTGGACCAAGGAGGCTGTCTACAATGGTGGCTGGCTGAAGAGGAATATGAGCTGTCACTGTGTCATATAGACTCATGAAACATCAATACTGAAGAAGCCACAGAATTGACGCTCATCTACTGCTGTTCTACCTAGAGCTGCTAGCCCAGAGGTGAACCCCAGGGTCTCTGTCTAAGGGGCTGCTTTTGAACAAGTCTCCTGACTGTGTCCTGTTTCCAGTTCTGTTCTCTCCCAACCTCCATTTAATTTTATACAAGCATCTTTAAGAAAAAAAAAAGGTATCTCATTGCTCAAAACCTTTCACAAATTTTCACAAACAGAGAGTATAACATGGATTTGCTACCAGGGCATACAAAGCCTGCACCTCCTGGCTTTCATGTATCCCAGTGGCAATTGGCACCATTCTCTCTGGTTGTATAGCCATCCAGCCTTCTATATCCTTCTTGGTCCCGAGCTCCAGTCATCACTGGTCTGTAGCAACAATCTCCCGTTTATCTTCTGGAACAGCTCTCACAAGGAACATTCCCTCACCAGCTCATGAAGACGGTACATGTCTCCTCTCACAGCCATGTGACCACACACCACGCTTTTACTTTACTCTCTATTTACAAATGAACTAAAGCTTTAATAGTGCTGAGCGTTTGGAGTGCACAGTCTTGTATTGCTCTTGAACTAAGGAGTAATATTTGGCTAGTCAGTGTTAAGGGTGGTTTATGTTGTTTTTGCTCATAGCCTGAGATTTCTAGTCCACTCAGTATCTCCATTCTCTGGTCTACTCTTCTGGTATCTCTAACATTACAACAAATACATATAACACCCTATTATCTGCACATAGACAAGCCAGTCACTTACTTATGGTGGCTCCAGACTCAGGCCTGTTCAGGGAGCTGATGATGACAAAGCCGAACCCTTCATTTTCTTTGCGATGAATGATCACATCACTGGTCTGCAGGCTGTGTGAGGCAAAGCCTTCAGGGGGCGAGGCATTGCTGCTGGGGGCTGCGTGGTTGCTGTTGGCGTAGGTGGCATAGTCACTGCGTGGAGAGCTGTGGTGGGTTGATACAGAGCCTGGACTCCTCCCATTCTCTGGACAGGGCTCCCCTGAAATGCATATCATAGTCCACAGAATTCAGTGATTTAGGAAAGGCCTTCCTAAGGAGCAGGAGTTGAGAGTGACTAGCTCATCTTCCCTCTAGATACAGAGAGTATTTTAAGGGCTACAGATCTCCTATGGAATCCACTAGGTCTTCATCCATTGTTAGCCTTTCCCAGAGGGAAAGGGATTCCCATAGGGAATCTGCTCCCCACTATCCTACTTCGTCCCCCCCACCCCCAAGCAACCCCGACCCTCTGCATTAGCCTTCTCTGAGTTTGGTACTTGCTTTTGTTTTTCTCTTATGATTTCAAGTCCCAGAGAACATGACAACTTTTATATATTAGCCTCTTGGTTGCATAGTAACGGACTGAAGATGACAGGAAACGAAGCAGACAGAATCTTAAATCATCCCAGGCATATGACTCACTGAAAGACTTTATAAGGGGCTGGGAAGATAGCTTAGTGGGAGAGATACTTACTGTGCAACGATGAGGATCTAAGTTAAATCCCCAGAACCCATGTAAAGGCAGACATACAGCATCTTTTTTAGGACCCGTGCTACTATGAGTCAATGGGAGACAGACCAGAGAATACCCCAGAAATTCTCTGGCCTGCTGGAGTGCACAACAGCAAACAGCACAGAGAGACAGGCCCTGCCTCAAACAATGTTGAAGGGAGGACAAACCTGAGGCTGTCCTCTGATCCTTACAAGTGTGTGCTAAGACACGCATGCTCCTGCATATCTCTCTCTCTCTCTCTCTCTCTCTCTCTCTCTCTCTCTCTCTCT
>JANHMN010000016.1:658488-701591 GCA_030674055.1 Rhabdomys pumilio
CACACACACACACACACACACACACACACACACACACACACACACACAGGTTAAAAAGAACAAACATAAAAAGGGCCCAACAATGGAAGTTTTTGTTTATTTCCCCACAGTTGGTCTGGGGGAGATTCGCACAGGAATCTAGATAACATTTCATGATCTTTGGGGAACGCTGCTGTACTGTCAGTGTGGACAACAACCTTGGGGGCTGTTTTTAACAAGCCACAGTTTTGTCTTATGATATTTTGCTAGCCTAGAAGCATTAGCTCACTCCATATAGGTGGGAAAGAGGATTTTAAAAAAAATGACGTGCTTATTATTTTAGGTGACAGTCACATTTTACTCAATAAGGTATTTTGAAAGAATAAACAAATCAATTGAGATTTTCACTGAAAATTAGTTTGTATGGTCGGAATCAAATTTAATAATATCAGGCTGACAAACTGTGAATGTTAAATCTCAATAGAGTGTTTGAAATTTTTTCACATTTGAATGCATTATTACAGAATACACTTTATTAATTGGATATTAATTGGAGAAATCTAACCAATACTTCCAAAATGCAGAAAGCATGATTATGTGGCAATGTGCGAGGATGTTGGGAGCCAAGAGAAGTTTTAGTTTACTGTTTTACGTGCATGTATGTATGTGAACTCTGTGCCCGCTCAGTGCCCATGGAGGTCAGAGGAGGGCACTGAACCCCTGAAACTGGAGTAACATTTGGTTGTGATCTGCCATGTGGGTGCTGGGAATTGAATCCATGTCCTCTGGAAAAGCAGCCAGTGCTCTTAACTGCTGAGCCATCTCTCTCTACCCCCAAGAAACATGTGGGGTTTTTTTTCGTTTGTTTTTTGTTTTTAATGACAGTTGGTCTGGCATCCAGGGAGGATTTGCCATTTTAACGTAATAGCAAGGTGCCGGCAGAGAGTGGAGTAACAGGAGCAGATTCAATTCTCAGAGAACTGTCGTGGGGAACGCGGCTGTTTCATTTTCTTCCTGGTGTTCATCAGGACATCAAAAGATGTCTGTACAACGTAACAAGAGAAAATTGTGACAGTTTCTCATTTCTTGTGGGCCTGTAGATGCTGACTCTTACTTAAGAGTACTGGGAAGCATCTGTGTCAAGTCACAAATAATCAGCAGACGTTCCTGTGAAGCCTGCTAGCATCACAAGCTATAGTTGTAATACTGTTAGAGTGTGACATGATTGGGGTAGTGACACTTTGAGAAGTGTGTCTCCTGGGATCCTTTTGGTCATTGGAGGTGTACCCTGGATGAGGACTATGGGACACTGTGCACACTCCCTCCCTACTTGTCTTCCTTTGTCTTTGTTCTCTAGCTGTGATGTACATGGAATTATTTTATGTGCTTCTAAGAATCACTGTGTGCTGCCATGGGCCCAAGGCAAATGGGTCCCGCTCTGAAACTATGGCCTAAATAAACCTTTCCTCTTTATAAGCTGATTCATCCCTAGTATTTGTTATGGAAATAAGAAATAAGGAAGTCAGAGGGAAAGGGGAGACTACAGGGGATGTTTTGTTATACTGATATTCAGAGAAAGAATTGTATTCATTCATAAATCACGTTTATTCATATACAGAGACATTAGAGGTAGCATTAAGTCAACTAAAATTTTGAAGAAAATAAGTGCAAATTAAGTCACTTCATCATAAAAAGGTCTTATAAAATTAAATGAGTTTTTGGAGGTGGTTTATTAAGTACACTAACGGGAGACGTAAGCTGAGGAAGAGCTACATTCATGCCTTTTCATTTCTTTTAATTACAGAACTGAGACCCAAGTGGGTGCTATTATGACTTGATATATTTGAGCTTTTTCTTTAAGATATAATTAATTAATCTTTAATATAAAAGGACACTTTTCATTTGTGAGAAATGTACTGAGGTCATAAAAGAACAAAATGTCAATGTCCTTGCTTTGAACTAGAGTAGAATGGTTCTGCCTCCTTCAAAGACAGGCTGTTACTGTCTTGGTGAAGTACATGTCCTTTATCAGTCCTTGTACAAGTTGGAAATAAAATGATTAGAGATAGTCTTGGAGAAGAAAAACAAACAATTATTATGCTGCTACATTAAATTGAAAATCTCCAGAGTTATTGGACCAAATCAGTAACTAAATGTTATAGGCAGTGACAAGAGAGATCTCATTTTCTGGCTGTCATATTTTAGGGGAGTTGAGAGCTGTGGTTGTCAGTAAATCAGCAACAAAGAAAAATGATCTGTCTTCTGCAGTAAGTGGCTGGGAGTGGCTAGACCATGGGTCTAGAGAGCGAGGGAATGGATGACTAAGCCAAGGTGGTAGTCCTTGGGTACCAGAAAGGATCGAACTGA
Source organism: Rhabdomys pumilio (assembly GCA_030674055.1). Classification (NCBI taxonomy): domain Eukaryota; kingdom Metazoa; phylum Chordata; class Mammalia; order Rodentia; family Muridae; genus Rhabdomys; species Rhabdomys pumilio. The sequence goes on from JANHMN010000016.1 coordinate 660,835, forward strand.
TGGGCAGGGCATTTTCTATTGAGTTTGGACCCCTTTCCAAGCTTTTGAGAAAATCGCTTCCTCTTTAGCAAAATGAGCATATTTTAAGTCAGGTGGTTAACTGGGAAGATGTTCAAGCTTTCCTAGGGTTTCTCTGATCTCTAACCCTTGAGATTTGGTAGCACTGTTGTCTTTGAGGGGTTGGTTGACGTCAAGTGCTTCCTAGACAACTGGCTCTCCAACTAGACAGGACTGCTTTCTTTCCAAAACCTCTTTGTGGCATAGCACATCAACAGGGTTGCTTTTGAACAGTAAAGTAAAAGGCCAGAAGGTGACTCCACACCATACTAATTTCAAAGAATACTTGATGCCTTTTGGCTCACACATGCATGGCCATTCAAGATTCAGTCATTTAGCATTTCCTTAAGTCAAATACTCAAATTTTAGGTTAGGTTCTATTCTGTCTCCACCAGTGATACTAGAAAACATGGCACTTTACTGGAAGAAAGACTTCCTTTTGGAGGGCAGGAATGGCTGATGGTGCCTGCAAGTGAGAGACTTTGGACCCAAATATTTACTCCTGGTGGGACTTTCTTCTCATTGGCACATTATTGGTCTAAACTTTTTATGCTAATTGTTACAATTAATTGATGATGCTTATTAATAGAGAGATCTGATAGGAGTAGAGATTTGTAATTTCTCTTGACTTTTTGGAGTGGATCGTGGCTTCCTATTGCCTGGGTCACCACATTTCTGACAACTCCCAGATGCCTCTTGTAAATATCAAATTTATTCATGTGCTCATTTAGTAAGGAAGTCATATAGCCAACAGCCATTTTCAATCAGAGCCTCCATTTCCCTTCTAGATCCTCATTCTCGGTATCAGAACTTGAGGATTCTGTAAACCAGATACACTGTGCCTGCTTCCAGACTGTAATGGGCCATGGGGCATCACTAAAGCCTTCCACGGGCTATGTGTCCATATGTAGAGACACCATCACAGTACCTCCTGGGAAAAGAGACAGCCCTAGGTATATCCCTGCCCCTGTTTGTGTAGGTACAGCTGGTTTATACTCGTCAAGGTAGACAGCTTACTGGATGGGTGACATGTTCACAAAGGGAAAGAGAACACACTTACATGAACAAAGGCTAGACCAAGATCAGGACTATGTACACCAGTATGTCTCACTATACTGTCAATGGGATCCTCTTCCTTAACATTAGACCAAGAATTATATTCTTGCGTATTGGAGAAAATGCTGATAGCACTGAGACTGGATGTTTTGATTAAGCCATAAAACTTCCTTGCATATCCATTCTTGATTCACAAGTTAGGAAGTTCCTCAGGGACATCTTACTCTCAAACCAACAGTGGGCATCGAAAGCAATGTGTCATTCGGTTGAACATCTTCAAGCTGAGCTACCAAACACTTAAATATTTATACTTTCAACGGAGAATTAAAGCCACTCTCCTAATATCTTCAGGGGGTAAAAATCCAACCAAATGCTGGAGCTAGTGGCATAGATAAGACAGCTCTCAAAAGTAGTTCAAGGTACAAGATTTGTGCTTGTGATTCCCAGGCAAAAGACACCGAATGTTTACTGCATCGATTGCTCTCTAACTCAGCAACTTCTCACTTTTGATGGCCCAGCTTAAAGTTGAAAAAATTTGCCTTTCTTCTTTTAGTGTATACGTGTTTCTTAGGACTTAATATTTGGAGAAGGGTTTTGTGTTAATCTTTGCCCAGTGCTATTAACTTATTATGCCATCCTGTTTGTGTTCTTGTTCTGATGTATCAGTTGGAAACCGGTAGTGTGTCTGCATGAGCCAAGGCCAGAACAAGATAGAAGGGCATAATCTGTCTGGCTGGACAGTCCCCCAGCTCTCTGTGCATCAAACTGCACTGTGAGATAATGTACCAACAATTTCTCTTCTGTGTCTGTGGTTCTGCTAAGGTGATTGCTTAATTCTTGTCAGCTCTGGACAGCCCTATCCTATGCCACACTTGCCCCTCCCACTGCCTTGCTTACCAGAGCAGAATAACAGAAACACTACTTAAAAAGACATCTCCCCTGTCCTATCTATCCTGAATTGGCCTTTATCACTTTGACGGAATGACGGCTATGAAGAAGTTTATTTTTCTATGCCTTGTAGATTTCTTCCACCCTGTTTTTTTTTTTGAGTTTATTTTACTCTCAAAGTATCCTGTCTTGAATTTAATCATTCTCGGTACAGATGGAGCTTTCAAGGAGGCTGGATGAACACAGAGTCTCTCCTAGCGTGAGTAATCTGTAGGGGAACGTTATCAAAAATTAAATGCACCCTAAATGCAGGCTGAAGCCTGGCGGAATAAGCTTGGTAAGAATTGCAGCAAAGAGAGCACTTTACACAAGTCAAATGACCTATAAACTGCAAGAGTGCCTTTGTGCGGCATTTGCCCTATACTCCAACAGCCTGGATTGATTAGAACAAAATTTAATTTGCATTCATCAGCTTGTGGCAAGGAGAGCATGAAATTACGCTGGTGTACTGGCTTTGCACTTTGTAGTATAGTTCCTCATAAATCAGTTATCTTTTTAATATATCTTCAGGTTACAGTACATAGGTCCATCAAACTTTTTTGTTGTTTTGTTTTGTTAAGGATCAGTCTGTAGGGAGAGAGGTGATTAAATGTTAACCAAGCAAGCACTATCTCCATCCTGGCCACTCGCTCAAGGAGAAGGCATAATTCAAGGTGTTTTATTTCTTTGGGTCAAGTGGCATACCATGGATTTTTGAAGACAAATGGCACTGAGTAGCAAAACCTCCACCCAGTGCGAGATATATAGTGGTCTCTGCTGGTGAAGGCTCAGGATTCGTCTGATTCATCCTTTGAAATGACTAGTTTCAAAGTCTATTTTCTAGGGGACTCAAAAGAAAAAGATATTTAGTCCAAGCAGTAAATCTTATGCCTTTGATTCTCCCATGTGATTAGCAGGTGGCCTTCTCAAAGTTCCAGTGTTATATATGGACACATTCAGAAGAATTTGGGAGTGTCATAAATTAGTTATCTGTCTTTGAAGTCTCTGGGAATGAGGGTAATATCTTAAAATGGAATCTGGAGCTGATAATAGCATCGGAATGAAGACTAGCACTGGAGTGAGTCCATGTTGGCATTGTCACTAACTCACTGTGAGCCATTAGGCAACCTCTCATTCCTTGGGTCTCAGTTACCTTGTCTGTAATGCAAAGAGCTCCTGTGGCCAACCAAGGTCACTCCTAATTTTAGAATTGAGTCTCTGGGAGAGTGTTCAAGTAGTTGAGGAGACAGGTCAGGGAGCTTCTGGGGCAGAGAGTGAAAGGGGAACATGGCTGGAGTTTCTGCTTCTGTGATTCACAAGACAAAGCACAGGTAAGTCTTAGGGAAAAAAATCTATAATGCTAAAATTATTTAGTGTTCAGTTATAATCCCAGTATGGTGATTGCAGCAGACATACCCTCTGGAACACAGCCCTCCAGTGGGACTTAATGGTGGAGAGAAGCAAATGAGGTAAGATTATGAATATACAGGCTGACTTTTAAATATATATCTTTGGTGGGTTCTTTTTGAAGCTGAGAAAATAGCTGTAAAGGGAATAATTACTTGTAATTTATCTGTTTCATAAGCTTGGCTCTATATGAATTGTTTTCTCAGGGTGAGAGCCGTATAGCCCCATTTGAGGAGGTAGGTGTATTGCTACCTATAGCAGGCTCTACAATGAAAGCTAATTTTCCACCCTGCTTTCCTTATTTCAGTACAAAAATGCTGGAATTCTTTGTTTTGTAAACACAATGAGAAACATTTTCAAAGGGCATATTTTTTGTTATTATGATGTTTTACTCACAACAAGCATATATCAAAGAGCAGGGAGCACACACATCTTGAATCAGCCTTGGGCTTTGCTAGAAAAATTTAAATGACTACATTTAAAATATAGGCCTCAGAGACTGGATTGGCGGGGTTGCAAACTGTGTGTTGCAAAATTGTTATGTGGAGAACATGGTGCTTGTTTCTGTCCCTGTGTAACCCAGAAACCAATTTTAAGTTGGTTTTTACCCACTTACCTCACCAAAGCATCCCCCTGCCTCCCCCACCAGCTCTTGCTGCCCACCTCAGTCCGTACCTCCGCATAGCACCTTTCTTCTCACAGTGAGGTTAACTTGCCCGTTGCGGGCCGCGTGGTGCATGAGGTCGATGACGTAGCGGTGGGTCTTGCCAGCTACCGGGATCCCATCCACATAAACAAGCTCATCTCCCGGGTGCAGACGACCGTCTCTGTCAGCTGAGCCCATGGCAATGACGGCTCCGATCAAAATCTAGAGAGAACATTCACACGTATATGTTCTTGAGAAGTGTGTGAGGAGAGGCTGGAAGGACACCCTTACAGGGACTGTTCCCTACTCTACCACTTCCTGCCGCTTTCCATGGTGTCCCATAGGGGACGCTTGCTTGCTCGCTCAGATATTGTCGGCCTTAAGGGAAATTATAACTCAAAGTCGGCTGACACTAGTTGTCTACCACAGAGGACATCTGTATTGAAATAATGTAGAGACTGAGTCCTGGCTCCTCTTCTTAACTGTGCAGACTTGAATAAGGCTTCTTAAGTAATGCAAGCCTCATTCTCTTCACCTATGAAATGGGATGATAACAGGACTCAGTTCAGAGGGCTACTGGGAGAAGCTAATAAGAAAATGTGAGGGAAAAATTTAACTTTCGTATGACTCATCCTGTATGCCTGTGAATGTCAGGGTGAAACCATTGTTGCTCCCTGTTAAACTTGGAGAGAGGGTCACAAATTTTATTTTATTTTGCTTGCTTGTTTGCTTTGAGACATTGGAAGCATAAAGCAAAAAGAACTTTTATTTATTTATTTTTCCTGGCCAATTGGCTTACTCAAATATTCTCAGCTGAACTATCTCCAAATTCTTGTTCCATCCATTGAGAACATTTTTTGAACACCGTCCTCCGCACCAAGAACATTCCCAGCTTTATGGCCCCTCAAACGCTTCTATGTTAGATACAGTACCACGGTGTCAGGAAGAGAGGCGGTGTGCCCTCTGAAACACGTGTATTGTTACAATGCCCCAAACAGGACCAAAGCAGTGATGTGGCTTGCTGCAACCCAGCGGGATCACTTGATTTAGTGTCTATAAGCAAGGACTTTCTTTTCTTTTTCTATCTCAGAGGAAAGTAAATGGTACTTAGAATTTTAGTTTTGCTGTTTAACCTACAAGAGTTTCTCCAAGCTATGCACGACAGGTCTCTCTTTTCTTTTGTCAGTGGCTGAGTTGCACGGCTCCTGAGGGCAGCTGTCTCTATCAGCCCGACAATGTTACTGAGGCCTCACTCCAGGTTTTAAATCCTTATAAAGCGATTCATTGCTCAAAAATTGATTTCTTTCAGGCATAATAATTTTTTTTTCAAGTCTCAGCTGTGTGGATTCCAGCCAGCTTGTAGAATAGCCCCAGCCTGAGCAGCATGTCTTCAGGCTTGGTAGCAGAATGGATGCTCCCATCCTTAGTCCTAATTTCTCATGTCTGTCAACATGGCAACTGGATCTGAATGTGTTAGACCTTTTAAGTACAGGCAGCATTTCAGTCTGAAGGATTTCAGGGCTTTACAAATTGCGTAGAGGAATGGCTACTTTCCACTGTTGCTGTAGTCTTCTATTCCTGGAGGGTGTGGGGGTGAGAAATAGCATTGCCTCTGTGATGAATGGCACTGTCCTGATGAGCCTTTTACTACTGCTATCACAGGGATGGCGTTGCACCTCCTGCCTCAGATTGTCTACCATCTTGCTTTCTCTTCCACCTGCTGTACTTTCTCGGGTACACTTCTGACAATCCCTCTTTCCTTTATTGCTATGCCAACCTGAATTTTTGAATTTCTTTCTAAAGATATTCCAGTCATTTTTCAAAAGGCTCAGCCCACTATGGAGTGCTTCAAAGGTTTTCTAAGTGCTTTGTACAAAAGCCAGTTAAAATAAGTGTTTGTTTCTCTACTGCTCCAAGAACAGCTGCATTTAGGTAGGGTCTGCCCAAAGAAAATGCTTCAACCTTTAAGGGGAGTTTACAGCTAGTTATAAAGAGAACAGTTTACGAACCTTTGACTGGATAATCACCAACTTTGAGGCAAAATTCTCCTTCTGGATGGTGAATGTTTTCAGCTATGAGAAATAGTTCATAGTTGTGCCTGGGCCTTACACAAACATAAGAGATAATTTACACAGTGGGAACATTTCTGTCCCTCTCCTGCCGTGGGAAAAGGCAAGGATGTCCACACACCCTTGAAGCCACATTTGTAGCTAGTGTATGCTATGCATTGAAGGAAGATATCTGGAAAACAGCGCTTTCCTGTTGTACTGCTCTGATAGGTTGTATTCTTTTCATTTACTCATTTAAACAAATACTCATGGAGGAACACAGGGATACTATCCGACAGTCAGGAATTCCCAGGGAAGATATTAATAGGCCTTACCTTAAGGAACTACCATTCTTGTGGCGCATAAAAGACGGACAAGGTATGCAACCTAAATAGTAATGTTAGAGGACATGTGCAATGGGGAAGAGCAGCAGGCGAGACCTTAGCAGGTCAAGGCAGCATCAGAGTTGCTTAGAGTAGCATCATTGAGAAGCTGACACTTTGAACTCTCAGATGACAGTGAAGTGCACTGAACACATCTTTTTGTTAATTCTTTGAGGATTCCATACCCTGTATTTTGGCTGTATTCAGTATTCGCCGACAGCTATTCCTAGATCACCCTCTATTCCCTACCCACCAAACTCTGTGTTCTTTCTTTCTAAACCCATCAAGAATAGTTTGTACTGCCCAAATACTTTGGGATGTGTACCCTCTACTGTAGTGTGGAGAACCACCAGGGACTGTACCATTAAAGAAAACTGGCACTCCTTTTCCCAGCAGCTATTAACTGACAGTAGCTCTTAAGCTAAGGGTGGTTCTTTGTTTCTGTCTCCCTTTCTCCATGCTGAGATTGTGTCTGGCTGGAGCTTGTACAGCCTTTGTGCTGTCATAAGCACCGTAAATTCATATGGCTAACTAATCTGGAAAATACTGTCTCCTTGGAGTCATCTACTTCCTCTGGTTCTTACAATCTTCTCCTGCCTTTTCTGTAACAATCCCTAAGCCCCAGGAAGAGGATTGTTATATAGATGTTCCAGTTAGATATGCGTGTTTCACAGTCTTATCTTCACTATATCTTGCTAATTCCCTATCTTTCTGTTCTAATTGCGATCTACTACAAAAAGCAGCTTTCCGGATGAGAATTGAGAGAAGTAATAATCTGTGTATACAATGGTAAGTCATTAGGAATCAGTTTAATTTTATGTCTACTTAGCAAAGTGGCATCTGTAGGCTCTCCTCTAGGGCTAATTATCCCTTTAGCCACATGTTCTTGGTGGCCCTAATGGTGTCAGATATGGTTTTCAACTTGTACAGCAGGCATTACATATGATCAGAAGGTGGTTAGTTGCACCCATGACTTTTGTGGCATTTTTGCAGTAGTAGGCATGTCTTACTAGGCTGGTTGTTATAGCTCTCATGGTTCACAGCTGGGTTAGACTGTGATGACTTTTCATTTTGATAGTACATGTAGACCTTCCAGACCTAGGAAAGCTAGCCAGTAGGGTTGAAGCCTCAGGTAAGAACCACTTTGATTTCTGTCTGGGCACATTTAAAATTTGGTTTGGAGTTTTAATCTTTCAAACCTAAGGAAGGTTTGTTTGTTCTTTCAAATCTTAAAAAAAAATGTATATAGAACATTCAACTAATACTTTTAAATAATTCAGCCTGTCATTATTTATTATATATTGTTATGTAATTGTTTCTTTGCAAAATATGATGTAATTATACTGGACAATATATACCCTACTTTGTGTTTTAAAAGGTTGCTGTAGCTATTGACCCGATGTGTGTTATGCACTGGGTGAGCATTGTGACTTGGTGTGAGCCTGGCATGCCGGATAGGCATTAGAGGTGTCTGTCCGTCAGCCAAAGCATATTTGCTCCATCCATCAGGAACAGCTGTCTCTGCTGACAGAGGCTGAGAACTCACATTGCTGCTGCTTCCTGGTCTCTTGCTACCCTTGCTTCTCAGCCTGTGGTGGCTCCATACCTTGGTGTACTTCACTGGTGATACAGAGGTAGCTCTATGTGTCTCTCTATTCAGGAAAAATCTATTTTTAAAATGTTTTGAATATAATTTGTATACTTGATATCTATTATTTTCCATTTGCTATGCTAACTGCAGGGACTGGATAATCTATGGCTCTGTCTTGCACCATAACTCATGTCACTCTCCCAAGTGACTCATGTTGGCTTCCCAATGTATATGTTACGAACTGGTGTACGCTCATGGGAACATGTCTCGGGATACCTTGACCCTTTCAGATAGTTGGTCTCCAACTTTCGGGCATATTGGTATCACCCGTGAACTGTCAAACTCTTCCAGACCACCCACCCTTGGTATTCTACAGGCCAGAGATGGGGTATGAGGTTATTAATATTAGTTTTTGTTTGTTTGGGGGTATGGACTCACTAGGTAGCTCTGGCTGTTGTGATATTCTCTATGTAGGTCAAGCTTTCTCCAAACTCATAGAAACATGTCTGTTTCTGCCCTCTGAGAGGTGATACCCAGCCTGAGTATGAGATTTTGCATGTTTAGTAAGTTCTGGGAGTTGATGGAAGACTCAAGCTCCTATGAGCCACACTGAGCATTTCCATTTGGTTCAATGGCCACAGGAACTATGTCTTACTGGTCATATCCTAAGTTGGTCCCTAGCCTATCACACAGATCACTTTCTGGGTATATTGAAAGTTGCTGGTGTGGGTTCCCTTATGTATCAAGTCATATCTTCCTTCTGGTCTTATTCACCATTGACCATGCTGGCCATAAAGCCAGCCCAGCCAGTGCAGCCTTGCCCATTCACTATCTCTCTGGCTTCAGTAGACACATCAGCCTCAGACTCTCCAGATTTCTTTTCTTCACACTCTTAGAAGAACATTCTATCCCATCTCTATTGTTCTGGCCTGGAAGGAAAAACTCAGAGGGAAAACTTAGAAAACAGTGACCCCATAAAGGTCCACAGCCAGGATCTTTTCAGTCGTGTTCTCTAATACCAAGTGTTCAGCTCTAAAGTCATATATGTTTGAGCCATGCTAAATGGACTCAGCAGGTTGTATTTATGTGCGTGTTTAGGTAACAGTAATACGTAATGAAAAAAGGGCCATAAACTAGAGAGGGACTGGGGTCTGTGTGGCATGAGAAGAGCTGGAGGAAGGAGGAGGAGTGGAGGGAGAGGGGTGATGATACAAATATGTTTATATAGTAAATTCTAAATAAATAAGTAAATAAATAAATAAGCAAGCAAGCTACCAAAAAAAAAAAAAAAAAAAAAAACCCAGCTTCATGATTCTACTTTCTCCCAAGCTTTGAGAGCACAGAACAAAACAGTGTGTGATGTGAAACACTAACTTAGAGTCAAGTGTCTGAGGTACCAGGAAGCCAGGGGAAGAGAGAATGAGAAAAAAAGCAAGACCAAACAAAAACCCAACCACAAATCACTTCTGCTGGCCTTTAAATTCTTTTGATTCTTCCTGCACTGTTTGCCCCACGTAAACACAACCCCAGCAGATCTCTTCAGCAGCCAAGTCCTGCAAAAACATTTCATGTCCTCTCCTTTCAGAACAGCTCCAGGGATGTGTGTCCTCTCCTTTCAAAACAACTCCGGGAGCATGTGTCAGACTCCAGAGCTGAGGATGGGTCTGGACCATGGCTTCTTTTTATTTTTGAAGGTTTTTTTCTCCATACACGCTTTTCTCCACTGTGATATTTTCTAGATCTTTCCATTTTGATGCCTTTCTATTGCTTTTCAACACACAGCAGGGAATCTCATTTTTGTTTCTCTCTGGCAATTTTTCATTTCTTTCTATTTATATTGTTACTTAACTGTGGAAAGTATCTCCTTTTTAAAGAAAAAAAATGCCAGGACACTTTGCTTGAACAGGAGTCCTGCTGTTCATTGTCTGTGGAAGCCTAGTTGTCATGTTCAACATGAACTTCGGGTGTCACTACCATTTCATAAATATGGAGGCAGAAACCTGTCTGATGTGACCCATGAGACCTGTGGTTGATGAACACATTACCGTCCCAGCCTCAGCCTCTGCAGCACACCAGCCATTCAATAAGGCGCTGGGTTTGTATGCTATTGCTGAGCTTAGCATGTGGAGAAGCAGGAAGGACAGACTGACAGGATTTTTCTTGGAGTAGACTCCCTGTTATTGATAGTCGTCCTCTGAGGTGCAGCATTCTGGTTTGGAAGGCTCACGTTTTAGCCTTTCATGCATTAAGAAGGCTAAAACAATAGGTTGCTATTTTTTGGTTGAAGTGCCAGAATTGAAAACTAGCAGGAGTATATCTGTTTTTTTTAAGATTATTTTTTTATTTAATGTGAGTGCTCTGCTGCAAGTGTACCTGCATGACAGAAGGGGGCATCAGATCCACTTTACAGATGGTTGTGAGCCACCATGTGGTTGCTGGGAATTGAACTCAGGACCTCTGGAAAAGCAGCCAGTGCTCTTAACCACTGAGCCATCTCTCCAGCCCTAGGAGTATACCTTAAATCATTTAAATAAAGAAATATATCTTAATAAAAACAATAAATATAACCAGAAATCCATGTAATTTGAGGCTTATTATAAATACTTGATGCCTACCTGCTAAAGGAGAAGAAGCATTTAGGAACGTGAAGAACATTCAGAGGGCTGGGAATCTGGGAACTTGAGTAGAAAATGAGCAGAGGGACCCCCAACCATAAAAGTACTTTGTTGTGATCCACAGGTTCTAAACTACTGGTCTAGCTAAGTCCACACATATCCCACCACTTAGGCAAGCCTATCTGCTTCTGGAGAGTGGCATGGATGAGGGTGATATCTACTGACTGGGGTGTTGGTGTATCTCCCAAACAGTCCTGAGCGTAGTGGTCAAGCAGATACCAAAATCCATATCATTGCTGCCGTGCCTTATGTCCATTCCAAAGTTCAACGTGTGTATTCATACATAGGAGAAAGGATCTAAGGCTTTGTTGAATTAAAATGGCAATATTGTCAGTGCTTAGGGAATATATGAGCCATAATCTGGCCCAGGTTAGAGGCTCCTTTGATACAAAGCAGTCACCCTCTTAATTTCTTTCAGTCCAACTGTCTTGGAAGGGAGTTTCAAAGACAGGCCGGGTAAATGAGTAGTAGAGGTATCAAAGGAGTTTTTGGAACTATGATCCTGCTTCGACTTAACTGGTTCCAGCCAGTTGTTATAATAGACATGTCATTAAATCTGTCTTTCAAAAGAAAGTGGAAATCACATTTTAAAAAAGTGAATCAGTGCTCAACAGTCTAAAAATACTGAGGGGGAGAGAATATGCCACAGGACTGGAACTCCATGTCATGTCGAGGACAAGGTCACTCCCATGTTCTGGAGAGGCCTCAGAATGAACTGGAGATCAGCACTCACTCTGAAGCACTCAGCTTTGTCTTGAGGTTAAGTACTCTCTTCAGCTCCACCTAACACATGTATGTTGGACCAAGTTCTGTGTCAGATTGGAGGACAAAATCCCACCCAATCAAATCACAGTCTTCAAAAACCTCATGGAATTTTGCATAGTGCTGAATGTAGCCAAGACACGATTACTGCTAATTGGAAACTTTCCCTATAACACGTTTTTGAGCTCTTGGTTGTCTTAGTGACTTCCCAAAGCCGAGGAAGGCTGTGGGTAGACAGAGCAGTTTCCAGTGGCTTTGGATTGTCATGGTCTGACTACTTGTTTGTAGTTCTTTAAGAACTACTTGAATGTTTTGTGGGTAAAACACCCTGAGATAAGAAGGGCTGGCTAGGATAGCCTGGGCTGTGTCTTTTAGCCTGAGTGTTCTATTATTTCAGAGCATAAAACCCACAGTGGTTGCTTTAGGGGTGTTTCATGGCTTGAGGCTTGGGCAGGTGAGGCTTCATCTGTCTTGGAGCCATTCCTGAGGCAGAGGAGACTAGCACCCAGTGAATCTTCAGCCTTTCTTACCCCTTGCTGTCTATCCACATGTACTCAGTGCACTTCCTGTACTCTGTGTGTGCACAACCTTTCACCGGACTTAGACAAAATTCAACTGGTATCCTGTGACATTTATACATTAGGGATCTCCATATCTACAGTCAGGTCTAAAATGGAGCCAGCATGTAGACACTCTTTGCTTTGTAGTTTAGCAAACTCATTTTAGTTGATGGGAGGAGTCTTGGGTAGACTTGGGCAGATGATGAATTTAAGCTTACTTTTGAGTCTCTCTGGTTAAATGGCACAACTTTCATTTATGGAATACAAGATAAACAGGAAAGATGAAATCCTGGCTTAGAATAGATAGAAATTCTTGCTGATCAAACCGAATGTGTGAACAAATGAGCATGTCTGAGCAATTCGGGAGGAAGCCAAGCCAGACAAACACACTGTAGAGGCCAGAACACCGCCCATCCCCTGCCCTGCCTAGAGGTACAACCAATGTTGTACACAGCTAAGAAGAAGCTCCAGTTCATCTCACTCCTTTGCATATAAAATGAGCTGCTGAAGGGAATGGGCTGGAGGGCTGGTCAGGTGACAGAGTATCTCAGAAGGAGGTGACAGGGGAGATAAAGGACTGCAGCCATGAAGGGAGCAAATAAAAGCACAATCCTTAACTAAGTCCCCAAGGACTAAGCCCCTCCAGGATGTCTAAAGTTCCTTAGGGCCCACCTAAGCTTGCCATTCTCTCCCCTTCTAAAACACTAAGGAAAAGTGGGAACAATTTTTGGCCAGTGAGTTTTCCTATTGTCTTTAGCAGCTGAGGGGTTAGAGGAATGCTGGGTGATTGTTGCCTATTTTGTTCCTGAGAATTAGAAAACCCTTTCCCTGGAGTTTTCTTTGCTTGAATGTCTCCAGAGTGAAGGAGCTCACTCTATCTATACAAAGGCCATCTACATCGGACTGTTTTAATTACTATGGGTTCCTTTCTTTTTTTAGACTGATTTTTTTTCTTTTGGGAATTTCTGCTGGTCAACTTTCTACTTCTTTTGAGAAACAATCTACTAATATGGTGGAAGACAGGCTGATGATCATAGAGATTTACTTGGAAGTTGTTATGACCCAGGCAGCAAGAGTTTTAGCTTATGTCATCCATAGTCCCTTAAAGCCATTCTATAGGATGGTGATTCTGGCTACCCTTATCTTGCAGATGACCATCAGATGCTTACTGTTTAGTCTTTTATATGAGATAGGATGGGATGTACTCACATTGGGCCTCTGTTTCCTTGAGCACCGTTTAAAATACATCTCTAGAACGAGTGTTTTGGGAGAATATTTTACTATACACTCACAAAGGCTCACTATGTTTTCTGTGTGTCCTCGAGTACTGCTATTTTATGCTTCCATTCTGAGTATGTGTATCCATGTGGCTATATGGATATATTAATATAAAGATTGCTCCAGAACCATTCTCAAATTTTCAGGAGACTTTCGACTGCTGCTGATCCATGAACATATTTTTCTCATAATGCCTTCGCTCAATCTAGTTTAGCTTTTGTAGCAGAGAATTTGATTTTATGTCTATTTACCCTTTTGTTTTCTGGTCTTTATTGTTTTTGTGTTGCTAACATATATAATTCTGTGGTTTCCAGCCACCTCCACCTCTTCTGTCTTATTTTATGACTGTCCCTTACAGAATCCCATGTTCCAGAACCATTAAATAATTGAATTGCTCAACAAGAATCGGTCCGTTCTTCAAGACAGTAGCGTGGTGAGACAATGGCCACAGAGATGCTTGTGTGTTGTCAAGGATTGTTAAGGGAAATAGAAAGGAGAAAACAAACTGCAATTTTCTAAACATTTCTGTTTCATTGCCATGCTGAAGGATGTTTTCCTCGTATTTCTGCACAAAACAGTCATGTGTGGAAATACACTGGATTCAACTTACAGGCTGTCCAGGCTCATCTCCCCCAAGGATTCTGAAGCCAAATCCAGACTCCATCCTCCGAAGGTGAACATCCAATTCTTTATAATCTGGACCTGGCATAAAGGAAACCCCATTGAGTAACAAATACTGCCTCTTCCCCACCTCCCGAGAAACAGAGCACATTGATGATAAATTAATCTTGTGGATGTGATTAATGAGAGTGTTGTTAGTCAATGAAAAGCACAGAGGAGAGAGAAAACACGGTGGTGAAGAAGTATACACTCTAGATGTACGCAGTCCCTGGAAAGGCAGTGAGCAGCTGCGAGGATTGCTAGGGCATCTTCCGCAGGTGGAGAGAACACATGAGTTTCAGAGAGAAAGAAGTTGATGATAAATTTTAATTTTCCAGAGAACTTTGGATTGCCTTTAAGAAGCTTGCCTGCCTCTCTTTGACTTTGAGGATGTTTGCTCTGATTACCTCAGAAAATGAATGAGAGACCAGATGGCAAAACCTGTAAGTGTCAATTTAAGTACTGCCTAGTAAGCTACTACCGTCTGTTTCCAATTTGGTGCATTCAGTGTTGGCCTCTGCTGTGCATGTATGTGTGTATATGTGTGTGTATGAGTGTGTGTATATGTGTTATAATGTGTAATAGAAGTTGTAGCTTTTAAAATTGCAAAAATTAGAAAATATTCTTTAAATCTTGCTTCATTGGGGGGTTAAGTAATTTATTTTTGGTAGGCTCCTTTAGTCCTTTTTGTAAGATATAAACAGAAATCCATCAAGGCTCAAAAAGAACTCCCCTCCGCCCCCCCAGATATTTTAGAATATGAAAGCCATTATGAACTATTGATTTCATTAGCATCTTAAAAATAAATTGGATGAGGGACACCCAGCTAAAGTCAAATCAAAAGAACAGAAATGGATCTTTAAGAAAGCTGGGAAACTTTCCTGAATGGTATTTACTTCATTTCTAGAATAAGCTAAAACAATGAAAAACATTTGACTCTTCAAAGAGAATGTCACACATGTCTTTTATGTGGTCTTTGGGGGAAGCACATCAATCAAAGCTCTCCAGGAAAGGGCTGTAGGCACAGCACACCAAATAGAGCCATTCTAGGCTGGGCTTTGTACCCAACTATCTGGGCCATTTTCAGTGACAAATGAAAGGCAAGCCATCTACTTCTGACATGCAGGCAAATGATAATTGTCTGATACTCCCTTAAGAGACCTGAACTGGCTTATAAATACTATATATGTGTATACTGTCCAAGACTCACAAGCATTTGTGTCTTTTATGCCCAAACATACATAGAACCAAGGTCTTTCACATTCAACTAATACTATAACACTGTCAAAGAAGAATAACCAGTTAGATTTCCATATCTACTAGTTATCCTTTAAAAGCTGTGCAATCATTCATACTTTAAAGGTGGGAAAAGTTAGAAGGGCTCAGTTGTTAGTTAGAATTAGGTGGTAAAGAAATGGTAAAAACTTTGCTCAATACAATATAAGACACAATGGTTTTAAAACTCAATAAGCCTTGAGGCATCTGGAGGCTGGTAGGACAATCCTATAAAACCATAGCAGTAGGTTTCCCAAGGGCCAGAGAAATACATAGGGAAGAGGACAGATAATAGTCCAGCACAGTCCAACCTCCACAAACTGGTTAGGGTACAGCTGTCAACATCAGCATCCTCCCCGCCTCCCACCTTCTAGGTCACTTTAAACTTGGAACACTCAACCATAGAAACATAGGAAATGCAAGAATAAGGTAACGGTGCTTTTGTATTTTAAGAGACAGAACTTTTCCCTACCTCTCTTCGTTCTAGCATGACTGGTATGTTTACCCACCAGTGAAAAATTGTTCCTTCATGACATTTGTACCTGTGTATACTGCCCAAAGAACATCAAGAGGGTTCTGCTATATGCTGCATCTTATCTGTTAAGAGATTTCTCCTATAAGAAAATGCTAAGATTATGACAACCCCAGCAATGGTGTTTTGAGATGTGTCAGGTACTAAGGATTTGGTTTATGTCAGAGAGTACTATTGTAGGATATAAGAACTTGTATATGCACAAATGTGTTTACACACTATTGTCTGTAGAGGACCCAACATGGCATTGCATCTCCCAGAGCTGCCCCCAGTGCAGGTGTTGGGGACCAACTCAGGTCCTCTGGAGCAGTGAGTGCTTTTAGCTGCTGAACCATCATCCTTCCAGTCCTGGGAGTGGAGTGGAGGGGGCCCTGACTATTGCTCTGATCTTCCCTGTCTTCAACTGCTTCACAATCACCTTTCAGTTCTAGGCAGACATGAACAGCATGGCGGCACCCACCAAGTAAGAGAGAGCCAGAGAGGCTCTGTCAGAGCCGTGTGGCAGCAGATGTGATTTATTAATTTCTTTGCTGATTTCAAACATAGATGCTGAAGGGTCTAGAAATTTTAGAGACAAAAATAGTTGGAAATAGTTTAAATGATAGATTGTCTTGAGTTTTTTTTTTTTTTTTTTTTTATAAGTGCTTCTAGAAAGATAATTTTTCTTCTGTTTTGTTTTTTCTCCTTTTTGAGCCTGGCCTTATGCACTATGATTTTAAGCACAAAGATAGAATGCACTGTCCTGTTCCTTCCTTGCTTTTTTAGCTTTGGGAAAGAGTTAATGGCTTTAATACCTCACCATGGCTGGTCTTTTGATGATGGGCTCAGTTACCATATCACGTTTTTACCTTTCCCCTTATTAATGTAAGTGAGGAGGTCCCAGGCAAATGCTTCCTTCTTCATCTCTGAAGTTCATTGTCCCCAGTGTCCATCTTGTCTAGAAGGAAACCACACACTTGGGAGCTCATCAGATAGAGGCCTGGCAGACACTTAACCTATCCTGAGTCACTCAGGATGCTCCCCATCCATGCCCACACACCCTCCTCTCTTCCGCTTCCTTGTTTGTTTTGTTTTGTACTTGCTTTTATTTTCTTCTTCTCCCTCAGCAATTTGAGAAAGACTGTCAGCGACACTCTTCAGATGTTGCCCAAGGAGACAGTGGATTAGAGGGATGGATTGAAAGGAGATCTCTTGGACATTGGTGTTTTATGGATTAGCCACAGCCAGTGCTCTATCTTTCTTAGAAGAAGGGTCCCAGTTCACACAGGCATTAGGAAACAAAGTGCTTTATGGTATTTGTCTCTTATAAGATCCTGTGTGACCTTTGAGGAAAGCCAGTGAGATGGAATACACAAGCTCTAAAGTATCCTGGGCTCACACCAGTCTTATAAAAGCTCCCATTCAAAGCACAGTAAACAAAGCCGGGTGTGCTGCTGCAAAGCATTAATCTCAGCACCTGGGGCACAGTGTGAGTTCAAGTCACAAGACAGGGACCCAGAGTGAGAGACTCTGTCTCAAAAAAGTAGTAAATGGCATCAGGACAATTTCCCTCATAACAAAGGACATCAGATTTTTAAAAGCTGGTTCCTGCTTGCATTAAGATTCCAGGACACTTCACATTTAAGGAACTTCTGCCTTTGAAAAGCATGGCTTGAGAGCAGCGTTTTCAGTGGATTGATCTGTCACATGGGATGTTGTAAACATGTCTGTTGTATGTTGGTAGTTGAATCTCTTTCATGTATTGGTTAAAACAAAAGTACTGTGTCTTATTATCACATTTGGTGCAAGAGCCTTTATTTATTCAATTTTCCCTATTGAGAAGACTGTTGCTGTTTTTGGTTTTCTCTTGTAAAGAGATCTAGGAGGCCTGAGAAAGGACTGAAGAACTGAAGGGTGTTGTTAAATATATCTGAGGGCTTGGATTTTCAAGCACTCTAGATACTGACTGACTTAAAGAAGAATTAATTGGTTTTGATCATCGGAATCAAACATTACCACGTAAGTAGCTGATACATTTGGTTTTAAAGGAATCTCTCTTCTTTACCTTCCTCCTTCATTCCTTTGGTAATAAGATAGCAGCAGGCTGTGGGCATAATAGGACTCCCCTCTCCTCTCTCCTCCTCTCCCTCTCTCCCTCTCCCTCTCTCCCTCTCCTCTCCTCTCCTCTCCTCTCCCCTCCCCTCCCTTTCTTTCCCTCCCCTCCTCTCCTTTCCTATCCTCTGCTCCCCTCCCCCTCCCTTACTGTCTTCTCTCTCTCTTTTTCTCTCTCTCTCTGTCTGTCTGTCCTTCCTTCCCTCCCTCTCTCCCTCCCTCTCTCCCTTTCTCTCAGGGTTTCTCTGTGTAGCCCTGGCTGACCCAAAACTCACTCTGTAGACCAGGCTGGCCTGATACTCACAGAGCTCCCCACCAGCCTCTGCCTTCCAAGTGCTGAGATTAGAGCCATGTGCCACCAAGCCTGGTTTGATTACTGAATTCTTTAATGTCCTTGTATCATTTTAATAACAAACTGAGCAGACTTTTTATTCTTTTTCCATTTGATTGATTTCTGTCCTGATTGATAGTACTGATTTATGGCCCTGGGTTCTAAAGAAGCGCCTCAAGCAAGACAAGCTGCATGGTTCCTGTGACTCTCCCTAATGAGGCTCATGTGGTCTCTGTGACTCTCCCTAGCTAGGCTCAAGTGGTCTCTGTGACTCTCCCTAGCAAGGCTCATGTGGTCTCTGTGACTCTCCCTAGTGAGGCTCATATGGTCTGCCTGACCTGCCTTGGATAATTTGATGAAAAATTATTTTAACTCTGTAAGAAATTTCATTAGGGAGCTATGTTGAATATAGTCATGATTTTCTATATTTTGTTAATTTATATGCACGCTTAAAATATTTGGATTGGTTCTTTCTTGAAAATTTGAGCCATACATTAGAATAAGGTATTCAAACTAATGACTTTTATATTTTATATGTAACGTATGACTAT
This sequence comes from Rhabdomys pumilio, assembly GCA_030674055.1. Classification (NCBI taxonomy): domain Eukaryota; kingdom Metazoa; phylum Chordata; class Mammalia; order Rodentia; family Muridae; genus Rhabdomys; species Rhabdomys pumilio. Next base: position 679,665 of record JANHMN010000016.1, read on the forward strand.
GTACATATATCAGGATAACAAACTATTGGGTAACCCTTCTCCTCTTTCATCTCTAAATAAAATACATTTGAACATTGAAATGTTTCAAGAAGTATATTTTCTGAGACCACATTAAGTCCTGATTTCCATTTAAAACATAATTACTAGGCCTAGTAATACTAATAATCATTTTCTCCCTGGGCATAAGATATTTTTAAACATGACAAGGGCTTTATAGTCAGCAGCTCAGTCAGATGTAAGAACAGCCACAGTCTAAAGATTTCAAACGGAGCTAAATACTTACTTTAGACAGTATTTGGATGCTAAGCAGTATCTCCTGTGCTTTATACATACTCAAAAAATGACAGAGGAACTTAGGAAATGAATGATCTCCAGTGCGCATACTCTCTGAGGGGTGTTAGAGCTGAGGTGGATAATGAGCTGTCACCATGGAAATGCACTAGGATGTGTGCTGAGGCCCACGGTGGTGAGCTGGAGCTGTTACTAAGAAACACTGCTGTCTGCACGCTCTGAGTGTGCAGAACTTACAATTAGCAGTCGAACCAGATGTCCAGAGGGTCTCATCAGGAACTTCCTCCTTTGTGTCTACAACAATGTTATGTATTATAGCTTACATCATAAAAATGATGTAGTTTTGGGAGGAATAAATTTTAAAAAACAAGTGAAAGTATTAAGATCGTTCTTAAGTTCTTAAATTAGAAGCTATAATAGTGTATCTCAATTGAAAATAGTATCAAAACACATTTTGTAACTAAAATTATTTTTTTAAAAACAAGTTGACAGAGGTATTTAATTAAGCTGAAAATAATTTCAATCTATATTAACAACTTCTTTAATAAGATTTTCTGGGGGGAATATTTAACTTTCCTCTCCTGAGTTATTCTACCTTCTTATTTCCATTTATCTGGCTAAAATAAAATGTAAATTATAGGAGTGATTTAATATTGCCAAGTAGTCACTTTAAATTTTAACAGCTATCAATCTTAATAATATATTTTAACAATTATCCAAATACCATCTTAATATAAAGCAAATAACAAGGCTTATTTTTGAACTAAGTCTGGGAAATTCAGTGAGGGTAGTACACACCTTGATAATTCATCTACAGTGCATTCTAGTATCTAGTAGTTGCTCTTCTGGACAGCACGGATCTGTCTAACCTGAGGGGTTTCTTCGACAGGTGGTTTTGAGTACAGTCTTTTAGTGAGGCTTTTTTTTTTTTAATGACGTTTTGTCTTTTGTTGCAAGCATCCAGACCCAGAGTGATGAGGCTTGCTCTCTGTCTTGAGCATATGTGAGTATGTAGGTGAGTTAATCGTCACAGTGAATATTACATAGTGAAAAGTTGATACTACTCAGGAGAATGACTGGTCACACAAAGTGGAAGACGTGTATTCACAGAACTGTGAATTCTGAATACTTGCCAGAGGAATCCATTCGAAAACTGGTCCTGGGTGGCACTTGTTCTGGATGGGAAAATGGGGAATTAAAGTTGAAATTCATTTATGGCATTTTAAAATTCGTCTTTATTTTCTGTTTTGTTGATACTACAACTCCCCCAACCCAAACCTCGTGCTCATGTTTATAATTCTTGATCATTTGTTTCTAAAATCAATGGAAGTTGGTGGATAGATTTGCCTGCCTATGTGTCAGTAAGTATGTTCATGTATTCCCACATACTTGAAAATAAAAAGATATGTATTCTTTTATGAGCATGGAAAATACCATTTCCAAATATTATTAAAATTTATGTTCAATATAAGACTATTTATTTGGAGGTATGTCAATTCAGAACCAAAAATCTATACAGCAAGAGTTCTTTGAAACCTTATTGTGATACTTTTTCATAAAACACTAAGATGAAAAGTGAATATTTCAATCAATGATCACACTTTTAATATCACTCCAAATATTTTGAGATTCTGAATAATTTAGAAAGTTCAAGTTATGCCCAAGCAATTCAGTTAAGCTTGTTCATTCTAGCAAAGTAGAACCTGCATGTGAATTATGACTTGGCCACAACAATTTTAACAACACAAACTCACTAACATCAAAAACATGAAACACCCCTTAAATGTAGGAATGTCACACATTTAGAATCTAGGACCCTGAAGATCCTGGTTCTCTGTACTGGAAGTATTTGGAGACCAGCTGCTCTCATGGGGAAGGATGAACAAATGCAGGTCCTCCCTACGCCCTCACAGATGTGCTGAAGAAACACAGCCTGTATCGGTAACTATTGAATGCATAGAAGATGACATTACTAAACTATCCCCTGAGTTTTCATTTGCTTCCCAGAGCTATTGCATCCCACAGGGGAACACACAGGACTGCCAGGCCGTGTGCTTCTAAAAGTCCTTCATTGTGCAAGTGGTAAGACAAGCTCATAGTGCTGAGAGACTCGTGGGACTCCTTCTGGGTCTTGTCCCAGGTAACTCTTCAGGATCAGTTTTAGGAAAATAAAAAGGTACATGAAAATAGCTTTTTGTTTTTAACTTGCTTGTAATTAAAACTCACTATCTGATATTGTGTTCTGTCTTCACCACTACTGTGGGAGCACACGCCCTATGACCTTTGGTTGTTCCCTCTCTTTGCCCTCTTTTTTGCCTTTGCCTTCCTTCTTTTCTTTCTTCTTGCAAACAACGAAGACTATGTAGCCCAGGCTGACCTGAAGCAGGATTTTCCTGCTTCATCCTCTCTGGTGCTGAGTTCAGGTGCATGTGCTACTGCTCCTGTCCACACTGGTACACTTTCTTTCCTGTTATCTTCAAGTATGCTTCACCTTCCTCTTTGGTTCTTCCTATAGACACATTCCTAAACCGTGTGATGAGATTTAATCTGAGACGTGCAGAAGGCGCATGTCCATAAACCTCTTGCCAATAAACACCCAGCCAAATAAGGATTATGTTAAGCATAATCTGAGATTCATCTGCAATTGTCAGGATATTACTGCCTTTATGATGAACTTACTAGAGCTTATACTACCAAAAATTAACTAAAAGTTGCCACCAAATCCTTCTAGGCCAGAAAACACACTGTTGATAAAATAACTGCAAAATTTCCTTGCAAAAAAAAAAAAAAAAAAAAAAAAAACCTCCTCCTCTTTATGTTTAACATGTCAGTCAGTTTTAAGTTGAAATACAGTTTACAATGTTATTATCACAATCATGTAAATGATTATGTTGCTATGATATATAATCACATAGATGATTATTTTTTAATTAAAATTTATAGAGGGGCAACTTAATACTATTCAAACAGATTGAGGGGAATGTAATCACAGAACATCTCAATGTTAGGCTCCTGTGACTTTATAATAGGGTTGTATCATATAAACCGAAATATTATATAGACAAGTTAAAAAAATGTTACATTATGACCTAATTTGGTTGTTTCGGTCTGGAACTCAGTTCTTTGGGTAGTGGGCTAGCCTTGTCCAGTGGGGCACAGGGATCATGCCTGCCAGTAAGCCGCGTAAAGACAAATTAGTTTTCTAGTAGGATCGCTCCTTTTTAAAGAGCCTTCATGTTTACTGTGGCGGTCTAGGATTTTGAATGAGAACTGTCCTGTCATGAGACAGAGCCATGTCAGGAATGGACGATTACTACCTTCTAGCTACGGCCATTAGTGTAAAACTGACACTTTATATCAGCATAATCTCACTAGAATTTTCCTTCCACTTAGCAATTAAATTCCATTTACTGAAGCCCTGATGGACTCATGTTTATTCATAAAAGTACTTTGGGTTACACAGGGAACCTGCACTAACAATACTCTTGACACTGAAGAACTCTTGGATAAGGACTAAGTTTTGGGTCCAGTTCTGCTTTTCCATCCTTCATCCAGCTTCAGAGGCATGAAGCTTTAAATGACTGGACATAATAAATTCACAAATCATGACATTATATCCAATCCCGCAAACACAAGAAGCTGTGCTGTAGCAGAATGTTTGTCTTACTGTCTATATTAGTAGCTCATGTCATGGTCATTTTTTAGTTTAAAAGGAAGCTGATAGATATGTATGTATCACAGTTTTCTTGACAGCTTCCTAAAGATACCATTTTTGAAATCACATTTCCGAACTAATCAAGATCTATGTACCAAAAATGGCAAACACAGCTTTAATGGATTTATCGACCTCATTTTCCAAAATGTTACTAAGTCAAAGTAATATATTAGAAGTGCCAACTAAAAGACAGTCCCCCACCCACAGGTCAGATCATAAACATAAGTCACACCAAGGACAGAGTGAGAAAAGGCAGAGAAAATTTACATTTACAGTACAGTTGAGGGTATTAAAGTAATAATGTGCTATATTTTCGCTCATCTTATGATTCTGATGTTAAGTCACAGGTAAGAGTGTCTGAATACTTTTAACACCTCATCTTATTTTAATCGTTCACTAAAATAAGATTGTGCTTGAAAGAACACACACGAGAGATAATTTAATTAAGGGGTGGAACACCATCACTGTCTAGGCAAGGTGGACCAGGGTTCAGGCCCCCGTCCAGCTGCAAGTGTGCTCCCTGGGTGGCAAGATGCACTTTTACGATTACTTAAATACCTGCCTGCATCAGAGCCTCCATACGTTTGTCCTTTCCAGTACACCGTATCAAGCACTGGGTCCCATGGAGAAGGGGTTGTGGGGTCAGGCCAGCTCAAGTGAAAGACTCAAATGTTCTTGAGGGCTCTCTTTCCAAGCACTGGGGAAGGCTACTGCCTTGTGTGATGTGGCCACTCCAGCATCACTTTCCTGAGTCTCTGGGAGTATACTGTGGTAGATGGTGTCATATCCTACTGTCTTTCCAAATGGCTCTTTGATTAGGTTGGAAGGCATTGCAAACTCCATGCATTGTTCACCACCAACAAGGAAGGAGCCAAGCCTTGGGAAATATAAGTACATGCCTGTGAACAACATGAACTCTCTGTGCACTACACAGAGCAATGGGACAGCTCAATAATGAACAGCCAAAGGAAAGGGGAGAAGCCATAGTGTGGCAGACACATTGCCTACCTTGATCTGTTATAGACTGTAATTTCATTTTGTGTGCGCTACTGAAAAACACTTGCATCTCCATCAGGCTCTTTTTTGACCCTTGGGTACTTCTGATTGCTACTTTGCCAGGGAGATCCAGGTAGTTAATTATGGTTTCTAATTTCTGGAAAAAATTCAATGGTGTGAGCTATTCCTGGAGAAATTCCAGAGAATTTCTGTTTTAAAGATGCTCTGGCTTCACAGTCATCAGACAGAGGGGCCCTTGACATGTTTATGGTCACACTCTTGAGTGGTATCTTATCACGAAGGAGTGTGGACAAGTTGAACCTCTTAAATTGTTATTTATAGTAACCAAGGTTCAGTGTGAAGAGAAAAACAAGTCTGGTACCACCTTCCATGGTAAGTCACTTCTGCTCCAGAGCAAGGGACAGGAAGTGAGGGAGAATGTCAAGGACGAGGCCTTCCATTCATTGTTCCAGTTTGGAGCCTCTTCTGCTTCAGCTGCATTGTGGAGTGTGCTCAGAAACTCTCCCTCTAACTTGCTATTGAAAAGCCGAGCTCAATCGTCCTTCCTTAGAATAGCTGGAGCTTTCTGTTGTAGGAGCCCAAAGGGAGCAGCACTCACTTTCTTTGGGAAGCTCTTCACGTTGTCTTGCCAACTCGAAGAAGGGGATGTGATGGCACCTGTTGTTATCTAGATACAATCTTTCCCAGGGGAGCAGAGACTGGCAAGATTAAGTGCCTTTCCGTGCAGGGATTATTGCAGTGTTGAATTGGATTTAGCCTGTGTGTTAAGAACTCAAATGGTCATGGCCAGATACTAAGTGTGCAAAACTACTTAACCTAGTTTTTCTCTATTCAAGTTTGCCATGTTCAAGATCTGAACATAACTACAATTTTAGGTATGGGGTCAGGGGTGTGGCATTCACTGGAAATTTGACTACCAAAATAAGCCACCAAAATAGTCATCCTAAGACTAGTTAGAGATAAAATTTGTAGAGGCAAAAACCTTCTTAGTTAAATAAATTACTTGACTAAGTAACTGGAAAAGTATTTTTCTTAGTTTTAATGTTAAAAATTATTGCCAAGATCTGTACATTGGAAATGCACTTTTCTTAGCCATGATGGCTGTTTACTGAATAGGCCATGTAGTAAATGAAAATTATATGATTCATCAAATAAGATGGTCTCTGGAGGATGAAAGAGAAACTATTAACAATCACAACAGGACAATCAAGACCAGGGCACCCCAGGAAACTCTCAGGTGCGGTTACCCTACATGGTCTCATTGGTCACTATATCATCAAAAACCATTTTCCATTGGGAAATACGGGGTTGGAACAAGACTAGCACCGTCCGCACAGACCATGTGGGGAGGGGTGGAGCAGTAAGGTTTTTTAGGAATAACTTTTCAACTCCCTGTTAGAAACCTCATCGGTGGGTGAACATCCGTAATGCTTACAGGTGGGATATTTAAGCTATTCCTTTTGTGCTTGCAAGGAAAGTACCTTTCTCAATGAGGTTCATCGGAAAAGGCCGTAACAGCATGCTTATCCAAGGACCAAGGTGGGCTTGGACCCAGAAGCTGGGACTCTACCAGCATTTGTAGTTATCTTTGCTGGACCACTGCATACATTCAAGTCCTAGTGTTACTGTTTACTGTGTTCCACAAGGCAGTCTTATTCAGAAATTGTTTCTCTATGTGTTTCACCTTAATTTTCTAATTAGACATGAATTCTTGTGAATTTTCTCTGAATGTCTACCAGAGTTTTAGACATACATTGAATGCTTCATACGTTCTTGTTGATTGATGTGGATCCTTGGGGGGTCGTCTCTGGGCACTGCCTGCCTGTGGGTGGAGGCTCTTTTTTTTCTGTCCTTTTTCTGGTGTCTCCCCATCTTAGATCATCTCATGAGGATGGGAGGTGGTGCTGGCTTCCTCTCAGGATCCCTGTCACGCTCTGCTCTGTTAGCCTATGGCTGTCTTTCTTTGTTTGAAGGCACAGTTTCCCCAAGGAACAGATTTTTATTAAGATGTCCTGTGCACGTACATTAAACTGTCAACTTAATCTAATTAGGACTCAAATGAGGCACGGCAGCATTTACATCCTTTGATAAATTTCTGTCATTTACAGGGGGAACAGTGACTTGAATCCAAATAGTTCTTTACAATTTTACAGAACCCAAACCTTCTACAGCTCTGTAGAGCCCAGGCTTGTAGGTGGAGTGGCATCTTTCTATTTGGAGACTGCAAATCTTGGTATCTCCTGGCAGGGTTGTAAGGGAGGATTCCTGGATCTGGACCAAACAGGGAAACTTCAAAGAGTTTTACAGATTAGAGTAGGATTCTATTCTGTACTTTCCTCCACTCTTACCAATTCTGTTTTCTCTCAGGAAGGATCTTACAGGCAGAAGAATCAGTAGATCTAAACTTAAAGCTTGTGGACATGATTCAAAGGAACGTGCACAGACGGGTTTTGCAATATAGCATTATAAATCTGGATTTTTGTATGCTTCCTCATCATTGTTCTGAAAGTCCGGTTTGAAGGTGAGGCTTAGGCTGGCCTTTGTAATCATTAGTTACGTTTTTTCACAGCATTTCGTTATAGCTGTTTACGAAGCTAAGTGGGGGAGGTTGCCAGTTTAAAGCTAGCTTCGGCAATTTTGTGAGATTGTCTAAATAAACCAAAAAGGCATCACTCTAAAATGTGAGAGAGTGAAACGTTTTCATATTTGGAAATGGGTAAGGTGGAGCGCACCAAAGGCTGTTTGCTTCTGTAGCGAGTACAGAAAGCCCGTGTGCACAGGGCTCTTCCACCTTCAGGGACAGTTGATCTTACCTGGTTTCTGTGTTTCATTCACTCTCCATGGAGTGTTGTGAAGTAACCTGGTGGAAGGGAAGCTTAGGAGGGGAGGAAATGAGCTTTCTGAGAGGCATGACCTGAAAACATGCCTGTGTCCGGGAACCCTTAGAAGGTTGACGGGCACAGGCAGGTGGACTTTGCACTGGTGTGGGCTCAGGCTCTGGGGGAGGGACTGTTGTTCTCGCTGCTGTGCTGCGGCAGAGGGATTAAAATCTCCCTGGGCAGTGGCAAAGGAAGATACTGGAGGTTAAGGTGGCTGCTTTGCTCAGATCCAGGATGCTACATGGGAGGAGGAGAAGGGCAGTAAACAGAAATAAAACGGCAGATGCTCCTTACAGAAATCCTTACTGCTTTAGGGTTGACTAAGTACGGGCCATGTACAATTTCTGTTTAGAAACGGAGGGCATGACTGTGTTAGGTGCTCTCAGACAGAAGACGCTGGAAACAATACAAACTTCACCTCTGTCCCAAGTCATCCAGCTTTGCATTGTTCTGGAAACTGCACAAGGACAGAAGCTAATGAGCAACAAAGGTACAAAACCAAGAGGAAGCAACTCCTCACAGCCCCTGAATGCAAGGCTGTGAGGACGATCCCTTAGTCCCGCGATGTGACTGATCTGTGAAAGCAGGGGCATCGACTGTGTCTTCCTCCGCTCATTTGCACTTTTGTTTCTTTCTACATTAAATTTTCTAGAACAGGGCATACCGTTCATTTCTGGTTCTTGCCACAGTGGTGAGAGCAAAGTATTCCATAAATACTTCACTGTTGAGGTAGAAATACAGTAAGGGATGGGTTGATAGCTTTGCGGGTTTTTTTTTCCTCCGAATTTAATGAGCACCAGTACTCCAAATTTATACCCTTCATCATTCAGTTATAACTGCCCGCTTTGCTCTGACTTTACTGTAGGAGATGGTCCAAGAACACAAACACTAAAGATATTTCAGTCATTTATCCAGAGAGGGCAGAAGAAAACCCTGTAAGTTGGATGTAATTGATTATTTAAAAGTGTGTGCATGTGTGGGCTCATTCTGATGAAAATGATTTCTCTCAATGGCTTGCTGTTCTGATAGCATTATGTCTAAACTCCACCCCACTGTTACCTAGCAACACTCCCAGGTATGCTCCTCCTTACAGTTACCTGGCAACAGCCAGGTCGGCCTGGCCCACTATAAAAGGGGCTGCTTGCCTCCTCCTCTCTTTTTTGATCTCCTGCTCTTTTGCTTTCTTGCTCCTCCTCTGTCCCCGAGCCCTTCCTCCTTCCCTTCCCCCTCTCCCCACGTGCTCATGGCTGGCTTCTACTTTTCTTCTCTCTCTCTCTCTCTCTCTCTCTCTCTCTCTCTCTCTCTCTGCCTCTCTCTCTCTGCTTCTCTCTGCCTCTCTCTCTGACTCTTTCTCTCTGCCCTCCCCCCTGCCTCTCTCTGCCTCTACTGCCCTCTTAACTCCCTTTCCCATGCTCTCAATAAACTCTATTCTATACTATACCGTCTGTGGCTGGTCCCTCAGGAGGAAGGGATGCATGGGCTCGCTGAGACATCCCCTTCCCCCACATGCCCATAGAACATATTCTATATCTCCTTATCTTTTTATAAAAACATCACTAACTATCAAAATTACTTTGAACAGAGAGTAGGGGAAAGGTGTAACATTTGCTTTTCTCTTATCCAGCTGGGTGCAGAATTCTCAGCCCCTGAACTCATCATAGGAGCAAGCGGCTTCAAGATCCCCTGAGACCACACAGGGCTGAGAACTTCTCATTCAAGATGCATGTGATGAAGCTGGAACTGATCTACTAGGGGATGGGGGTTGGAATCGAAGAAAACGAGCAGACTGTGAAGGAAGCATCGGGGACCAGGGCCTTTTAAATATGCTTGATTCCGCTCAGTTCCTCAGGCCCTTATTATTCAGTGTCATGTTTTATACACCTGTGTCATTTAGCTCTCGTAGAGAAAAGAAAGAAACACAACAAAGATACATTTGATATTAAAAGTCAAAATAATTCCAAAGGTCTTCAAATAGCGAGCCGGGCACATGAGCAGGCGAGGCACATTAAAGGCAGTGTAAGATTCAGGCTGCAATAATTGGCTCTTGCTTCTCCCTGCTTTGGGGACGGATTGATTCATGATTCTGAGTTGGAAAGACTTGCCTGTAATTTTATTTTACTCAAGGCCTGGGCTTCTCCAATGGCTGCCTTCAAGGTTCTAAGACAATAAAATTTAGGCTTTCGATTCAAGGTCAGGTTGAATGGATTAGAAGTTCCAAACATTGCTTTGTTTTATTTGGTGACTTGAACCAATCTAGCAACCTGACTCCATCCTCACTTCTTCAGGGGCTTAGGGGCAAATGCAACTGAAGCCCCAGAGATACTTTTAGAAGTATCTTCAAATTGAGTATAGAGACCTGTTATATAGGAAGGTGCTAAGTTCTGTCACACAACAAAGTGCCTGTAGCTAATCATAATATATATTTAAACTTAGGTAAAAGACAGGGTTTTAAATGTTCTTATTATGGATATCCTTTCTTTGCTATGCTAATTATCCCAATTCAATCATTCTATAATATGTACATGTATGGAAACTCACACAGTAACTCATAAAAATAAAAGTATTCCCACTTTAAATGTAATCACACACAAGAGAAGCCAGGCTTGAAGGACAACTGTAGAGCAGCTGTCTTACTCTGGAGATACCTTTGAGCCTCAGAAAGTAAAATCACAGCACCAGATCATTCAGCCCCCGGTGTCCCCCAGGCTGGTGTCGGCCACTCTCAATGTCCCCTTGCTTTGCATGGCTGTCACTTACGCCTACTTTCATAAATGGCTCTCGATTTCTCGTAGAGCTCATATGGGTCGGGTTTCCGTGGGTCAAAGGCCTCTGTTGAATCGGGAAAGGAGCTCCTGGGAAGGGAAGGTGGAAAGGGCAGGTTCTGCGGGACGGCCGGAGCAGATAAACTTGTTTGAGGACTGCCTTGATTTTCCCACCGGTCCATCACCTAAAAGAAAAGGAGACCAGAGAACATGACCGATGGTGTATTCAGCCTACATGTATTAGCTAGGAATCTTTGGTAAACTCTTCATTTCACTGATTTTTTTTCTTAATAAAATGTAGCATGTATCCTGAGATAACTTATGTGCATATGTTCAGAAAGAGAGTAATACTTGTCTTAATGTAAGATGGTCCCGATTTATTATACTTCTCTAAAAGAGAAATCAAAGTAGCCTATGCATATTCATTTAACATCTGTGTACATGTCAACCATCTCTTAGAACATTCCATTGCTTCCCCTAAAGCCATGTATGTATGTAGCACTGTCTGGGACCAATGAACTGCAGTCTTCTAGGAAGTCTGTGGGTGTTGTTAGGCCTCCCCTAGAATATCTCCGTTAGCATTGTAGCTAACTGCTTCCTAAACATGCATGACCCCTGATCCCCACCATAGCATGGGGACATACAAGAAGCTGGAACTAACACCACCTTTCAGCATGATGGCTGCTGTTACTGCTAGTTTTACCTTGATTCAACCAGTAGCCCTTCCTTCAACCTTAATTCCTGTCTTTCTACCTTTAAAAAGCAGGCAGTATGTGTAAAGTGGGATGAAGGTAGCCTCTTGCTCCCAGTATGTGTGTGTAAAGTGGGATGACGGTAGCCTCTTGCTCCCAGACCTTGCCTGTGCAGGGTCAGTACGGTTCTCATGATCAAGGCCAAATTCCCATGAGGATGTGAGTTCTGCTCACTTTACTCATGTCCTTCCCTGCTCCCCTGCACTCTTTCCTACCTCCGAGGCTTTGCAGAGCCCCTCTATTTCTCCTTCTGCCTGTATCCTCTCCCTCATGTTGCATGGATACTAGGTGCAGATAGACACCTCCTTTCCTAGAAGAGTCAGCCTAATCATTCGGGTGATGCTACTTAATTTTACTCCCTGTCCCCGGCAACACTTACCACTCCCAGCCGTCAATAAAGGTCCTGTCTGTAGTAGGTATTCAGAGAACATTCTTAGTGAATTAATGAACTCATAATTAAAATAGGGACACCTAAAAAGCTGATATGTTTATACAGCGTTCTGTTTTCTACTTCATTTTCTTGCACTTGTTTTTACACTGGCTATATTTTAGTGGGAATTCCAACTCTCTTCCCTACCTGTCAGTTACCAATACTCTGAAGGCTGGAAGGAATGTGAGTGACCGCAGACACCTGTCCTCTCCAGACATGCTGTGGGTGACAGTGACAATCCCTCTGTCCATCCCACCCATCTGGAACTGTGGTGGGGTCAAGCTGAAACCAAACATAGCAAACTTGGAAACAAATAGGCTATTGACTTTTAATTCAGAGAGACTGGACTTAAATTGTTTTCTACATGGGATCCTGGCCCAAGCTTTCATTCAGATGTTTGTTTGTTTGTTTGTTTTTTAGCTGGCAAGGATGAATTCAGCTGCCTCATATTAAATATAACCTCTAGAAGCACAGACAGGGTAATTGACTTGCCTGAGATTCAGCAACAGATCTTGGTCAGAACCAACTTATACTTCTAACAGGGGCGTTAGGTTCAGACCATAGCCACTTTGGAGACAAATCTTGTAAGCATCATAAAAATTAAATCTAATTTTATATTCAATGGGATTTTTACTTCTACTTAGTAAAAACCCTTAAATGTGTATTTCAAACTTAATAAAAACATCTATATAGGAAGAGAGTTTTCTTTTCATCTGTTATGATGTCTTTGCTATGAAGAACCAGGTCACAGTTGTGTTTAAAGGCATAACTTTTAAAAGCAATCAGTTTGACTGCTTTTAGGTACCACATGGACACTTTCTCACTCTGATTTTTAATCTTAAGATGATAAAAGCTAAAAAGAAATTAGAAATATGATCTATAACATCCCACTTGTCAATATGGGACTTCAGGAAACACTATCCCCTTCATCTTCTTGCTGTGGCTTTTCTAATATCCACATGTATTTTGCTAGGGTGCAAACTGCTCATGTATAACCACTGAAAGAACTATGCTTCTGGTGAAATATTGCTATTTTTAAAAAAATAGTCATAAAGCTAACAGAACAAATAATGCTTTGGGCATTTTAGGGGAAATTCTCTGTGGCAGATTGACAAATTCTACAATTTCTATAGCCCAGAGGTTGGAAAATTAGTCAAAAGCCCAGGTCATGCCTGGTAAAGCATCTATAACTTCTTGCAGTGACATTCATCAAACCTCCAGTCACTCTGTCAGGGGTGCTTTAAAAACTGTAGAGTACAAACTCCTTGTCTGTGGAAAAGTAAACATCTAGTCTTCTCCCCATGTAGCTCCTAGCCTGCTTTCTCAAAATAGGCTTACTTTGGATCTCCAACCTGGGAGGCTATTGAGTAAACATTTTCCTTGGCTTAGAGATACCCCGTGCTGAGGCTGGAGGGTTAGTTCTGTTGACTTCACTTTACTTTCTGAGAGACCGTAGTTTCTAGATTCCATGAATACCTTGAATTCAGATCCTGTCCCATTGCTCAGGGTCATGGGTATTACTTATTGTACCCATTGTTTTCCTGGCCTTGGGTAATTCTGTTTATCATTTTTGTTAACATTTATCTTACAGCTAGGCTTATTGGGATGCTCCTGTCTCAGCAGTGACCACAACTAGGTTGATTTGTAAACATCTCAACAGAAATAAACTTATTTTCTATGTGTGTGGGAAAACTTTGCTCTCTTTGAACTAGTGAATGGTGAATGAATGAATGAATACCTGACACTATGGTTCATAGTTCAGCACAACCTCTGAACTATGTGTGGCTAGAAAAAGCATGTGGTCTGTACCCAGACATCAAACAGTAAAGTGGAGAAGCTCAGTGGGTGGTAAGTGCTTTGTCCCCAGTTTCTGATTCTTGGCTGTATATAGCAAATAGAGAGCTGAGAAAGGAGACAGGCTTTCCCCCAACAAAATGATAGTTCTACAATTTGTTTTCTTTTTTTTTGACAGCGGGATAAACACAACCTAACAAGTCTAAACCTACTCCTGTACTACTTACTTCCATTTTACAAATATGGTCTTTGAGATGCAGAGGTCTTAAGCAACTACTTTAATGTCATAAACCAATAAGGAGAAGCAGTAACACTCGAACCCAAGAAGTATGCTTTGTGTCTACATTCTAACTGACTGGGCCTCTTCTGCACCTTAGTCCAAGCAGTTTTGTGTAGATACGTGGAGGACACTAAATCAAAGACCTTGCATATTTACTCAGCCTGCAATCTGGAGGTCCAGGCCTCAGATCTTGTAAAGATGCACAGGTTCGGGATTAATTGCACGTTGGGTTTTATAAAGCCTTTTTGGGAATTATTGACTATAGGCGTAATTACTATAATGATGGCAATAATGATGGTAATTATGCCAAATGACATAATTTGTGTGACTGTAGTACATGTAAGGAAATCACTAGATTGCATAATTGTCACACTATGATGAGGCTGCAAGGTTTCTGGTAAAATCAGATAAAGATGTATGCAACCACAGAGCCCAGATTTGAGTTGGGGATGGAACTATTTAGAAGCTGGGCAAGATAAGCCACATTTCATGCCATGCGTTTAAAAATACCTCTTTCAAAATTGCATACATCATTAAGTGATTTCTGAGTCCAAGGCATCCTGCTTTCTTTCTGATACTCTGTAGACCATCTGAGCAGTCATAACGGAGGATCTACTTTGTGCATATCCTTCTTTGCCACTGTATCTGTCCAGTGTTCTATAAGAGTAGCATATTCTATGTCACAGCGAAAGGAGTTCCAGAAAACCAACCTGGCTTAGGAGACACAGGCAGTTAACACTGGCATAGCTTGTGGGTTGAATGTCCATGTATTGAAGACTTGGCCCCTGGCCCAGCATTCCTGGGAAGTAGTGGGACTTGGGAGATGGAGCATGCCAGCAGTGTATTCTTTAAGAGGACTGCAAGGCTCTAGTCCTCCCTTTTCCACTTTTACTCCCTGGCTTGTGATGAAAAAAGCTTTCTTGCCATGAGGTGCTGCTTGCTACACATGCTTTGAGCATCAGGGCCAGTCAATCATTGATATTAACCTTCAAAATAGAACCCGAGTAAGACTTTCCGTTTTATAGGCTAGCTATTATCTTGGTCATTTTTGTTATAGTGCTAACACAACTTTTTAGTTTCAACCTTAGGGAAATGAAAACTCTCTCTAACTGCTAAGTCCACTTAGCTAACCTAGTTTTGTAAGATCATTATTGAAAGATACTTATTTCCTACATTGGCATAAAATTTGAGCATCTTTAAAAGAGAAGTGGGACCAGAGAGGTTAGGTGATGGTAGTAGAGTCACCAGTATCTGCAGAATCTTAGAAACACTACGTTAAGTGATTGTCATGTTTACCATGTATATTATGAAGAATGATACATACAAATATATACTCAGGATATATTACTTATCTGTACAGAACTAGAATATATGTATACACACACATGTATTTCTTTCTGTAGACATTCAAATGTAAATAAAAATAAAACAAATGTTTGGAAACCAATTTAATTTGTAGGACATGCCCTCCAGCCTCATAGTATGCATTAGTCTTGAAAATTTAATGTGACTACATGACCATATAGTATTTGTGATAGGAAACACAAAAAATTTATAAAGTATTTGTGTTCTGTCATCCTGAAAATGTTGATGTTTATTTTGTAATGGGCATAATTATAGCGGTGTAAGATGAGTTATTCTTGTATTAGGGCGGGGGAAGAGAAGAAAAATGGCTGGTAAAGGTGACCATGCAGATATGTATTGTCCTGGTAGAAATGGTCCACAGGACTAACTGGTAAGGACTGGACAGTACGTTGCTGGTATTCTTTGGGTTCACTGTACCTTACAGTTTATATGTAACCTGCATTAATTATGTCGATCGTGCATTAAGATCTGTTACCAAGTTGTCAGGACACGAAAGTGAAAACAGGTCGTATTTAGTATTTTGTTTACAAGCATTTTTTGTGTCAGTTAAGAAATATTTTAAAAAATCAACTCTAAGAAACAAATTTAGTACACAAAGCATTTAAAAATGGGCATAGCTATAGAAAATAAGATGACTTATTCCTGTATTTGAGGACAAGAAAGGGCAGAAGGGCACACTGGGTCTGTTCTTCTGATATCCTGGAGTAAATCTCAGGGCTGGAAGAGCACTTAAGGTCACTCAATTCCCTGTGTATTTAATGGGCATAAATAGTAAATAGAAATAAAGTAAAAAGCATAGGAATTTCAACTTACAGGCTTTGGAGTTTTCCATGGAGAAAAGAAACCTGGAACAGAGAAACAACATGTGAGCTTGGGAAACATTCCACCGCCAGGCACACATCACTTGGTGTTACACTGATTGTACTTCATTCAAATGAGCTGAGAGCGCCTCAGACAGCTCTGCCTTCTTCTGCCTTCTTCAAGGAGCTCAAGGAATCTCTTGGGTCTAAGGAATCACTGAGTCTAAGATAAAAATTCTTCATTTGGCAGCTGAAAATTCTGAGGTGCAAAAAGAGTAGAGTAACAATGGCAAATGTCTGCTGTAGAAGGCCCAACCCTGAGCCATGCTTAGGGGTCTGTCACCCAGCAGGAGTAGGAAAGATGGAGAGAGTAGACAGGTAAAAAGCTAGAATTTTGTTTTTTAGAGGTAAATACCCTGGTTTAGAATAGGAAATAGTTCTGAGTTTTTGGATCCATTTTATGTACTTTAAAAACAACAAATATTTGTTATTCTTACATTTAAAAAATAATTAATGCATTTCTACTAAGACTCAGATCAAGGGATGGAGACATGGCTCAGTGGTTAAGAGTGCTAGCTGCTGTTCCAGGAGACCTGAGTTTAATTCCCAGCAACCACATAGTGGCTCACAGCCATCTGTAATGGGGTCTGATTTCCTCTTTTGGGTGTGTGTGTGAAGACAGAGCACCCATATACATATAAATAAATACATTTAAAAAGACAGATATTATTAAATCTCGCGTGCTGATGCTCTCTACTTGATGCCCCTCTATTTCAAGTTTCTATTATCTTTATTCCTAGACGCTAGCACATGGCACACCAAGCAGTGCAGTGTTTGTTTTTGAAACGGTACTGCCCCTAATAATCCAAAACATAAGCTGCCGTGCTCAGGGAAACTACTTTCTTCTCATACCGTATCTTCCCCCTTTCAACAATTTCTGCTCATGTTAGTATTAGGTGAGGTCTAATAAAACATCCAGTAAGAGTGAGTCATGGAGACTGCACCTCACGCCATGTTTATCATCTTTAAAACCAAGACTTCCAAAATGGGAAGACTTGACAACCGAGACCCATTTACAGGAAAGATCTGCAGAAACGCGGACATAGAATTATCTAGACACTGAAGCAATCCAAATCGGGCATGTAAAAAATGCTAATTAGCCCTCAGTGGCCCATTGTACGAAGATGATTCCTTCCACAAGAAGAGAAGACACTGCAGTCTGTCATGTGTTACAGCCTTCTGTGAAACAGAATTCAGTATTCAGATGTGACCGCCACCCTGGTAGATTAACATTTGTCTCTGTGCTTAGCTCTTTCTTTAAATGTCCTGAAATAAGTTCTAATTAGTGTGATTTGGCTATAAGGACTTAATCACATTCTTTTTTATTAAAAGAACAAAGTGCAGAACTTGAAGATTACATACGTGTCTTCCCTTGACCATTCTGTAAAATGCCAAAGATGACAATGTAACCCCGAGTTTAAATGTGGCGGGGGGTGGGGGGGAGATTAAGTCACTCATCATTTACTTTGTCTTTCGAAAAAATTGCCAGTGAGAGTTTTTCATTTTTTTTTTTTGAGAAAAGATGTGGTTTGCACATTTTTACAATATCCAAACATTCAGATTTCCTTCATTCCCTCTGTGCTGTCTGGCATCGAGATGCTGAGTTATTTGCCAGGTGCTGGGAGTTTCTCTGACTTTGATATAAAAGTGCTGACAGTAGTCTCTCTGTTATGGAGGTCTTGTCTCTACATACAACATTAAAAAAAATTCTTCCTCCTATGGAAAATGTATAATTACTGATCCCTTGGCAGTTACGATGCCAGAACCAAAAGGGCCTAAGAGGGGCACACGCAAGGAGATGGGATGGTAACCACAACCTTCCATTCTCAGACACTGCAGTCTCCTTCCCTATGAAGCTTTCCTTCAGGCTGACCTTACAGCAGGCATTGGATCCAGGACTTCACTGTTCTCACTGAGACACTTTCTGGAATTTGTCTACTGCTGAGAAACACTGAGTGCCAGAGGCTGCCCTCTCTCTGTGTTACCAATGAGGAGTTCGGAGATAGGTAGGAGGAAGTATTAGAACATATTTCATAGAAGAAAATTATGTACACTTTCTTATATTTCCTTGGAAAATTATTAATCATTCTACAAACATTTAAACCAATATGATTAAAAATGTGTATCTCAGATACATGCAGTTTAGTCCTGATTAAGTCAGCGGGTCATGCATTCTACATGATTAACCTCCAATCTTCTGCTCAGCCTCAATGACAGGACTATAAAAATACTATAATAGAGTGAGTCAAAATATTATATATTATAAATGTGTCATATACTATAATTTCTTGATGGCCTCCCAGGAAAACTAGTCTATTCTAAAGAACATTTTAAAGAAAAATACCCCAAAGAAACAAGTAAAACCTTTTAAGTCATTTAAGAGACATTTAAGTTATTACACTGAGGTTTATTTTTGATTTTGCTTTCTGGTAAGAGAAGATCACAGACTCCCAACAACTGGGAAGCCTCATGCATATACACATGCACATACTTACACATATGTGTGGATAGTGGCTGTGTGCAGTGATTTCTACTGGCACCTGCATTTTGTTCTTGCCCTTTCTACCGCAGTGACACCCTTCCCCTGGTCTCCTGAAACACACACATTTTGCCCTGTCTTGTGCATTTTACTAGGCTTGGTTTGATGAGACAATTGCCTTTTTGGCCTTTAACTGCTTACCCCAGAGAAACAAGAAGAAATGTAAACTCCTTTTCCTTAGACTTTTTAGAGCCAAGGCTTTCCTCCTTATAAAACAAAGGCCATAAAGGAAGGAGCTTTTTCCCCCTTTAAGAACAGTGGCTTCTTTATGTTTTAGTTTCTGGCTTTTCGTTCAGTCACTGCTATAGGATGTGCATATTTGAATTCTCCTGAGGGGCTAATTATTGTTTACTTATCTGTCTCATTATGTGCATATCAGTCATTTCCTGTCTGCCATGTTCAGCAGCATACAAGTCTGTATGTTTACAAATTCAAGCACATTTCTTGAGTTTTGAGACCACAAAAGCAGAAGATAATACTCCAAACTAAATACAACATGAGTTGTTATAGATGAGAAAGTTTAGATAAACCCAAGAGGGAAATTCAGATGCAGTGTCATATAAAGTGCACTGGACAACTATAAATAAATAGAGAGATAAATCCATCCATCCATCCATCCATTTATCCATCCATCCATCCATCCATCCATCCATCCATCCATCCATCCATCCACACATACATACATCCACACATACACACATACATGCACACATACATACAATGTAGGCACTGTGGAGTCTTATAAAACTGCAGTAGTATATGTAACTCCACCCAGAAGTGCAGTCGGATGGGAAGAGAAAAGCACAGCAAAAACAGCTTAAACAAGAAATTCCGTCTATTGAACAGGGCAGGCTGACGAAAGGGGACAACACTGATGTCATACTGAAGTTTACATTGAATTATATATGTTAACTAATCACAGCTTTAAATACACCAAGGCACACAGCTGCCGGATAAGATATAACATGTCTAGCTAAATGTACATTTCAGGGAAACAATTTTGCAGCAGAAACATGTCTCACATATAGCATGAGACATATTTTATAGACCAGAATATTTTTGTTTATCTAAATTTGAATTTAACTATGATTTTGATATTTTTATGTACTAAATCTGAGAACCCCAAGCAGGAAAAAAACACGACTTAGCAAACATTTAAAAAATAGCATCCACTGCATGTCATAGCCTGTCATTTCAGTGGGACAAAGAACAAAATATTCACTATTTCCTCAGAACTCTGAGTTTCATAGATCTTTGGGTTGGGTTGGATGCTTGTTCATCAGGAATTGGACTGAGCTCAGGACTTCAGAGACGCAGATCCCTGTGGCCAATGTGGATGTTACCCAGGACCACTTCTGCACTGTGCTCCTGTTGGCCACGGTGTTCTTCCTCAGCAGAATTTTTAGAGTGGCTCTTTTCAGTATAGACTTCTGACACTTGACACTTCAAATAAAAGGAGCATACTGAGAGAGAAATCAGGAAACAATTCCATTCACAACAGCCTCAAGAGTTATCTAACCAACGGCTTGAACAATGAAAATACTTTGAGACACTGAAGCAAGAAATTGAAGAAGATACCAGAAGGTGGGGACTCCATGCTTATGGATCGGCAGGATAATATTGTGAAAGTAGCCATCCTTCAGAAAGCACAGCAGACTCAGTGCAATCCTCATCAAAATTCCAATGCAATTTTTCACCCCAAAATGAAAAAAATTAAATTTCATATGGAAACACAAAAGGCACAGGATAGCACAGACAATCCTGAACAATAAAGGAATAGCTAGAGGATCACCATCCTGGATTTCAAGTTATGCTACAGAGTAATAAAACCAGCATGGGATTGACATAAAAACATGCGTATTAGTCAATTAGAATTGAAGAACCCACATATAGGTCTACACATTTACAGACCCCTGATTTTTGAAAAAGAGGCCAACAATGCACATTGGAAAAAAAACACCACCACCACCACCACCACCAACACCACCACCACCACCACCACCACCACCACCACCACCACCACCACCACCACCAACACCACCAACAACACATCAGCATCTTCAACAAATGGTGCTGGCCAAACTAAATTGCTACATGAAAAAGAAGAAACGTTTATCCTCATCTTTCATACTGCAGGAAACTCAACTCTAAATCCATCGGGAGTCTGGTATTCTAAGTCTGATCAAAGAGAAAGTAGGGACTATCTTGAACTCACTGGTGCAGGAAAAGACCTTCTGAACAGGATCCTAATAGCTCAGACATTAAGGCCAACAATTGACAAATGGAACCTCATAAAACCAAGAAGCTTCTGTAAAGCAAAGGGCACTGTCAGGTGAAGAGGCAGTCTATACATCCAACAGGGTTAGTATCTAGACTATACAAGGAACTGAAAAGTTAAACATCAAGAAAACAAATCACTCAGTTATAATTTGGGGCATGGCATTAAATAGAGAATTATCAAGAGAAGAAATACAAATAGCTGAAATACAAAAAGCACACACAAATGTTTAACGTCCATAGCCATCAGGGAAATGCAAATTAACATTACTTTGAGATTTCAACTTACTCCAATCAGAATGGCTATGGTCTAAGCTGTGTGCTGGTGTGCGTGCAGGGAATGGGAAACACTTATTCAGTACTAATAAAGGGGCAAATTTGTAAAGCCAGTATAGAAATCAGTGTGGGGAAGTCTTACAAACTAGAAATAGGCCTATCACAGGATACATAGAGATAACTGTTCATGTACATGGATGCTCCATTCACAATATCTATGAAGTAGAAACAGCTGATGAACGAATAATGAAGAAGTGTGGTACCTTTACGCCATGGAATGCTATCAGGGGTTAAGAAAAACAAAATTACAAAATTTCCAGGTAGACAGATGGAGCTGAAACAATCATTCTGAGTGAGGCAACACAGTCCCAGAAAGACACAATGTTTTATGTTTGTATCGTTTGTGTATGCTATCCACTCTTAGATATGTGTATTCCATTTGGAATAGCCATAACCATTCAGGAATTAGAGGCTATAGGAGGTGGATCTCAAGGGGAGGAGAGAGTGGTCTAAAAGGTTAAAGGGGTTAAACCGGGAGATGAGAGGCAGGGTACAGGACGGAACATCTTAGAGGAATAAGTTAACATTGAAAATGTCTCAAAGAAGCCATATAGAAACCTATTACTGGAGAAGCTTTCTAACACACACACACACACACACACACACACACACACACACACACACACACAC
>JANHMN010000016.1:720716-814876 GCA_030674055.1 Rhabdomys pumilio
AGAGAGAGAGAGAGAGAGAGAGAGAGAGAGAGAGAGAGAGAGAGAGAGAGAGAGAGAGAAGAAATACTTTGAGACACTAGTATAGGCAAGCATTTTTCCAGAGAGTGTCCCAAAGCAGAAACAGATGTATAAGGCCAATTAAATCATCATCAGAGCCAAGAGAAAACCTGAGACGTGGGAGACAATCGACAGCTCTTCATCTGGCAGAGGGTTGATAAGCAGAAGAGATAAGGAACTCAAACAACTGAACAATCAAAAACAAGTAATCCAATTAAAATGTGCAAATAATCTGAACAGATGCATCTCCAAAGATGAAATACAAGGAGCAAACAACTATGCAGGAAATGCATTCATCACCAGGAAAACACTACAGTGAGATATTAGCTCAACCAGAATGCCTTAATAACAACCACCATCACCCTCTGCCCAGCAGAGAGCAAGCAAACATCCATCAAATGCAGCAAGGTCATGGGGAGGAAGAAATGCTTACACCTTGTTGCTGGGAATGTGAGTTAGCACAGCTATTACAGGACATGGTAAGACCTGTCATGTGACCCAGCTATCCCACTTCTGGGCATATACTCAAAGGAGATAAAAGCAACACCCTAAAAAGATGCCTGTAAACCTACTTTTCAGGGACACTCATCATAACACCTGAGATAGAGCTAGCCTGAGCTAGCCTAGGTTCTGGTAAAGAAAATATGGAAGACACAGGGAAATATTACTCAGTCCTAAAGAGGGATGAAATCCTGCCATTTGCAGCAAAATGGGTAGAAATGGAAGACATCTTAAGTGAGGTGAGGAAGATTCAGACAAGCACTGCAACTTCTCATACACGGAAGCTAAGAGAAAGTTGCGGGGAAAGTGAAATAGTGAATATTAGGGACTCAGAAGGGAATTTGTGATTGTGTGTGAGGTTGGGGAAAGATGAGGGTAAAGGGGGTGACTGTACTGAGTCAGAGTATACTGTAAGTATGTATTGGAAAATCACTAGATTCCATCAATATGCTGTCTTAGGGTCTTACCTCTGTAAACAGACAGCATGACAAAGGCAACTCTTACAAAGAACATTTAATTTGGGCTGGTTTACAGGTTCAGAGGTTTAGTTCATCATCATCAAGGCAGGAGCATGGCAGCATCCAGGCAGGCATAGTGCAGGAGGAGCTGAGAGTTCTACATCTTCATCTGTAGGCTGCTAAGAGGAGACTGGCTTCCAGGCAGCTAGGACCAGGGTATTAAAGCCCACACCCACAGTGACACACCTACTCTAACAAGGCCACACTTTCTAATAGTGCCACTCCCTGGGCCAAGCATATACAAACCATCACACATATACAATTAATGCATGTTAAAATAAACAAAGAAAGATAGAAAAGAAGAAACCTAGAATGTCAGAGCAAGGCACAAATAGATCAAGAAGTGTCTACTGAAGGATATTCAATAACTTGTAGATTTGGTCTTGACTTCTTAATCAGTTTCTCTGATTTCTTTGTCCTTTTTCTCCCTAACATTAGAAGTGGTCAACAGGGGACTGCACCTTCCTCTTCCTCCAAAGGCTTCACTTCTTTCTGCCTCCTGGGTCAGAAACAGGGTCTGCTGCTCACAGCTGGGCCCTGCTGGGATGCCAGAGTCCTTACTTCTTTTCCCTCCACTTCTCCCCACTTCTGTGCACTCTTTGCATCTTAGTTTCTCTTCTCCAGTTCTCTTCCCTCTTCCCTGAGAACTGCTTCTTCCAATATGGAGGAGTGTAAGCACATTTCCTCAGTTTCTCCCTTCTCTTATTGCAGCAAATCTTTTTTAGTGTCCTGCTTTTGAAGGCTAATTATTTCTTTCTAAACTGTTTAACTTCTTAGTGGCATAATTAATATAAATGTCAACTTAATCTATATTGCTAATGTTTGTATACCTATATCTTCTTTAAAAATCCTTTTTGCATGAAAAAAGTTCTATGTAAGAGTGAGGTGTAGTTTCCCATGTGCAGCCTGAACATAGAAATATAATATTGATAATTAAAAATCTCCGACTCTGAAAAAAAAACCATCTAAGTTTTAGAACAAGCAGAATTGCTATTTGTTTGTTCATAATTGGTTGTGGCTTGAGGTCATTTTGCATTTGAGACTGTGACTCCAGAAGAGTGCTACCTTAGGCACGGCTAGAAAGAGGAGGTGCAGTAGGCATCATAGGATTGATTACCCTTGCTAGGTATTTTCCAGTAACCAGAGATTAAGAAATGAATCCGTGGGGCTTTTGAGGTAGCCCAATGTGTAGATGGGTTTGCTATCAATCCTGATTACCTGAGTTCAATCCCCAGCAGCCACTGATGGGAGGGGAGAGCTGTAAGTTGTTCTCTGACATATATTTAGATAATGGTACACATGTGCCCAAAAATAAATAAATGTAATTCAAAAGAAACGTATGTTTGTGTTATGGTAGGATTTATTGGTGTGATTAATCTCCTTTCTCCTTTTATGTCCCTCCATAGAACTTCCCAGGAAGGGGAATGATGGTTATATATTCTTCTGTGGTGTGGACAGTTACAGCTGGCCTCTCCATCTATGGACCACCTAGAGAATTCTTACTGGCTCCTGCTTGTGAATCGGTGCCTTGTATAACGTACAGGCAAAGGTGGTCTTGGATGTCATAAGCAAACCTTGAGAGAAGGACTTGGGTGATCTCACGAACCAGAATATGAGGAGAGTGAAGGAGGCATTGAGCATCTTTAGCTTAGACCTTTGAGAAATGCCTAGGACCTCCTATCCCCTACCCCCTCCCTCTTGGGTTATAAAGATTGCTCTTCTGCTCTTTTGGGTTGTACCTGTCACAGGTGCAGAAAGTAGCTGTGGTGCCAGAGATGAGTTCTCACACACAGAACAACACACAAGTACGTGAGCAGGGCTTGTTAGCTGCTAAAGACCACCACAGTTGCCTGTGGATTTGGTGAGCTGAGAAGACTCAAGTAAGACACACTCAGTTGTATGAGTCACAGGTTCTGATGATGGGTAAAGGCAAACCAGACCTATGGTAGGAGGAAAACCTAAATAATCATGCACTTTCAGTAATCATTTTGGGGGAACAGGAGGTTTATGTGTCATTAAGAAGGGAATGATAAATGAGTTTCATGTTGACTCTGATCAACTAGCTTCTAGCCCTGGGCAGAGGACTCTGAACAAGCTCAGTAGGAAATGATATTTTTACCTATTAACAAATTCAGTCACAGAAATGGGAGGAGAGGGGTTGGGTATGTGTCTGTAACCTTGCTTTTTAAAAGGAGACTTTAAATACAATTAATAGAAAACCAGAGTGAACATATCTTTAATAAGATATAATAAATTCTTCCTCCGATTTGACCTTTTAATATGCACAGTGTGTAGAATGTCTGGTAATGGAAGGAGCCTCTAATTATAAACGTTATGAACAAGCTGTGCTAGACTTCAGAGGCCCACAGCAGATAAAACGAGCATTAGCTTTGTCATTCTGGTATACTTTTCTGGTAAATGTACTAATTTCCCCTACTGATGTATAAAAAGTGGATCACCTTTTTTGCTACAAATATAAAGATATCAAAGGTAGGCAGGATAACACAGTGTCTGTCCCTGGTCTCAGAATCCATGATGGTGCCAATGTCTAGTCACAGCATCAATGGCAATTCCTCTATTAGGCTACTTCAATGTCACCTCTTACCCCAAGTCATGGTTTGACCTATCTGAGGACAAGATACAATTTATTTCCATAGTATCCTATGGCACTGTAATCCAGATCAACTTCAAGGTTTAGGGATATCACTTTCCAAATGTTCTCCACTTTCACCTTCGGTGTTGCAGTAGAATTATCTGCTGTTACGTCCTGCCCAGGCCCAGAAGTCAAATCTGCTTGCCACCTCTTGATATCATATTTCATCTGCCCTTCACACTAATCTCTTCAAATTCTAAGAATGGTCATATTAACTCATCTACATAAGACCCTGGAATTGGCTTTCCCATACTTAAAAGAACATAGTGAAAATCCATCATCCACTCTGAGAAAAACCTCATGATTAGTAATTTATCACATAAGTGACTGTTATTCATTTGGTTACATATTCCTTATAAGGACATACAATTTTCATGTATTTTACAGATGAACCAAATTCCCACGATGTGTAGGAGGAAGGTGACAGTACCAGGACTCAGCCTCTTCCTTGTGACTCAAGTAGTCTGGGTAGTTTTCCATAGTAAGTCAAAGTAATATGACTGCTTATTAGGAAATTAGACTAGTTCATTGGGATGGTATTGTCCTAAAGCCTTCAAGGTCAGTGCATAGACTGGTAATAGCTACTTGAGTGTTACTTGAAGGTTTTACATTCAACAGAATAAAGAAATCTTGTAGTAGTGAATCTTTGGTGGCCAGGGTCTGGAGTAGTGATGGAGGAATTCTGTTGGGTACATCTTGCCCCATTTTATCTGTTTCTTGAAGACACATTTTTAAAGAGCATCACTGCAACATTCTATTTTGCTTAAAAAAGAAAGAAGACATAGAGGCTTGTAGCTAAACATTAGACAGAGCTCGGGGAGGAAGAATTGTAGGAGCCAGAAGGGTTGAGAACACCAAGAGAACATGGCTCACAGAATCAACTAAGCAGGCTTCATAGGGGCTCACAGAGTCTAAAGCAGCAGTTATGGAGCCTGTATGGATCTGTTCTAGGCCCTCTGTATACATACTGTGGTTGTTTAGCTTGGGATTTTTGTTAGACTCCTAACAGCAGGACTGGGGGTATCTCTGACTCTTTTGCTTACTCATGGGAGCTGTTTTTCTCCTGCTGGATTGCCTCATCCAGCCTTGATATGAGGGTTGGTGCCTAGTCTTATTGCATGTTGTTATGCCATGTTTGGTTGATATTATGAGGAGGCCTGTTCTTTTCGGCAGGGAAACAGAAGAGCAGTGGATCTGGGGGAGAGGGGAGGTTTGGCCGTGGGAACTGGAAGGAGAAGAAGGTGAGGAGGTTGAAGTCAGGTTTAGTACATCCCGAGAGAAGAATAAAGAGGAAAGAGAAGAATAAAGAAAAAAATTAAGACTTTGCCAGAAATATTTTGGAATACTATCTGGGAAGAGAGATACGAGAGAAAGATGAGATGGAGAGGAATCAGGGGGTGCTCTCTAAAACTTAGAGTTTTTCAAAATATAATTTTACCATCCTATTTCACAGAAGACAGCATGAAGAAAAGTCTCTAGGACTGTTAACAGTACACCATGTCCAGGCCCTTAAAAGGCCCTTAAAAGGGGCCTGGCCATGTATATTAAACATTCATAGCCACAGTCAGGCCCATATATATATATATGCTAAACAGTCACAGCACAGTGGTGCTGTGAGGGCCTTCTAACCACTTGACCTGATGCCTGCTTTAGAGATATACATGTGGGTGTGCATTGAACCACAATGGAGATGACAAGCATGGCTGTGATTTGATACCAGAAATGATATAGCTTCTCAGGAAAGGGGGTTTCAAATCAGGACTTCTAAGCTAAGCTGTGCCATGCTTTGTTTCAGCTTTAATATTGAACACTGTGAAATGTTCAATTCTTTGCTTTTGTGACACCCACTTTTCTATTAAAAATGAATATTTAGTGAGTCCCCCAATCATCTCTCAGTTGAGTTCAGCTAAGTTATTAGCTTATTTCCGAAAAATTTCCCATTGTCTTTCTGTCACATAAAGAAGAAAAACTTAGCTCAATGGATCTTTCAGATTTCCATCTATGTCACCGTCTATTTAAATCTAAGTAGGATTTTAACAGACATATTAACATGCAGGGAGAAAGAAATCATGGAGACCCATGCCTAGATGGAGAACTATAGACAATGGATGACTCCCGGGGAAAGGAGAATTAGCCTCTCCCAGGGATGAGGCTCCTTATTCAGTGTCTAACAGAGAGTGGTCAGCCCTGAAATCCTCTATGCAAAAACTTGGCCTTTAACTTTGATCTGTATGTTTCAATCTAAATAACCACAGAGGTTAGGTAGCTAGCATGGGACCAGAGAGGAGGAGGGCCCATGCTCGGTGGTAGTTGGCCAACACAGAATGGACGTCATGTCTTTTTATGAGAATTTTTGGTTTGTTTGTTTCATTGGATGCTTGTTTGCTTTGATTTTTGTTTTTGTTGAGAGAGAATGAGAGAGAGAAGAGAGAGAGGGAGGAGAGAAAGAGCAAAAGAGAGAGAGAGAGAAAGAGAGAGAGAGAAAATTGAATTGGGTGGATACAGAGGTAGAGAGGATCTTGGAGAAGTTGGGGGAGAGAAATAATATGGTCAAAATAAATTATGTGAAAAATTAAAAAAAATTAGACTTGTATTTATATATTTGTATACATACATACATACATACAGACATACATACATACATACATACATGTGTGTGTGTGTGTGTGTATAACAATAATAAAGAAAAAAGACCCTTGAGATTTGAGAGTTGTGGGGACATGGAAGAGGCTGGAAGGATGGTACCTGGAATGTTACTTGGGAGATGGTGGGGAGAGAAGGGAGAGAGAAAGTGATGTAATTCTATTGCAATTGAAAACATATTAAAAAAAATAAAATTTCAAACAGTGTAAGTTCCCTTCTGTCACCTGCCATAACAGATAAAGTGTGTTTGTCACTTGGACACATTGAATGACTTTGTGGGGTTGGCTTGCTTTTTGAAGCTGCGTTGACACCCTAGGATCATGCTTGGCTTGGATTATACACACACAACAGTGGAAACAGGACCTAGACTTTTCCAAAAGAACAAATCAAGAGCTAAGCTGTGGCTTCGAGTTCCACAGGTGCCTCTCCTGACACCATATTCAGACAGAACCCAGTGTTTCACCACAGCAAAGCTTCCTGCCCTCTCTGTCCTCACCTACCTCAGGCAGAAAGGGGAAGTGGAACGTCACCCTCCCTGTTATGGATGAAGGTCACACAGTGTTTCTAACTGCAGGCTCCTGCTGACTGGGCTGCTCTGACTAATGATGACTAATGCTTTCTCGAGGTGCATGGAGCAGTTTCATGGCTACCCTTTTAATGAGATCAGAGTTCATTCTCAGGTCTCTATTTTCTCACTTTACGCGTGTTCCCTAGAGGTCTTCACTCTTGTGGGTTTGGTTTCAATCTGCCTGGGAATAATTTGTAGTGTTGTCTTTCTAATTCTGACCTCTACCACTTATAGCCCCTGTTTGGTTCTGAGTGTCTCTTGCTTCTCACTCAGTAATTCACTCACTCATTAATTTACGCATCCACCATCAAACGAATATTTATTGCATGGCTGTTGCAGGCCCAGCAGTCTGTCTGGTTAGCTATGGACTCAGGCAAAGGTAATACTTCATTTGCTGAAACATGATCTTGCCCCATCCCCTGTCCAGAATGAGGTGGGGTGGGGGAATCTTGTCCTCAGGGGTCTCTCACCATGGAACAATTCTAATCCCCTTACAAACCCCTTTCTTCCCCTGAGTCTGCAGCTGTGTCTACCTTGGCTGCCCTATGGGCTCACACACTCATATAATAATGAATGGGAGCTCTTTCCCTAAAACTTGCTCCATCTTAAGTAGGCCTGAAACCTGTACATGATCCTAGTGACAGAAACCTTAGATTTGTCCCAAACCTGTCCTCTCCATCCACTTCCACGTGCCTTTGGGTGTCCAGGTATTTCTTCTCTGATGTCTGATTCAGAACTTTAAAACCTCATACCTTCTCATGATGTGATAGGAACTGCTGCTCACTTTCCATTTCTGACCCTCTAGCCTCCTCCAGCCATTGCTGCCACAAGAACCTTCAGAAGACACATGTTTAAGCGTATAACATCTTCTTTCTTCCACAGTGCCCTCTCATTTGCTGCATAATGGAGTTCAAATCCTTTATTTTATAATCAGCCCTTCAATTTGGTCCTGCTTCATGCTCCAGTCCATTGTTTACAAAGCCCCCCCTCCCAATCCCTGCAACCCCATAGCTTCCTCTTATTTCACACACAGTTCTTAAGACATCCAGGATGTTTGAAGACTGTCTATGCCTAGCTATGTAGTTTCTCCATCCTTCCTGCCTAGCATCAAGTTAATTCTTCTTACATCTTACTTCAAGAGCCACCTCCTCTGTGAAATGGATTCACTCTATCTTTTCTAGTAGAATCAGTTGGCTTCACTGTGTCTCAGTGGTACCCTGGCTGCACTCTCACATCATATCTGGAATACCCTGGGATACGTGATCTTGCTTGATGGCAAATCTCTCAAAGATGCATGTCTGATTTGTCTTTGCATACCTAATGCCTGCCAAACTAACAGGTATATGCTTTTAGCATGTGATGGATGATTGCTAGGTAACTGAATACCAGGGCTATTTGTTAAGCTGAGAAAAGTATTCTCTAGTTTTCTATTTCATGAGGGTTTAAAATAGTTGTTTTTGTTGTTATTATTATGTTATTATATATGTTATTATTATGTTCTTTAATTATCATTAAAGAGAACACCTTGGTTCCCTTTAATGGATGGTAAGAAAAGAGAAAAGCTGTTTTATATTTTTGTTTAAAACATATGTAGGCTTTAAGCAACTCTTGAAGTATGAAAGGACGGATCCAGGGTAGACTCTGGCAAACACATGCTTTACCCGTCTCATCTTTACAGAGATGCATGTTAAGCAGTTTAATGTGCACTGTAAGGCCACTTTGCTAATAACTGGAAAATGAGGACACGATCCCTGCCCAGTGCCCCTGGCGTCCTGTTATATTAGAAAGCAGCCTTTGTTGAACCTCAGCTGTGTTTCAGGCACTGCTTGCGTTGTTAGTTCATGTTCATCCCATGATTTGGGCCTGGAGGAGCAGCTTTCAGCTGTATAATATGAATCTCCTGCTTGATACGCCCACCTCTCCAGGATACTACCCCTGCTTAGGGCTCATGTATTCCTTCCTTGGAATACTGTGACACATAGCCCAGGCTCTTCTGTGACCATGTGTTTCATTAATTGCATCATAGTTCTTTTCCTTGATCTTGAGACTTCCCTCAAAGCTTCTACCAATGGCTCCATTGCATTTCAATTCCCAAGACAAGTTCAACAGGCACATGGCTCCTCCTTTGCTAGTCTGTTCTGCTTTGTCACCAGGAGGAAGCTCCCCAGCTCCCCGTACAACCTGCCTCCAGCATCCCTCCACCTTTGTTCACTTGTTTATGAGGTTCAGCCAGGCTACAGAAGCCTCCTCTGCACCATGCACAGCTGTTCTGAAGGCTCACCACCTCAGGCTTACAGTCCCGGAGCCCCTCAGATTAGCTTAGCATGTGAGGCTGCAGAACTCTTCTGAGTGGTACAGGAAATGCATCATTTAGAATGAAAAGACAGTTAGCTGCTGAGGGAGCTTCAGAGCAGCCAGAATCCTGACCAAAAGGTGAGTTAAGTGGGTACTTAGTTCTAAAGAGAGCATTAAAGCGATGGCCAATTTTCTAACTATAAGATTTTGAGACATTCATGATGTTCACATTATTAATATATTTCAGATGTAGATAACAGAATGTGATTGTGGATATCAGATATGAATTTAATTAAAATACTAAGAAAACTCCTAAGTATGACTCTTTCAAAAAACTCCGGACCTCAGAAGAGGACAGAAGGTCACCTTAGGCTCTGTGCATATGAATGCATTTTATCTTTTTACACAATTACATTTGCCTAAAATATGCTCCAGGCCCGGGTATTTCAGTCCAATCCACTGTGTGTTATATGGGACAGAAAGATAACTGGTGTTGAGTTCTTTTTCTTTTCAGCAGCTGCTTTAACTCATGTACACAATCAGAAAATTTCCAAGCCTGTCCGCTTCAATAACGTTATGGAAAGAAACGAACACGAAAAACTACAAATGAGTCATATTTTCCGACTTCTTACTAGACTGAACACTTCATGTGCCATGTAAGCTTCAATCCTGTAAGCCAGCTTCTTTAACCACGTCACAAATGAACTCATTAAAGATGGAGAGAGATGAAAAGTGACTTTCTCCCTGTCACAGTGACTTGATGAATGGCTGAAGAAGAAAGCAAGAGATAAAAAATGTGTTTACCCTCTGATTGTGTTCTCCCTTTTTATACAGTCCAGGATCCGTCTCGTGAACGGAGCTACCCACCTTTTCCTTCAGGCTGCATCCTCTTACATCATTTAGGGTAACCAATGATAACCCTCCACAGACACGCCCACAAGGCTACGTAATCTAGACAGTCCCTGAGTGACACTCCCTTCCCGGGTTCCAGATTGTGTCGAGCTGACAATTGAAATGAACCACCACAGCCACTATTTCATATCTATCTGTGCACCAATGTGTGCCTGATGCCTGGAGATTCTAGAGGAGGAAGTCAGATCCCCTGGACTGGGGTTACAAATGGTCAAGAGATGACATGCGGCTAGTAGAAATTGAACCTGGGTTCTCTAGCAGAATAGCCAGTGCTCCCGTTGAGCCATCTGTCCAGCTTCTATTCTTTGTAATTATTTTTTTTTGCATCAAAACTCAATGTGGTTAAAAATGAATGATGTGACATTCTGAATGCTCAGAGCTGACTGCAGCACAGCAGCGTGACGTGGAGCCCTCGCTTTACCACGTGGCCTCTTCATATGTGGGACTTGCCCTACTCCTGAGATCATAGTGCTAAGAAAGAAAAAGAATTCCATAGATTAGGTGGGAATTTATACCCAAGTCACAAGGAAATGCAGATCATTAACACTGGATGAAAAATGTTGTAATACAAAGCAAACATTAAACTGAACCCACGACATTTACCCAGGGATGAAAGAGTGAGCAGAAGAATAACAGGAGCCTGGAAAGGGCAGCGGGCAGAAGCTAAATGCGAAGAATGGGGAGTGCAAATAACCTGACTACTGCTCCTGTGCCTGGAAAACCAGTAGGTTTGAAGCAGTAGGTGGGCTCCTTCTGTGGCTGCACCCTAGCAGTCTCTGGGTCCATGGGTACCACACAGGGCTTCCATCTCTTTGGACTTTTGAGTGTCTTTTAAGACACTTGTGTTTGAGTGTAGTCTGGGTTAAAAAGGAAGGCAGAAGAACATGCATGCTTTCCTGTTTCCTACTCGAAACCATTTATTTTTTTTCACCTTTAAAAGCGCTTTCTACTTGTAAGGGCTTTCTGCACTTGAAAGCACGTTCTCTCACAAACTTAACCTGGGAGCTTGAAGGACCATCTGGAGACGTGGGCTTTTCTTTCTTTTACAGAGTCAGCAGTGAGGCTTCTGGAAGGAGAAATGGTGTGCTAAAAGCATTTTTTAGAGAAGGAAGCCACACAGAATGTTGACAGCGATACAGTTTAAAGGACAACCATTTCAAAAGTCCCGAGGCTTTGAAGTACTACTGACAAAGGAGTTATCAGACGATCAGACAGTAAGTACAGTGTGAAAATCAAGTAATTAGTAAAGTATGTTCAGTTAAGATGATCATTTGAAATACAGACGACGACGGGTAAAGTCACATGCTGTGAAGTCTGGCAAACAGAACTCTGATTCCTGGGACCCGCACAATAGAAGGAAAGAACTTATTCCCCAAAGCTGTCTTCAGACCTTTGTACATGAACGCGTGCATACACACACACACACACACACACACACACACACATTTTTTATATCATCAAAACCATCTAGCATTTCTGCTATAAATCTCAATTTTTGTTAAGATTCACGATTTAGGTATTTTTATATCACACTTACTTTTTTTATTGCAGTGAAAACAGAGAGATTCATAATAGAAAAGGAAGCAGGAACCTGGAATAGAATGTGCGCCTTTTTCAATCTAAAACCTGAAAGAATTGGGTGAGTATAAAATGATACTATTACGTTTATCACTACTATTAAATCTACTTTGAAGAGAGACACTGCTTTTTCTAGGCACTAAAGTAAAATTGCCCCAGCATTTTTGATGCTTACAAAGACTCAGAACAATGGGTTGTCAGAACACTCAGCATCCCATGGCGAACAAGATCATGTAAATCCTGGGACAAGAACGGTGGTGACAGTTTCCTCTCTCAATTACCCAGAGCACACAGATTTCCCTGTGAATAGAGGAGTCTGTGCAGCTTGTGCTTCTGTAGCTTTGAGTTGACTTGACCCTGTCAGAGGTTGGGGTTTAGAAGCAATGGATAGGGAGGAGTTCACACAGGAACCAACGACTTGTTTACACACTCCTTAGAAAAGTGGAAAGGCACATTTCTACCCTTAGATGCTTGTGAGTCTTTAGATATATGGATTAGAAAGACTTTTGCTTCTTTGTGTTCGTAATTATTTATATTTTAGAATGACTCATAAGTATTTTTGGTTTTCTTTCACCAAATGTTTTTTTTCCCCCTGAGGGAGGAAGTATATTAGGAAAAAATAGACACAGATTTCCGGCTTGCCTTATTTCAAGAGTTTTAATTCTCCAAGAGGAAAAGCCTCCTGGAGAGTGAGATTTCTGGAAATGAACCACTCCACCCATCATCACTCTGGGTATCCGGCATCCCCCGCATGTTCTCTCGTTCCCAATCTGTTATTCCCAGTGAGATAACAGGTCCTGGAAGTCTGTAGGCTTGCCTTCTCCTCATTATCCTTCCTCAGTGACCTCCAGCCCCAGCAGATATTCTAGACAAAGTTCCCTGGAGACTCTTTCATGGCCAGCAAGTCCTGATGCTCTTTCAGTGGAATTCTTAATGCGTATACCTCCTGATATATCAAGATTTCATGCAGTCGCTTCAGCAGGCTTGCCCTTCAGTCCATCACTGGGGCTACTGTGTGTCTACTTGTTCTCAACATCAGGGACACCCAAGGTGACTGTCTGATGATGGTCTTTTGCGCATTGAATTCTTCTACTATGTATAGAAATCATAACAGTTAAAAATCCATTATTTCTATGTTTATGACTCTAGGTGACCACATCTTTGAATGCCCCAGAGTTCTAGAAATAGAAGCAGCTTATGGCACAATGCCTGAAGTGAGTCCGCTTCATATTGGCTGGGTTTAGTTGTCTTCAAAATAAGGTTTTTATTTGGTGGAGACTAAACAGAGAGAGTGCAGTTTCTTTGGCCTCAAATCTAGACAGCATGCAGAGAAAGACCTTTATTTTACTATAGTCATTTTGAGGTAATTCAAACATTTCTAGCTAAGTTAAAATTCTTCATTTCACATATCCAGTGATACATTTCCATTTCTGTACTGTTTGTGTGCATGCATACATGTATGTATGTGTGCATGTGTGTTTGCATACATGCTTGTACTTGAATACATGTATGTATGTTTTTGAAGGCCACAGGAAGATGTCAGGTATTGTTTTTTGGCTGCTGTCCATGTCTCTCCTTGTCTCAGAGCTTGTCAGGTAGGCTAAGTTGGCTGGGTAGAGAGCACTGAGATTTCTGTTTCCACCCCCACAGCACTGGGGTCATAAACAACAGCACCACACCTGAGCTCTTCATGTGGGGATTGAACTCAGGTGCCCATGCTCTAAAGGCAAGCATTACTTTCTGAGTCACCTCCTCAGTGTAGAGGTCTGCATTATCTACACAAGAGTCTAAGACAAGATAATGTTTCTACACTCTATTTGCCAGAGGAGCATTTAACATGCTAACCTATCAAGAGCCACCACTTCTGTGTAAAAATCATTAGAAAATTAAAGGAGAAGCATATAAACCCCCATCCAAAATTATCTGGTTCAAAGTACGTGAAATGACATCAGTTTTCAATGATAGTTTATAAGGGATGAGCACCATTTCTTGCATCTCTGTGGAGACGATGGTTTCTGGATCGCCCCAGTCACACCACACTCTGAGCAGCTCTCCTACACTAGGATGGAGGTTGTGTGCTACAGACGTCCTCTGCATCTGTTGCAGGACAGAGGTTCTGTTCGGGCCTGGGCTGTCTCAACAGTTTACTAGCTAACAACTTCAGAAGGCAAACAGATGCATGGAAACAGGCAAAGAGGGAGTAAGAAGTTCTCTCCAAGGAGACTTTGCTCTGATAGGCAAATTAATTGGTTATGGAGAAAAAAATCACCCAAGACACCATTGTCCTTATTTCAACTTTATCCTGGGGCCTTGAGACCAATTTGGGCTTGAGACTTCCCATCTGTGTGCTCTAGTTATCGTGAGCTGCTGGCAGCAAACGAGACCTTTTGCAGTTAACTCAGAGAGTCTGGCTAAAGTCTAGGGAGAATTTTCTCTGCCTACATCCTGTCCTCTTGAAATCCTGCATCCCTTGTCCTACTATACACTGACCACAGTCAGTTCCTCAATAGACCCCACTGTAAGATATAGATGCAACTACCTTTTGTTTGGTGCTAGTTGAAACGATTTCCAGAAAAGCTTGTGGCTTGCAGATAGTCAGCTGCACCATGGCCTTTGCCATCAGTGGCAGACATTTTGGGTCTATATCCTTTTATCTATAGAAAGATAAAATTCCAGTGGCGGCAGAAAACTTTTGTGCTCTGTGCATCAGAAAGAAATGATGTTTGGAAGGGTTCATGTTGTCAAAGAATTAGTCTAGGATTTAAAAGAGGATGATGATGTTACGTGCTATCCTAGCCCTAGTGACAATCTGTCTACAGGGAGAAATCTGAGGATGAGAATTTCATCTTGAAGCATACAGGTCCCAGCACTTCACCAAGGACCCAAGCTGGAAAGAATGAGAATGGGTCCTCAGGAACAATAAGGGCATCAAGAAGGTTGGCCATTGCCAGCTTCGAGCTGTGCTATACATCTGGCATGTATTTTACCTTAACCATCGGATCTTCTGTAGCCTGGCAGAGCAGCTCTCAACAGCACCTGCTCGTAATACCCTACATCCGTTTTAAATTATTTATTGTTTGCACTGGAGACAGCCTGGTATGGTCCGGGTTGGCCTAGAACTCACTGCAAAGGAAAAGATGGTTTTGAACTTGTAATCTTCCTGATTCCACTCCCCTAGTGCTGCTACTGCAGGTATGTCATACCACCTCTTCCTGTTCGTGATGAGCGTGTGCATATTGTTTGAGCACACACACACACACACACACACACACACACACACACACACACACACGGATTTATTCCTTTAAGAGGCTTACAAACACAGCCTCAAGGTACAAGCTGCTTGCTGAGTGTACAGTCAGTTACCAGAACAGGAATTTCCCTAGAGATTTATTCAAAGGCTGTGTGAACACAGGACTTAGTCTTCTGTAAGAGGGATGCAAACCCTGCTGATTACAGGGTCTGGAGTGGGTTGATTAAATATGCAGATCCTGAGGTCAGAATTCAGCAAGATTATAGGTGTTTGAAGGACAGCATCAGTAAAGAGAGACTTATTACTTTTAAGGATGTTTTAGGAATGTGTATTTGAGACTTCCACCCCTCTAGAAAATTCTGGGTTTCTATTCTTGTACAATTGGTATAAAAAGGGTTATGAAACTCTCTGCATATTCATTTAAAAATAAAAATAGACTTTTTTGATCTGTTCTCCTTTGTCTGGGTCTGATTCTCCACTTTTGTTGTAATCTTTCTCTTTGCAGCTCGTCGTATACTGAAGAAGGATCCACTCTGTCAGACCGTCTGGATTCCCATGCTGGACAGTCCAGGCCAACAGCAGCTGGCAATGTCTTAGTCACCTTTGATTACTTCTTAATGTGACCTTCCAATAGGCTTCTGCGCTTCAGAGAATTTGAACTGGGCCAAAAAATTCTCACCCCTAAGGTCTCAGAGCCTTGTGGCTCTAGAAGCCATTCCACACAAGAGACACACCCCCTTTTCACACCTTTGACCGAAAACTCTTGCCCATCGTTAATGATATCTTTTTTCTTTTTTGACACAGGGACCCACTTTCTAGCCAGAATCTCCTTGCTCTCTCCATCTTCCTCCTTCTGAGTGCAGGATGACAGATGTTAGAATCACACAGTTCTCTCCACTTTTGAACACTCCTGAATTGTTTTCATTCTCATTTACGTGGCATGACTTCTAAGTGTTTCCACTTCTTCTGTCAATGTTTCTTGGCTATTTCATCTGCAGAGACTCCATCATCTTCCTATTGAAGGCATAGCTGAAATGAAAATATTTCTTCTTCCTGGTGTGTGGTTTGTGGGAAGTCCAGTTGATCCTCCTGTCTCTCTCACCTGGCATTTGTCAGGCAGGCCTGTTTCTTTTGTCACCTAGGACAGGTAGGCTAAAGAAGAGCTGTAAAATTTTATCTCCTGTCTGTGTAAATGTGTGTGTGTATACACGCACATGTGTGTGCATGGGCATACATATATGTGTGCACATGTATTTTTGAGTGCACATGTATGTTGGTGTACATGGAAATTAGAATTCAATGTCATGATTGATACTGCAGCTGCATTGCAAGTTCCAGGCCAGTGATAGACTCTGACTTTAGAAAAAGGTCCCAGCATCTAACGAATGACACCCGAGTTTGTCTTATAATCTGTACCCAACAGCTAAGACTGCTCTTATCAGTATTTTAGGGTCCTTCTAGATGCAGAAGATGTGAAACCAAGGGTTTCTGTGTGTTTACAAGTATTTATCTAAATTAGACTTTCTAAAAATAGGAAATTTTCATAGAGAAAAAAACCCCCACACATTAAATGATGTAATATATATGAGACTAAAATGTAGATAGGAAATAGTCTTTATATTTCTGTTACGAATAGCCACCACTGCAACTCATCTACTGTGTTGCCCACAGGAAATCCAGAATCCTTTATCACGAGCTCATAGTTCAGAAGGGCAGATACTACATATTTCCTATACAGCCTCATTCACCTGATACAACGGATGACAATGCAGCATCTTTAGGAAGGAGAAGGACCATCTGGAATGCTGTACTCACGCAGGCCTTTTGGCTAAAGCAAGTCAGTTAAGACTGGAATAGAACTCAGCTGTATAGAAAGGTCTGATTGCTTCCAGTCTAGAGCCATAGTCACCTGCATTTTGTGAGTTATTACCAAAGCTTAAAAAGAAGGTGTAGAGAAGGGGAGGGAGTGGAAGTTGAAAAATCCCTCTTAAACTAGGGCTCTGTTCTAACCCCTGACCTTCAAAATTACTGAATCTCACCTTGTGTACTGAGCTGTGGGCTCTGTGGAGGATTCTCTTGTTTGTTTCTCATAAGAAGCATGTAAAGCAGCTACATGTTACAGCTAAGGAAACCGAGTTTTGTAGATTCCCAAGAATCGTCTTCACACGGGTTCAGTGAAGTCTAAGATGTGAACTCAGGGCTGTGCTACACCAGGTGACCCTCCTACACCATCTAAATAGAAGAAAACCAGATTCGGACAATTTTTTTTTCCTGAAGAAAAAAACTAGACACTGAGTTCTGAGTAGACGCTGGATAAATTTATCAAATTTCATACCACAAAAGCTATGGCTACCACTAAGCCTTGTGCTAAGTTAGGGGACACCCATGGTCCTGTAGTTCACAGAGCCTGCCTGAAGCAACTCTGGATTACTATGCCCAGGAAGGATGGGATTTTGTTACCTTAAACAATAATGCTTGTTTGGCAACCCATAAGGAAGGACAATGACAGAAGAGAGGGGAGCGTAGGTCTTGGCCGTTGTGACCTGAGTAGACAGAGCACAAAGAGGCTGGCACAAGTAGAAGAGGGTGTCAAGTAGAACATGAGGTTGCAGACATGGATTTCAAGGACACCCAACCATTCTTGGCTAAGCTAGTGAGAAGGTGTTGGAAATCTATTATTTGAACATGCTTGTATTTATTGTGCCTAGACTAATGGTTAGTAAATGGCATATATTTAAATGCACACACTCTTTGTTTAATTTTTAAATTATTTTTGGATGGGTCCTTATTAATTTTTCAAGTTCAAGAGCATCTTTGAGTGTGGCTCAGGGGAAAGATGCTGGAACTAATTAGAACAAGCGCTACGCTCATCTCATCAGCCCGATGAGCTAGAGCAGATGAGTCCTCCCTGAGCTGCGGAGCTCGGGCCACAGCACACTCTAGACGTTTGGGAAGTGGAGGACAACACTGCTCTTGTGCTGTACCAGTAGCCATTTCAAGTCTAATTAGGTGTGCAGAACAGCTCGTTTTCTGGCACAGGCTGTTTTCAAAGGGCAGAAATGACAAGTCATTTCTGGTCACTTCCTTTAGGAACATAGCTTTTTGTTGGAAAGCAAATGGTTTAAGCATTTTACAGGAGGGAGACATACATTTAGAGAACATTTCTTGATATTTGGTTATGAGCCTAGCTTTTGATGGCTGAACCACACATACAAGTGAAAACACACATATAAGTAACATTATACAGACTGGGAATGTATATTCACAAATATATACGAATATACATACATGCATGTAATAACAGTTGATGAAAAAATCAGGCCATGAAGTTAAAAGAGAGCAAGGAGGGGTCCATGAGAGTTTGGAGCACTATATGGGAAGAGTGAAATGATGTAATTATATTATAATCTCCCCTCAAAGAAAGAAATACCATTTCTTACTTTTAGCTTTCAGCAAATATATAATTGTGTTTATAAGTAACTTTCACGTTATGTCTATAAGCTAATATTTGTAGTTTTCTATCAGTCAGTCTGATATTTGTTTATAATTAGTAATTACGCAAGCTTCTGAAGGAATACATTTGAGTTCTAGGTTTTTAAGACAGACTATAAAAAATTTGCTCATGGAGATTGATAGGGGCAGCTTGTACAATTCATTTGTCTAATTAAAAATTAATTCTCTTCCTTTGGTGACAGCTCAGACTGGGCATCTTTGGCTCCTGAGCAGGCACAGAGAGTGTGATTTTCCTTCCATTTCACCAGCTGTAAGCCCCTGCTTCTGCGCCTTTTCGGCTAGGCAGTTTTTCAGGACACAAACCTCAAAAGTGTCCTCAGCAGATTCTCATCAATGTCCTCAGTTCAGCAGCATTTGTTTCTTCTAGGGCTTAGGTGAGCTCTCTGTTGATAGAGACATGCAAGGATCTGCACCACTGAGCCACAGTCAGCTACTCAAGGAACAAACTCTATGTTGGAATACACAATTTTAATTTAAATATGAATCACACAGGAAGTATTTAGAATCTGGAGATGACTCTGCATATCTGAGGTAGGATGCAAAATGACTGGCTTCCCAGATAATAGGCATGGAGAGGCATAACATTATTTTAACTGGTTTAACTGGGAAGGTTCAGCCAGCTTTGCTAGCAGCAGAGGAAGACAGGAGGCAACAAGAGCTCTCAATTGTGGGAAAGATTCAGAACACTTCCTACTGTAGAATACTGTAAAATTCTGGAATTTTAGGCAGGATCTTTTTGGATGTGAACTTGCTTTAAACAGAATATTTTAGCAATTCTGGTTCCTGGGTATTCAATACTGTACGAATGACATCATTATGTTAACCAATGGGAGAAAAATGTCTGAATGATACCAATAACATATAAAATTAAGTCCTATAGTCTTGAACATAAACTATAATTAGAAAGAGTCTTCCTGTTTTATTTTACTAGATAATGCTGTAGTGCATTTCTGACTCCATAGCTTATTGGAGAGATAGTGTAACATTTCCCACTGTATGTGATTGCCAGTTGCTTTGAATAACCCCTCAAGTGTGCTAACTTATAATATAATTTCTCATTCTTTGATCTTGAAGATTCCACAAGCTCTCTCTTCCCTTATTTGATTCTCTCCCCTTGTTGGGCAGCAAGCAATTCTTCAACATATCTTTAGGCTGAGAAGAGCTAGTAATTGGACTGGGCTGACTAACTAGGGTTTAGAAGTGAAAGAATTGGTAGGCTTTTTTTTTCTTGTTTTCAATACTAAGGATTGAATGTAGGCCCTTCTGCTGCTAGACAAATGCTCTAACACTGGGCTATATTTTTATCCCATAGATTTTGTGTGTGTGAGTTTTATTTCAAAATACAATTCTCAAATATTTCCCCACTGACTCTAAAATGACACCTGTAGTTACAATTCATTTCTTGGGGACATTGTTGGAAGGCAGCTTATAAGAAAAAAATGTACACAGAATAAAGAGATGGGAAAATGATTCACAGATTTGTGAAGCTTTGAACAAAATTTTCAAGGAAACACATTAATTTAATAGTCTTTTCCAACAGCAGCAAAATAAGTAGTATTCATGAAATATTAATGGGTACAGCTGTAGATGCAATATAATACTGTCCATAGTGTGCTAAAGGGTGATGAATTAGGGGAAATTGTTAAGAGTAAAGAATATGCTGGTGGACTTGTATTCAATTTTAGGACTGTATTATAATTAGGCCAACAGCATTATTATATCACAGAAGGACACTAAACTCATATCTTACAAGGTAGGTCAGCAAGGCTGTTTGGAGCAATGTATTGTCCTCTCAACCATACCAGTGACTGTACAAACCCCTAACCACCAGAGATAGCTCACCATGTGTGCTTAGGGTACAATGTCTTTAATGGAATCTGACAAATTCTGAAGGGTGATACTGACTTTACCAGTGATATCACTTAGAGAAGTTTAATGGAAGACTTGTGCAGAGTATTTATAGGACTCCCTGGGAGATGTGTGGGTTGATGGGAGAGCATCTGGGAAGAAATAACAACACCTGACCTACATTCACAAGTGAACACAAGTATTTCTCATAAAGCACAGAAGGAAACATATTTCAAGTAAGAAGAAGCAATCTGCAACGACACAGAGGTATCAAGCAACAGTTCTTTGTGGTGAAGGCTTAAGTGCCTTGGAGGCATGAATTTCTAAACTATCTCATTCACTGTTATAGCACTTTAAGTGTTCTTTAAACATTGTGTGAATGAGTACTAACCATTCATAGAATGCAGAAGGAACAGTGTAAGTATCAGAAAAGAGATGAGTATAGACTAGGCAATGGGAGATCTGGATGAGAGACAGAGAGTCTGGTCTTTGTCCTGTAGATGATATGTAGATAGGAAGAAGACAGAGGTTTACCGAGAGAGCAAATAAAACCACAGAAATAGATAAGATCTCACCTTGGCCCTAGTCATTGTGATACAAGAAGCACAAGCAATAAAGGCGGTGATTGATTACTCTTGGAGAGTTAACGAGAGAAGAATTCATTGCCTGAGTTTGTGAAGCACCACAAAACAGGAAGTCATCTACACAAACACAGTTTACAAGAAGTTAAGGAGTGCAATGGTGAAGACAATGCTCAGTAGCAACTGTTCATATCAGAGAAGAACATTTCAGCAACGAGATGGGTGCAGAAATGAAGTAGCAGTAGGTTGGGACATGCAAAGCTGGTAAGACAATGCAGATGTTAAGTGTACCTTGTTTCTCCCAGAATAACTCTTAGGTGATTCATGGGATAAGGTGGGAGACATATAAGCACATACATAGATGATCTTTCAGGGAAATTGAAATTGAACAAAAAGAGAGATATATCATTTAGAGGGCAATGCAGAATTAAGCAAAGGTTCTTAGAGAATGGGAGAAATCAGACCAACCTGTAGGTTACAGACACGATGTCCAAAGCCAAAGGATGTTATGAGTGTTCATGGTAGATGGGATGCTGATGGAGTTGGATACTGAAGGATGGAGGGACTTCAAGGTCAACATGGAATTAGTGTCTATGTAAAGAGGACCTATGTGTCCTTTCTTTGAAGGCAGAGTAGAAGCAGAGAGGATGGGCTGGTTTCTCAAGTGCAAGGAAGAGAGGGGACAGTCCTTGGGGTGGTGATGAACCAGATTACCTTCATAAATGTTCATCTACTTAACATTTATTAATGGTCAAGAGTGTACTCCATGTATTTAGTTTTCCTTGTGCAAGAGTATGGGTTTACATGCCAAGTAGCATGTGGGATTTAATAGGTATGCAAATAACTTTAACTTGCTAGTATATGTA
This sequence comes from Rhabdomys pumilio, assembly GCA_030674055.1. Classification (NCBI taxonomy): domain Eukaryota; kingdom Metazoa; phylum Chordata; class Mammalia; order Rodentia; family Muridae; genus Rhabdomys; species Rhabdomys pumilio. Next base: position 742,503 of record JANHMN010000016.1, read on the forward strand.
TTTTGGATATTTTTCAATGTAAAAAAACTATATAGCTACAATGTAATATTCTACCAAAATTTATAGCATTTAACTGAAATCAATTCACTTATACTTTACTCAGTGAATTTTACTTGAAGTTTTAAATGTAGGTGTTACTTTGGAACAACTTCCCCAAGTCTAACATTAGATGATACATTAGAAGATACAGTCACATAGAACTTTTTTTTAAACTAAAATGCATTATTAATGCTCATTAAAACCCACTTTCCTGGAAATGTAAAGCTGGTTTGTCTAATGCACTACAAAATTCTCTATAAATACATCAACATTGTGAAATAATGTTAATAGGAAGAGAGATAAAACATAATATATTTTCTTTAAATCTTTGGGCAATTAGTATAACTTTTACTAATGTGGTATAATAACTGCAATTATTTTCATTTGCATTTTTTGCTGGGATTTGTATTCATTAAAAGTCCGTGGCTTTGTATTCTGTAATATACAAAATGAACATGACTTAATAGTGTTTTACAGCAAGATAATTCAGTAGGTGGTTTCATTTATTTAGTTAACAACTAAGCCACTTACATGTAAGCACTATGATTCAAAGTATTCATAGCACAATTCCGAAGCATACTATCTGGAACACTCTTGAATGTCACTCTAACTGCACACAGTTCACTTAAATGTCTGCTCTCACAAATAAGCAGTGAGCACCTCTGTGGGGAGCTGACAGAAGGCGGCTATCATCCTTGAAGCCATCTTGAGTCATATATCCTGACAAGAGAGTTGTTTACAACAGCCTACAATAGTTGAGCACACTCTGATACCATCTTGTTTTAGATACCCAGGGTCTTCCCTTGGGTATGTGAGCCTTAAAGGCATGACTTAAAGGTATGATTTAGAGACAAGACTTAAGGGAGTGACTTAAGGGCGTGACTTAGAAGTGAGACATATAAAAGGCAAGAGGCAGATAGAAGAAGGCAACTAGGAACTAGACACTTGGACTAGAGAACTGGGATTAGGACTTGGTGCCGAAACCCAGGACTTGAGACTTGGAGGCACTAGGGACTAGGAACTAGGAGCTAGGAACTAGGAACTAGGAACTAGGGACTAGGGACTAGGGACTAGGGACTAGGAACTAGGAACTAGGAACTCGGAACTCGGGACTTGAGACTTGGAGCAGGTAACTAAAACTCGGAACTTGGAACTTGGAACTGGGAAAGAGACTAGCAACTAGCTAGAACTAGGAGAATGACTTGAGACTCATTACAGCTGGAACTAGGATTAGGACCTGAAACTTGATACTAGGAACTAGGGACCTGAGACTTGGTACTAGGAACTAGGGACTTGGAGAGAAGAAGAGAGACTGAAGAATAAACGGGATTGAATCACACTCTGTCTGGTCTCCATTCTTTGCATCCATCCTCACTCTCTCTCATGCTGAACCCTGACCTTTGAACTGGAGCAGCTTGGGGCAGTGCAGGCTCTAACAATTTAGCCCCCAAGGCTTTTGGCAGTGCAGGTTCCAAAATGTCCCTGATATTTTGGCCCCCAAGCGTGGGGCAGAGCGGTTCTCACGACACACCTCTAGAGACAGCATGCAATTCTGGCATGACCAGTATCATATCCAAGCCATAACTAACTATATTATCCTGGCAGTGAAGTATGTAATCTTTATTGTGATTTAAAAGTCTTAAGACTTACAGAACCAGAAGAATTACTTGGAAAATTTATTATAAATTAGTTAGTTTCAGATTTGACCTTATAGTACTTCCATAGAACCTTCATTAAAAGGTACTGTGAATCTTCTATACTCCTAACAACTACTCACACTGATCCAGCACGGTGATGTTGACCTTTGATTACAGCACGCAGGAGGCAGAGGCAGGTAGATCTTGGTGAGTTTCAAGCCACCCAGTGCTACAGTTGTGAGATTCTTTCTCAACAAGCCCCACTTTACATAAACTGATCCAGCACATTTTATGTGAGTGAATTTGATCATTGATCTGTAGTTTCAGAATTGAGTAAACTCTTCATTGCCCTTTTCTTTTCTGTCCAGCTTTTTTTCCTTTTAAATTCCCAATTCTGCCACTGCTGTCAGATCAGGTGAGTGATCTGGATTTGTAGCACAAGGAAATTAGCGTTGAGATTAGAAGAGGTCGGGACAGAGGCTTATCGCTACTACATAGGTGATGAGCTAATTTTTGCAACTTTTTTCTCCAGAGACCTACAAGAGTTGACTGCATAATTAAGACTAAACAAGCTTGTAACCCAGATTTGTTGGTTGGTTCTTTGTATTATTTTTTTCCATTCTTTCGATTCCATTATGCTCGACTCTTTTGTAATTTCTTGATGGTTGCATTTGATTTGCTCTTGTTTTTCCAAATTTTAGCATTGCATCATTAAGCCATTAAGCTATAGACACCTCCAGGGTTTAGATGACACATTGTCGGAGCTGGTGCTCAGAACACTTGAGTGACATGCCTGGATTTTCCATGTGAATCAGTAGCAGGGTTTGTACTGGAACCCTGGGATTCTGAGTCCAGTTAACTGAGTGGTTCATTATCAGATCCAACAAGCCTGTCTACTCTCCTGAGGATATCATATGAGAAAACTTTACAGCCACACAAGCAGCATAACTGGAGGGTTAACTTGCTGGGTTCCTATGCTATTAACCTACTAGAGGCAAACTCCCTATATAGAACTTACTTTTTTCACTGTCCTCATACTTCAAACAAAATTTGTGTGAAGTGAACAAAAAGGAAGAAGAAAGACAAATTAGGCAAAGGCTTTGTAGATGAACAAGAGCCGAGTTCTTCTAAGGCTGCTAGAAAAGCCTAGGCAAAAGACAACCAACAGAAGAATAGTTTTGTGCACTCAGCTGCACTGCTTGACTCTCACATGTGTCTTCCTGACTTTGGATTGTGGCTGCCTTTCTCTTCCTAGTGCAATGAAATAATTTTCAAAGTATGCACACAAAGCCCGAGGGACGCATGGTCAATAAGGTAAATATGCTACTCTTGAGGGAAATCACCTGTCACAGATTAGGTTTTTAAAAGGCAGTCATTTCTGCCTTGGCATTTCCATATGCCTGCTTTAGAGCAATCTCACTTATCTTGATGAATTTGATGAATGTAATTCTTCATTTACAGTTTTTTTCATTGAAGATGGCCTCAAACTACCCAATGGAGTAAAGTGTTAGGACTAAATCGGTAATTACTGTTGTAGAGTATTTTTCACATGTTGGAATTGCTATCTGTAAATACTGCTAATGCCTATTTCTCCAATTACACAGAGAATTGGCCAACAAATCCACTTTTAAATATAAGAATTATTAACTCTACTATTTAACTCGTGGGAGGGGAGAGTAGAGCAGGTTACTTTTTTGATTAAATAAAAATTGCAGATTTTATAGTAATTAAACCACATGATAAGGGCTTGATTGAAAAGTGACTTGTTTCCAAAAATCTCCTGACAAGCACTGATTCCATTTCCCCCTTCACAGGGCCTAAGGGAAGCAAAGTGCGAAATATGAGCATGTGACCCCAGAACAGTTTCTTACTTAGACATTGGCATAAGCAGGAATGTTCATTCTTTTAGTAGGAAGATCTTGACCTTACATTGGTGAATGGACAAAAATAAAGGGAGTCCAGAATAAAGACAGGGGGAGAAGTATGATCCCTCTCTCCTTACATGTAGGCAAATCATAGTATATAAGCACACACACACACACACACACAAACACACACACACACACACACACACACACACACACACACACACACATCACAATTTTCTCACAAGAGACCAGAACAGTTCTTGAGACTTCTCTCCAAGAGTCAATTAGAAAAAAAAAATCAGTTTTAATTTCTTCAACTGACTTCAATGGCCATATGAATGCAAAGGATGTGATCCTGCCCTCGAATTCGATTCTAGATAATTGGTCTTATTAACTTATACTTGACACAGTTTTCCCACCTTTGATCTCAGAACAGTTTTCCGCATAAAGCTAGAGGAACTCTTGTTTCCTTTGACTCATGCCATGTTATCTCAGTGTACTGGTCTCTCTCCTGACTTTTACAGTTGGAGATTCTGACCCCCAATGCCCGAGGACCAGACGTCCTGAATAAATCCTTCAGGCAGAATCCCCAACCTCACTGTGCCCCTACTTCCAAGGCCAGAAGCTCATGCATCCTGAGCCATTGCTTAAGTATCATCCTCCATCCCTGATGCTGAGGATACACATCCTGTGCACCACCTCCAAGGAAAGATACCTCATCTCTGTAAGGACTCCATCTTCATCCCTTGAGGACCTGGAAATCATAAGCACTTCTCCCAGGTAGTATCACATAACTGCTGCAACTCCATCCTCACTATGACTCTGCTCCCACTCCCTGAGGGACTCAAGTCCTGTGTACCTCCCTCAGGTAGAACTGTCCACTCCTATTAAGAGCTTATCCCCTATGACCTAAGGATGACCAGCAGAAACTGTACTCTGTGGGAACCTTAAACAGACTTTTAAGGATCTGTTTTAACTTTAGAGAAGGTTTTCTCCTGTGCTCAGAAGCTGTATTTTAGGGTTATGTGAGCTGAGGCCACTTTCATTATCCCATTCACACATCAACACTGACCAAGTGTCACCCTGCTGGTTCATAGCCTGATGCTGGGGTAATAGTAAAAAGTGAAGCAGTGTTCACTCAACAAAGGCGAGACAGATCCACACTAAGAAACACTAACAACGATCTAACTCCAGATGTTACGTCCTGCTTCTAGAACACAAATCGAATAACCAAATTCTCTGCCAGAAATTAGCACCCCTTTCATAATATTTCCTGAGGAAAGTAGCTAAGATGATTCACAAGACAGTGATTTCAAACTAGCAATCATAAATATATTCAATAAGGGCAGAAATGACATGATCACCTATTTGATTCAGAAAAGCCTTTTAACAAAGCCTAATATCCCTTCATGTTAAAGTCTTGGAGACTATAATGACATGGGGGCATATCTTGACATATAGTAAGCCCATAGCCAGTATCATACTAAATGGAGAAAAAACTCCATTGCTAGAAAGTCATTCCTTCATTCCTTCATTCCTTCATTGGCATTGAAATCTACTTCTTCAGGATTCCGGCACACACTGAAGACCAGCTGAGACATCCAGTCTTGTGAACTGAGCGAATACTAGATTCTTGGATGTTGTGTTCACAGCCAGCTGTTGTTAGATGAGCTGGACTGCAGGCTATAATTCCTTCTACTATATTCCCTTTCTCTACATATAGACATTCTATAAGTTCTGTTACTCTAGAGAATCCTCACTAATATGCATCCCACTCAGAATACCCCCACCCCCATCTCAGAGTAAATCTAATCAATGAGATAAAAGACTGGCACAGTAAAGACTTATGACACTGAAGAGAGAAACTGAGGAAGATGCCACAGGGTGGAAAGACCTCTCACACTCATAGATTCACAGAATTAACATTGGGAAATATTAATTTACAGATAGATTGCAGTCCCCATCAAAAAGTCCAACACACTTTTATGTTCCAAAACTTTTATCTTCCAATAACCAACAATTTTATAAAAATTAAAAAAGTAATGCTAAAATTTATGTAAAAATACAAAAGACCCAAGATAACCAAAGATGATCCTGAAATAAAGGAATGTCTAGAAGTATTACCATCCTAGGTATCAAGTTATATTACAATCTATAGTAATAAAAACAGTGTGGTATTGGCATAAAAACAGACTCATTAATTAATGGAATGGAATTGAGGAGGCACAGATAAGACTGTACAGGACCATAAAGGACAGCAAAAACACATTGGAGAAGATAGCACCTTCAACTAGTGAAACTTATAGCTACATGTAGAAGAATAAAACCAGATCCATATCTTTCACACTGTACAAAACTCAACTCTAAATAGTCAAGGACCTTGACATTAAGACTCAATACCCTAAATCTGTCATAGGAGAGTGGTGAGTTGAGTATGCTTGGCCCAGGGAGTGGCACTATTAGGAGGTGTGGCTTTGTTGGAGGAAGTGTGTCACTGTGGCTGTGGGTTTTGAGGCTCCTATGTTCAAGCTTCACCCAGTGTGTAAGAGTCTCCCGCTGTCTTCAGATCAAGCTTAGAACTCTCAGCCCCTTTAGCACCATGTCTGTCTGGATGCTGCCAAGCTTCCTACCGTGAAGACAATAGACAGAAACTCTGAAATTGTAAGCCAACCCTCATTAAATGTTTGTCTTTATAAGAGTTGCCTTGGTTATGGTGTCTCTTCACAGCAATAAAACCTTAACCAAGACATGGAGAAAGTAGGGAATAGGCTTGAACTCACTGGTTCAGGAAAGGACTTTCTGAACAGGACCCTGAGCATACAGATATGAACACCCCAAATTCACAAATGGGGCCTTACAACTACTGTCCTACAAAGAACATTATCATTCAAGTGAAGAGGTAGCATACAGAATGGGAATAAAAACCTTTCCCAGTTATAATATGTCTAAGAGAGGTTAGTGTCTAGAATATATAAAACTCAAAAGACTTTAAATATCAAGAAAACAAACAACTCAATTAGAAACTGAGTCACAGAATTAAACAGAGATCTCTCAAAATAAGAAATTCCAATGGCTGAGAAAATAGTAAAAGCTAAGAGAATGGGCACTTATCCTTAGCCACCAAGGAAACGTAAGTTAAAAATACTTTGAAATTTCTTCTTACCCCAGGCAGAATTGCTAATTTCAACAAAACAAAAGTAAACTGGTGTGGTTACTATGGAAATCAATGCACAGAATTCTCAAAAAGTTAAAAATAGAGCTCATAGCTGACCCAGATGTACGACCGCCTGGCATACATGTGTAGGGCTCTGTGTCTTACTACAGGGGTGCTTGCTCACGTTTGTCCATTGCTGATCACAACAGCCAGGGTATGGAAATAGCCGAGGTGTCTACTAACTGATAAATGGATAATGAAAATGTTGTACAATTGTACAATGGAATAATATTTAGTTGACAAGAAAAATAAAAATTTTACGTAAATGAATGGAACCGGAAATAATCATTTTATTTGAGGTAAACCCAGACCCAGAAAGACAAACATTGTATGTTTTTTTTCTCACGTATGGTATAAAGGGAGATTGGAAATAATGACTAAGAAAGCCTTAAGTGGGGTGAGATTAGATGGCAGGTTTGAGGAGGGAGGATGTGACACTGTAGCCCCCAGTAAAACCCTTTGGAAAAGACATATAGATACCAATGTAAATGCCAGCAGCTTATTAACTGTGTGAGTCTCATGAGCCCCTCCCCTTGTTTCAAAATTTAGAAGAAAGAATATTCCACATACACATAGTTCTCTATATGTATGGTTTTATAACTTTTCTTCAGAACTCTGTTCATGTCTCTCAAACACTGTGAATTATTTTTGTAGAAGAGAGAGAACATATTTCACCCATAACTGTTCATTACTGCACTGTCAGCCTGAGAAGCAGCCCACTGGTCTTCTGAGAACCTCTGGGGACACTTCCTGGGAGCAGAAAGAAAACTTTGCCTAACCTAATTAACTTCAATTTATGAGACATCCACAGATTAAATGAGCTCAGTTGCATGGTGTGTGTGTGTGTAATTGTGAAATGCAGGTAAAGTTTGTTTATAGCAATCACCTTGGGTTTGCTTTACTCCAGACAACAAATCCAGCCTATGTGGGTGAAGCGTGTAATGATTCTTTGTTTCACAGCAAGTTCAACACCAGAAAATGAATAAAGAAATTGGTAAATCTCTTTGTGAATTGTTGAAATAGAAAAGTAATTTGCATACCCAATTAAAAATAGTATAAAAAAGAGATAAGAATACTACAAATACTCAGATAAAATAGAGATTTGGCAAAAAATAGAGAGCACTTTATCTGATTTTATCAAGGTATGCTTGGAAATATGAATAAAATAGGTATTCTTATAGAATAACATACATTTTAAAAACAGCTCAGGAAATACAGAAACTCTAGAAGATTAAATATAGTGGGAGAAAGTGAGGCAGCTGTAAAAGGGGACCACTTCTTTCATCAAGCAAAACCAAATCAAAGCCCTCCAAAAAACCCAAAGAACTGGATAATTTCAAAGATGTATCTTCAAAGACTTGGTTCCTTTAGTGCTGGTTCAAGTGCTTCATAGGAAGGACAAGCTGGTGCTTTTTGACGTGGCCAAGTGCGACAGTAAAAGCTGATAAAAGAACTTTGCAGATAGTTGTCATATGGTAATACTGATACAAATTTATATGCAAACAAATAGAACTTAGGGGTCTATTATAAGCATACTCTATTTAGGCTGATTGTAGTTTTTTCCAGGAATAAAGAGACCTCATGTTAGTGACCTCAGGTCATCAGTCTTGGTGGCAAGCACCTCTGTTCTCTACAGTTTCTTAAAAAAAAATTGTTTATTTTCATTTTATGAGCATTGGAATTTTGCCTGCATTTATGTCTGTGTGAGAGTGTCAGATCTTGGAGTTACAGACAGCTATGAGCTCCCATGTGGTTGCTGGGAATTGAACCCGGGTCCTCTGAAAGAGCAGTCAGTTCTCTTAACCACTGAGCCATCTCTCCAGCCCCTAAAAAGACTTTTAATGAAATAGAAATTGACTGATTTCCTTAAAATAGTAAAAATACTACTCTGAAAGGAAGAGCTAGTATCTTGTTTAATAGTATAAAATGTGACTTTCCATTAAACTCATGAATAAAGTGTTTTTTTCCCATAATTTAAGCTTAAAAGAAGTTTTAAAGGTGTTTTAAAAGAAGTAACGATCTATTTTACTAACTGTAAAAATAAATCAGAAGCATGTAAACAAGAAAAGAGAAGTTTTTTAGGATGGTGGCACAGACCTATAATCCCAGCACTTGAGAAACTAAAAGAGGAATAAAGAGTATTTAGGGCCAGTCTCAGCAACAAGCATCAGCTAAAAACCCCGTGTGTGTATGTGTGTATGTGTGTGTGTGTGTGTGTGTGTGTGTGTGTGTGTGTATGTGTGTGTGTATGTGTGTGGGGGGGGCGGGAAGCAAAAGAACACCAAAACTGCTCAAACAATAGAGAGTAAGGTATTTGTTATTTGTGTGGCATGAATGTATGCTTCCAAAGCCTAGGGAATAGAATGTAAAAAGACAGGGCTGAAACTATATAAAAATCTTATCCCAAAGAAAATCATGAGAAATCAATAATGAAAACATTCCAGGATGCTTGAAAAAAAAGGAAGAACAATTCTAATAAAAATTGCAAGGAGAAATAAACCATCTTGAACAGAATGAAAACGGAAAACATGGTATTTCAAAATTTATGGAGCTTGGCTAAAGAAATGGTCAGAGTAAATTTATAGCTGGAATGCTCTTATTATAAAGAGAAAAATAGAGTCCCTGGTCGGAGGACATACCTCACCAAGATATAAGGGGAAAGTAAATCAAACACAAGGTTGGAAAAATGAGATGGCTAGACCCACAGCCAAAGATACTCAAGCAAAAACCACAGGAAAACAGAATCAACCTACCCAAAATGCAATTCTAAACATTATTCTGTAACAGTGATTTCAAAATTTATACTAACAAATTCAAATACTTCCATGAATGGTAAAACGCCAAAAGGATACAAAGATTATCAGAACTAGCTCGAAAAGAGATAGGAAATTTGAACAGACCTAAGTAGGGAAAAAAGGTGTTTTATTAATGCTTAAGAAAGAACACACACACAAACTCTTTTTGAATAGATGAGGAGATTGAGTGATCCATTTTCCAACACATTTTATAAGGCTACTACTATTCCAACATCAAAAACAAAGGAAATTGAAAGAAAAGGGCAAAACATGCTCCTTCCATCTCTAACAAAGATACAAGCAACCAACCAGCAGTGTTCAAAGAACAACATGCCATGGTCAAGTGCTGTAGTGCTAGAATGCGAAATTAGACATCTAAATCATGTTATACTGACTTACTGCATTAACAAAGGCCTATAACTATACAATCATTTCAGTAGGTGCAGAAAAAGTACATGAGGATGTTGAAATCACATCAAATGAACAACAGACAGGACTTCTTTTAACTTGATAAGGGGCATCTAAAATCCCTCTACCTAATATCATACTAAACAGTGCAAGACTAATGCTTTCCTCTAAAAAATTGGTCACAGCAATAGAAAAGGGATATCTGCTGAAAAGATGTCAGTTTATCATCACACTTGAAAATTTAGCTAGTTAGCTTTAACTGACAACTTGAAGTTATCTAGAGTCATCTGGCAGAAGAGCCTTGGACATGACTGGGATTGGAGGGTTACTTTGTTAACTCACCGATGGGGGAGGGCAGAAACTGGGACTCTCAGACCCTGCTGAGGGAATGTAAAAGCTAGCCATTTTGGAAGCCATTTAGGCAATTTATTAACAGTTTAAATATATTTTTAATATAACACAGCAAAACTATTTTTAGATATCTACTCCCCAAAACAAGAACATCTGCATAAGCAAGCAGTGGAATCCAAAAGTTCATAAATATATTATTCATAAATGCTCAGAGATGAAAACGACTCAAATAACCACTCACAGTGAGTAGATTAATAAAAGGCCTATACCACTGAATAATAAAGTGCAGTAAGAGAAACAAACTTTTCATACATGTATATATGTTAGGTGATTCTCAATAGCATTATGCTAAATAAAACACTAGGTACTATATGATATTAGTCATAAAAATATTATTGAAAGGTGAAACTATTTAGAAAAGCAGATTAGTGGTTCTTTGCAGCAGAAGGTAGGAGAGGAGATGGTAACAAGCAGATCTGAGCGAGCATGGGGTGACAGATGCTCTAAGGGGGATGGCACTCATTATGCAACTACACCATGTCTGAAGAACGTGGTGAGCTATATACCTGCAATTGACAAATTTATACACATATATATGTATATGTATATGTGTATGTGTATGTGTATGTGTATGTGTATGTGTATGTGTATGTATATATATATATATATATATATATATATATATATATATATATATATATGTGACACTACATGGTATATGTCTAGCCAGCTAAATATAGCTTCCTCATCAAGATGTTTAAAAGTAAGACATACACATGCATGATGTCGTTCTGTCTATATTAGAGTATATGTTTTATATATATGCCAACCAGTCGACATACTTTCTATAGGTACACATATAAAGAGAGCATGTTTGCCTCTACAAAAAAGAGTGAAAGGGTAGGAAGGGCAGGAAATTACTTTTCGTTGTGGGCTTTCGGAATTAGTTGCAAAAAAAAAAATCAATTACTTGCATCATTGCTTTATAAACCAAGACACTAACAAAGAAGACAATCAGCCATGGTCCTGAAATGAGGATGGCTTTGCTCATGGGAATGAGGCCATAAGCATTTCCGAGTAGCCAAACCCAACATGTTTCATGTTCAAATCGACATGAACGTCATCACAGAAACATGGCGCTAGTTCCTGCTACCTTCAGAGGGGAGTGATCTCTGTAGGAATTCTGGGAACCTCTACATGTTTCTAGCAAGGACTTCAAGATTCCACAGTGCTGCACTAGGGAGAAAATAAAGGTGTCACCCACCCCAAACAAACAAAGAGGGGCAGACAGAAGTCTCCTGACTAGTGGTCTAGGTGAGTGATCAGAGAGGCTATGGAAGGGCAGGAGAGAGATCAAGACGACTCAGCTGAGCGCATGCACACACACAATAGAATGTTTCCAGAAAGGCACACATTACTGTAATAGCAAGGATATCAAAGCATTTTTCCCATAAGCCACAATTTAAAAGAAGCCATTATATATATATATGTGTTTAAATTTCTTTCTGTGAGTCAAACAATGGCTACAATACAGCAATTTTCAGCTATACCACTTAATATTAGAGATATTGTCCAAAATTTGAGTTTTCAGTTGAACACACGGAACACACTTCTGTTTAGATTAGAAACACTTCTATTAATCTTAAACAAGCAATGCAAGAAGTCAAAATATGCTGTCAACAGTTAAATTACCAAAATTCACGTGCTATTTTATAACAATGCCCCAAGAAGGAGAAACGTGTGATTATTTTGTTATTCTATTAATTTTCCCTTGGTAATGGGAACTTGGTATAGTGTTGCTCACAAATGCATACTATTTGGTGAATCAACAATGTAATATTTCCCTGAAGGGAAAAAAGCTGCAGAGAGGGCTATGTAAATCATAAATGGTCCTTCTTTCAGCTCTGACTTCTTTTACTTGCATTTAAAAATAACAGGCTTCCCATGCTGTTTTGAGAGCTTTGAATAGACGATCACATATGTTTAACCACACAGGTTTTTGGTGCATGACTGCCCTACAGTACTGCTTCTGATGTTTTCTGCTGAAGCTTCAGGGCCTGTTTAGATTCAGCAGACAAGTACTGAGTGATGCAACTGCTGAGAGTCACTCAAGATAATAAGAATGTTACCATGAGTTGAGGTGGCATTGCAACCCTGCTGTGACAATCATATAGTTGAGAATCAAGGACTTCAAGTCCTAAGTCGTATTAACAGGCAGGGAGAGAAATCAGGTGTCAGCCTGCACCATGTCCTCCACATCAACAGAGAAGTATGGAAGGGCCTGTTAGCTTTGCCTCATTCGTTTTCTTACACAGGCTAGAGAAGAGAGCAGGAAGACTGGAAGCTCCCAGAACTCTCTTAAATTGTGTTCCATGCTATTCTTGGAGCTCCCAGTGCAGATCCCAGTCTATCACTTTCTACCTGGTTCATGGCAGACACAGTTATCCCCAGTGGTGGACACCATGTCCCATAGTAGTGGAATATTCCCATTTATTTATTTTATTAGAATCCAGCTCCCAGTGGTCCTTAAAGGCATTATTAGAGCACTGGCATTTGGAGGAGCTGGCTGGCCTGGAACCCCACGTACAATTTCTTGTATTGCTTCTTTTAGAAAGCAGACTGCTCAGTAAACCAACAGGTACAGACTGAGTTCTGCACAACTGATCTTTGTGACAAAACATAACACGTCCATAGCTGGAGCTCATTCTTCACACTACAAACCCATATTCTATGTTGGTAAGATTGAAGGTACTAGTATCACAGTGTTTAATGCAAGTAAGGGAAAGAAACATTGCAAATGTTCAGCAATCTGGATCCTAAATTCACATTTCTCTCTCTGCCTCTTTAATCATTCTGTAAGGCATGATTTGTATGCCAGCCTATAGAAAGCTTCACTTGAACAATATTATTATAAAGAGTTCTTCTAATCCACCCACACATTGCACGTCACATCTGTGTTCGTCTTACCTCCTCGATGGATGATTAGAGAAGTCTCACTTCCAATGGGGCAGTCCTTAAGTATATCCACTACTTCTGTATGGCTCAGGTTCTGTACATTCTGTTGGTTGATCTCAACAATGAGGTCGCCTTCACACAGCCCAGGGCATCCCTGAATGTCAAGTATTTGTTTCACCCGCTGTCCCGTGGGACTGTCGGCAATAGTAAAGCCAAATCCCTGGGCACCTTTCACAATGGTTAAGGTCATAAGTTCAGCTTGAGTGGCTCCAGATGAAGCCATAGACACATTGTCGTCATGGACGGGTGGTGGATACGTGCCATCTAGCTGGCCATCAGCTGGCATGGAGTGCAAAGAATGAGGTGGCCGGTCTGTGATATCTGGGACCGACTGTGAGGTCCGAGAAATGTATTCCAAATATGTTTCATAGTTATGTCTTCCATTGACCATCACTGGAGGTGGCCTCTCCATTATTGCAAGGGGTGGCACCATGCTGTTAGCAGGATCTTCAGGATCAAAGGGCAAAGGGTAGCCACGACACAACACCAAGTTGACACTCTGACCAATAGGAACAGACTGGAAAAGTTTGACAACATCTGCATGAGTGTGTCCAAGGACGCAAACTTCATTAATATAGACAATGACATCACCTGCAAAGAAAAAAAGGAGAGATTGACAACATGAGGTAAGTTCAATTAACATTGACATAGAGAAATGGAATTATTTATGAGAACGCTGAAAGAGTTCTCTACTTCTCAGTAAACAGTGAGAAATCAGTTACCGTAACATTTCAGTTCTCCGTAGGTAACCCAAGGACACAAAGGCCTGCCAACGGTAGAATGGGCAAACACTGAAAAAATGACTGCTTGGTTATTCTTGAAGCCCAGAAACAACCCCACATTCAGGCTCAGGAAGAAAAAAGTTAGAACTTGTACTTTGAAGAAACATACATTTTGTTTCTCTTTTCTTTTCCATTTCCATTTTAGTGTAACTAAGATCAAAGAAGTTTCAAACTGCTGAGAAGTGATAGCCATAAATTTTGGATGAAAAAGAAAGCTCTAGTATTTGAAGGTTTGTGGAGGCACTGTGAGAATTGAATGAGAAGGTAAAGAAATGGCTTGGTGCAGTGTCTGGCCATGATAAGAGTGCAGTCATCATGGATGGCGGGAACTCAGGACCCTGTCTGTCAAACAGGGAGCTGCTGTGGACCCAATCTCTTATCCTGGAAAAATTATTTCAGCAATAACATTTGTTCTCTTTCCCAAGTGAGCTATCACAGGCTTATAGAAGTCTACTGGTTAGAAGCAAATTTTATGAACTTAGAAATGCTATGAATACAAATTATTCATTATAAAATAGAATGATTAAAATGATTTCTCCTTTAAATGTAAAAGACACAGTTGTTTGAGATAATTTTTTTAAGGCTTCTTAAATTATATATGAATAACAATGTTATTTTTGGAGACTGGTTCTATCATGGGTATTTTTATCCTCATGAACCATAATACTTGAAAATTGAACTTAAAAATTAAAATTGTGGCTGGTGATGCTGAGAAGTATATGAGGAAGGAAAGCTATGCTCTTGTAGATTGTCAGAGGGTAACTCAATAGACATCTATTCATTTACTAACGGAGTTTTGTACTACATAGTGCAAGTGGCCAGATATGTGTCTCTGAGATATTCTCATCTATCAAGACAGCAAACGCCAAAAAATATAAAAGATTAAATATATATATATATATATATATATATATATATATATATATATTTATCCGGTATACTTATAAATGAGTAATTCTAGGACTACAAATTTCTAAAAAAATGCCCTCAAAGTTTTTGGTTTGATTAATAACCATTTTTCTTAATTGTAAGGCAACTGGAAGTTTTAAAGGAATAGGTAGAAAGGCCCAACAGATATTTTCAAAGACCCAGGGTAGGCTTGCTTCTAGAAAGTTCTGAAGCCTATGTGAATAAAAGGATGACGACACATTCCCACAATGTCAGAAAGGGTGCTGAAGCATCGAATCTACACTCGCAGAACTGGAGTGGCCTTTCCTTCTCTGCTCTTAGGCTTCCTTACTCAAGGGGAGCAGCTGGGAATACCTCTGCATCATTTTAAACTAACTCTATTCATCTGAGTCCTAGAAAAATGATAGAGTCAGATAGACAATTTTTTCTTCTTCTCTCCCCACCTCCATCCCAACCTCTGGCACTGTTTGGTGCTAAGGATTAAAGTCAGGGGCTCTCACATGCTAGACAATTGCTCTACTACAGTGTTGCATCATGCCTTTAATTACAACTCCCCAGATTGCTAGGGAGGACAAGTATCTTATGTAGGTTTGTTCTTGGGTATATCTCATCTTCTCTTCTATCCATTCTTCCATTCATCCATTCATCCGTCCATCCACCCACCATCCATCTATCATCCTATCATACATCATCCTATCATCCATACATCCACCATCAATCTATCCATCCACCTCCACCCACCTACCATCTATCTATCTATCTATCTATCTATCTATCTATCTATCTATCTATCTTCTATCTATCATCTATCTATCTATCTATCTATCTATCTATCTATCTATCTATCTATCTATCTACCTTTATTCTGGACCCAGTGTTTTGTTGAGTTTAAGAGACTGCCTGGTATAGGGTGATAACTTGGGATAGTGAGGCAGAAGACTGAGTTCCAGGCCTATCATCTACTAGGAATTTTATTTAGCACAAGGACGTGATCGGATTTCTTTTAAATGATGAAGAAACACAATACCAACCTATGATTATATGAAAAATAACTAATAATTAGATAATATAGGTGACAAGGCTTGTGACTTTACATCTTTATGAAAATATGGTTGCTATTCCTGTAGCTTTTTGTCCTTGACAATATCCTTCTGTAAAACTAGTATGGCTCAATTCAGATATTCCCAGTACAGTCATAGTCAAACAATTATAGAAGTGATTGATTCTGAGTGACCAAGTAAAAGGCAGGAAGGTGACCTATGCTACTTCACTCTAAGGCTGTCACTAACTTTAATCACAGTTGACAATCCTCAGTCTCCAAGGACTTAATCTTTTTTTCTGTTCTTCTGGTCTTCTCCAGGAAAAAGGAACTAGTTCTCTTTAGGTCTAAAGAACAGTTATATGGTAATTAATGAGAACTATTTATGGTTCTTAGCAATACTGCTTTTAAATATGTACACATAGTTTCTACTCCATAGATTTTCAAATCATCAAATAGACAACTGATGAAGAATACTGTAGGATTCTCTTTACTGGGTAAAACCAAATTTCTGAAGGTAAAAGATGAGAGTCGAGTTATTGAAAAGCTATCTAGCCAGGCAGTGGTGGCGCACGCCTTTAATCCCAGCACTTGGGAGGCAGAGGCAGGCAGATTTCTGAGTTCGAGGCCAGCCTGGTCTACAGAGTGAGTTCTAGGACAGCCAGGGCTACACAGAGAAACCCTGTCTCGGAAAACCTAAATAAATAAATAAATAAATAAATAAAATAAAATAAAAAATAAAAATAAATAAATAAAAAATAAATAAAAAAGCTATCTAACTCCTTGACAACATTCAGTTGCCCACTTTACAAAATATATAAGTGCCTAGCTAATTATCCTATCAAAATCTGCTATAGATGGTGACATATGCAAACATGTGCCTGTTTAGATGGAATGGACGAAGGAGGTTATTTATAGGCTGCGCTGTATGAATGTCATTTACATTTTGAGAAACAAAATAGAAACTACCTGGCATGTGTCATCCTACAGTGTTCCAAGCCAAGTCAACAAGTCAAGTTGTAAGATAGACTGACTGGATTTAAGAGCACAGATGGGGGGAGGGGTAGTTAGCTCTAGTGCCAACCTGATTGCCTATTTCAGAGGGTGAGTTGTAAAGGAGTCACTTGATTTCTGAATCTCTCTCTTCTGTCATAAGCTGGAAATTAACATTGCTTTCATTTCTGCCTTTTCAGGTCTACTGTGAAAGTGAGATCTTGCTGTGAAAACATTTTTACCGAGGAAAGATTCTCCACACAAATATAAAGACGCATTTATTTGGAAAGCTAAGCACATATTTTCATTGCCTGGAAGGTTACCCTGATTCCTCCATTAGACATTCACTTCCAGCCCTATTCAAGACAGGCAATTCTAGGACTATCGACTTAAGGTCAGACAGATGTGACAGATGAATGTGGTAATATCCACTGGTGCGGTCTCACAAACATATGATACCCAATCATGGAATTTTATGTACAGGTAAGAGAAAGGGGGTTTAAAGCTACTGTTATATATGAAAAAATGTTCTAAAGTAATTTGGTTCTTTCTTAGTCATGGAGATAAATATATATCACTGGATATTTCCTGGACACTTCATCATTTTGAGAGAAAAAGAGAATGCTCGGGACGAAGCATTGTTTAAATTAGAGTTATTTTTGTGCTGAGTCTCTCTACTCCCACATTCTTTGAGTCACTGTGGACTAAAGAATCTTCCTTTTTTGTGTTTCTCATGTTGGATCTGCTCTCCTTAACTACTGTCTGTGGACCTGACTAGAATGATTGACTTCTTGATCAATACTCTTCTTATAGTCTACTAAGTTAAAATACTTGACAGCCATACCTGCAGGTTCCCACCCTTTATCTACAGTTCGTTGACCTTATTTCTGTCTTCGCCACCCTGCAGATCAGCACCGTGGGAAGTCAGTATCACTACTGCTCATAACTGCTACCTTGAAGCTCACCATTCAGGTGCAATCTCCTCTCTGCTACCCTCCAGTTTAATGGATACATTTATCTCAACGTATTCATCTCTTTTCCAACCCCTTCAAGGACATATCATACTGTTTCCAATGAAAGCTCTGTTACCATATGCTTGTGGCCACAGACCTCAGATTTAACTCCTTCACTGGTGTTCTGTACAGCGTGTAGAATATTGTATCAGTACCATATTAGAAATTCTTTATATATTAGGTAGATTTTCATTGAATAAAGTGATGAAAATAGAGGAAAACCAGAAAAGATATCACAACTGAACTTAATACCTCCCTATTAGTGTTTCTAAGTTTTTCTTTTAATCAAATCAGAGATTTTTTGATAAAAGCAATATTTTCATGCACACTATCCATTCTACCGATTATATACACTCTATATGAAACAAGTTAATTCTTCTTCTTATCCAATATGATTTATTAAACTGTATTTTCTGGACCTCATGTTAATTTTAATGGTATTAAAATATTGTTATGACACAGAATTTGATTTCATTCTGTATCTATTTTCACTGTTTTATAATGGCTGCAAACACCTGCCTAGTACATGTTAACACATCATCTCAGAGCTGCAAACACCTACCTAGAACATGTTAACACAACATCTCAGAGCTGCAAACACCTACCTAGAACATGTTAACACATCATCTCAGAGCTGCAAACACCTGCCTAGAATATGTTAACACATCATCTCAGAGCTGCAAACACCTGCCTAGAACATGTTAACACATCATCTCAGAGCTTATTGACATTGATCTACTTGTCAATGTTTCCATCCACATTAACAAAACATGTTTTCACTTCAGGAATGTAATTACACTGTGGTTGGTTGGAGTAGAAGGCTCAGGTGGAGACTTGTGCTTGTAGCAGTGGATAGAACACATATCATCTATGGTTGAGCATCTGAGCACATGCTCATGTTTGCCCCAAATGGAAAGTCCAGGACATAAACACTCTTGAAAACACACTGCTCAATTCCATTTTCCCCTGTGTTTCCAGATGAATTTGTGAAAATGGTTCTATGTCTTTTATTGCTCAAAAGTTTTCCCTTATACCTGAATCCAATCTCTTCTGCTAAAAACTTCTCTATTTCCATTCTTACAAAGACAGGAACATCATTCTTTTGAAAATAGTTTTTGAAATTCCTACAAAGTCTCTTTAAGACAGAAGTTACAAAATCAGACTTCAGTCTGAGGAGAATTCCATCTTGGAAGTCGATCTTGCCATAGTTCTGTTAACTTATTTTGAAGACAGCATTATTGTAGATGCCTATCAATTTGAGTACAGAAATAAACATGGGTGCTTAAGGTATGGGAGTTATAAAGCTTCAAATATAAAGCATGATACATGACACTGTAAATCAAAATGAGGTAAAACAAACTTTAAACATTAAAAAACCTTGTCTTAATAATTTAAATTTTTTATTGATTTTCTCTCATACCATGTACCCAACTGCAGCTTCCCCCTCCATCCCTTCCATCTCCCCTCTCCCCAAGATCCACTCCCCACCTCTACCTTGCCCCCCCCCCCCCAGGGACGTATAGGCCTCCCAGGAACATCAGCTGAACACTGTATAACAAGATACAACAGAACAAAGGACAAACCCTTACAGCCAGGCTAGGCAAGGCAACCCGGAAGGAGGAACAGGGTCCCAAGGGTACTAAGGTCATGTGTGACATAATGGAAAATATAATTGCTTGAAAATCTTGAGGTGTTGATTTTTATGCAGGTATGCCAATAACTAGTAACTATTTCTGGGCTTTGGTCCTTATTTATTCATTAATTTATTCAGCAAAGGTTTCCATGTATTTAATTGCTACCAAGAGCCAGCATCATGCTGTAAACAGAACATCAGATCAGATAATCACTGAAATATTTTTTTTCATTGAAACTCTAAGGCAGGAGCCTTTGACGAAAAATTTTGAATAATTCTTAAATCCACTCTCCCCCTCCCTCCTTCCCTCCCTCCCTTTTTCCTTCCCTCCCTCCCTCCTTTCTCTTCCCCTTCTCCTTTCTTCCCTTATTCCCACTTCCTCTGCCATTACCCCATTCCCATCTCTTCCAGGAATATCTCTCTGCAGGAGTCTTTAAGCTGTGCTTTCTGGTGTCACAGTAATAACCAGGAGGGAGAAGGAAAGGGAAGCCATGCTAGTTTACTGGATAATGGGGGTCTGCTAATTGTACCTTAAGTTGACTCTGGGGAGTAGACGAGACCTTTCTAATGCTTCTTCATTTTTCTGGTGGGGATTGTTTCAGTTCCCAGGAGATGTGAGGTGTGTATAACTCTGCACACTGAGGGTGTCAATGCCAGAGGCTACGGAGCACCAGGCACCATCTTGTGTTGGCTTCTTTGTGAACTGGATACCAGCCCACATGCTCAACATACTTTCTTCTCCTTGTCTTCCAGTGCCTGGCAATTAGTCCACTATGGCCTCTCCAGGGCATGTGGTGCATACGGTCATCATCTCTCACTTCTTATCATTTGATCTTTGCTGTTGTTAGCCTGTACACTGAATTGCTCCCTCCCCCAACATACACAATGGATTTCCTTCCAGCCTCTGTACTTCCTATCTCACATTTGCTCTTGCTGTTTTTGCTCACTAACAAACTGATGGCCATCTCCGAGGTCAGCTTCATCTTTCTGACCACTTTGTAATGATCTCTTATTATTTATTCCTAGTAGCACAACCTTCAACCGCTGAACCACACCACCGGCAAATGTGATGCCTCTAGTCAGTGACTCTGTTCTAATATTCTCAGTATTCATCTGGCATTTACAACCTCACCTGATCTAATCTTTATACACAGACATTGAGCCTGGGAGAGGTTAAGTAACTTAGGAATTCACAGTGATAATTAGGTCAGTTTCAGATACCAAATCCAGGACCTCAGTACAAGTGTTAAGAATTTCTAGCAGTCCAGGTTATAATTTGACTTAAGGATATTTTTCAAATTATTATCTGCCAGGCTTCTGGGTGAGTGTGAAAATTGAGAGATGGACTGCAGCATTCTTTTGATTGGCTAGATTAATGGAGGGAGGCAGTGAAGCAGAAAATTATGAACAGGGAAATCCATGGCAATAGCTTTGTCCATTTTCTGCAGTCATTCCACACATTGTTTGGAAGAGGGCTCAGGCGATACTGAGTTGGAGGAGTGACAGAGGATCGCAGCCTATGACACTCAGAAACCATTGTGATATATCACATATGCACATATATGATACACTAGAAAATACACTAGAAAAGGTATTTTCTAAGATGCAGCTTCAAAGGTCCTGCATCTGATAATGTGCACAGCAATATATGGTTTCAATGGTACCACTAAACCACTAAATAGACAGATCTCTGGAGGCTTCCTCAGACTTTCTACAAAAGCATCTTGTGACTGCAGTATGTTATCTGTAGGCAGAAAACACTCTATCTATAAGCCCATCCATAAGATGATAAAGTAGCCACTTCTCAAATGAGGAAAGATTTCTTAATCACATTTTAGCACTTCTGCTCTATGACCTGGTACAGATGTCTGATTAAAAGCTTGCCTTACGAAGCTTTATGTTGGATCAGCACACAGGCAACAATTACTCTCTGACAGCTGTGCGCTCGTCCAGTGATGTATTTACATTCCCTCTGTGTTTGGCATTGAGTAGTTGGTGTATTTAAATCCTGACATTTTATTTTCTTGAAAGGGACATAAAAAACACATTGTAAGGGAATCTAAAGCACTGATTATCTGCTGATCTGGCAAAGACGAAATAATATTTGAGATAAAAAGTATAGGCAGAGCAACGAAAAGCAGCACAGAGTGGTTTTTGTTTTTAAAATTATTATTGCAAAGTTCCCCAAAGTAGAGGCTTTCTAAATAACCTACTCAGTTTGGAAATTTGGTAGCATAAATGGTGGGTGAATCTGTCATTTCTCTAAAAGAATATAATGCATTTTAAACAACCAAGTGACAAATATGTTTATTGGAGGAACCACATAAAATGTAAAAGAAGGTACCTTTGAAATGATCTCAAACCCCCAAAGTTTACCAGAGCATGTGAAATGTTTTCTAGACTTTCCCTAAGTGACGCTGTGCATTGTGCACACATATCTGGGCTCAGCTATGTATAGCCAACCAACCACAGTCACAACCACCCATGCTATGCAAGTATCTTGTAAGGAGTCAATGGACAGTGAGAAATGCACATGGTTGTTTTCAAATAGAAGTAACTAAAGCTGAACAGGCACAATTAAAAGAATCTCTGTCTATCTCTGTCTGTCTGTCTGTCTGTCTGTCTGTCTGTCTCTCTCTTTCTGTGTGTGTGTGTATGTATGTATGTATGTATGTATGTATGTATGTATGTTTATAGGTCAGAGGATAGATCCAGGGGATTGAATTAGGTTGTTAAAGTTGATGGCTAGTGCTTGTACCCATTGAGCCATCTTGTTGACTCCCTACAATTTTTTAAAATAGACTTAGCTTCTAGGGTTCAATGTGACAATACTTTTCATTATCATCCCGCCTTATGCTAACCTAGTGTGTCAAGTGACTAGAAACTGCTTCTCCCTTCTACCCCCACAATGACGAGGAAGCTAGGGTGGAGCTGGGAGCTCTCTCTGGGCAGGTTTTCAATAGTGTATTCTACTTTACCTGCAATGGTCAGCTGCACGCGTTGCTCAGCTCTGACTGAGCAAGAGCTATGAAGATCAAAAGGATGGAAGCATCTATTTCATTCCACACTGCTGCCTCCTGCCAAATGGCTTCCTGTTTTTGTAATTGTGTGTTTTGTGTTTGCTGCCTGGCCTACCCACACTTTTAGATCTGTAGAGCAGTACTTTCATCCTGGGGAAAAATGGATTTGGTTTTTGATACTGTGAAATCGATATAAAAGAAGGAAGGGAAAAGCTCCATTTTCAGACCCCAGACACCAGTGTGTCAAGTGCTTAGCTTGAATTGCTTTTGGAAAATGTGCTGTTTGCTCTAATGGAGCTGGGTGCTGATGCTGAGTGCCCAGACTTGGATGGAGGATGTCTTCTGGTGGAGCTGCTTGATCAGGGCTTTTGTGCCTTCATCTCTATCACTCTGTGTCCTGACAGTGCTCTGACCAGTGCTTTCACTGGGGCCAATCAGCAGTCCTTAACTGGTAGCATACTACACTTCCATATGTGGATCTACTTCTTCCTTATTTTTGAGAAATCACAGGGCCCTTGTTGTCTTGCAGAATGAGGGCTGCCGAAATATTTCTCCCATATAGATTTTAGAAGTGGCAGCATTAAGTTGCCAGGTCTGAAAGAAGATGTAAATCTCTGTGAGTAGACTGCCATTGTTCCAGCTTGAACTCTTTGATTTCCTAATTCAGTTTTGAAAGAGCAGTATTGTGTATGAGCATCCAGGAGTCAGCTTGCTCAATGGGCCACATACACCAAGACCTGCCAACCAAAAAATTCCCTCAATCATATGGCAAAATGGGAAAAACTATCTTGGCTTCATTGAGATCTTGGAATCTGGATTTATGTGGAGAGAAAGGGCAAAGACATTTAACAATTTCTAATATTGGACAAGTGGGACTTCCTCCATTGGTGTACCTCCTTACTCCTGATTGTGTGAAACACTATATATAGATTTCTATGGGACAAAGAATGCTATTAGTCTAGGGATTTCAGGAAAACATGAAACAAGTTTATTTTATTCTCAGATACAACAGACAAATGGCATAGAGAAAAATAATCTAATTACTTGCTGTTTCCAATGTTATAATTAATGTAGCCTACTGAAGTTGATTGAGTTACAGCACTGGTTCCTTCCAGTCTGGGCCTGAGCACTGAGCAGATCCTTGGCAGCAGCTCTGCCCCCAAACTCACAGAACCCAGAGGAAGCAGGCCTCCCAAGAGCTCTAACCCAGGCGATATCTTAGGTAAGCAGACAGCAACGCCTGCCCCAAACAGGGAATAACTGGGACCCAGGAAGTCACTCCTGGACTAGAGCTCTGGTTCCTTCCAGTTTGTGCCTGAGCACTGAGCAGATTTTGGGCCCCAGCTCTAACCTCAGTAGTAACATCCACCCCACACAGTTCTGATACAACAAAGATAATAGGAAAGACAGGTTCCAGTCAGAGACAAGTCAGGTAGCACTAAGGAGATCCAGATGGCAAAAGGCAAGCACAAGAACATAAGCATCAGCAACCCAGGGTACTTGGCATTATTAGAACCTAGTTCTTCCATACAAGAAAGTCCTGAATCCCCCATATCACTAGGAAAGCAAGATTCAGATTTAAAATCACTTCTAATGATGATGACAGAAGACTTTAAGAAGGACATAAATAACACTCTCAAAGAATTTGAGAATAACACAGGTAAACATGTAGAAGCCCTTAAAGAGGAAACACAAAAATCCCTTAAACAATTACAAGAGAACACAACCAAACAGGTGAAGGAATTGAACAAAAGCATCCAGGACATAAAAATGGAAGTAAAAACAATAAAGAAATCACAAAGGGAGACTACCCTGGATATAGAAAACCTAGGAAAGAAATCAGGAGTCATAGATTCAAGCATCACCAACAGAATACAAGACATAGAAGAGAGAATCTCAGGTGTAGGAGATACATAAAAAATATTGACACAACTGTCAAAGTTAGAGACTTGTCACTGGAAAGTGTAAGCTGTCCTGTTACTCTACCTAGCGTTATTGGTCATCCATCTGTATAAATACACACATGTAAAGCACATCTATTTGTTTGTACTCTCATATTGCTACATAAGAAAGTCAGAGACAATAAAATAATTTTCTTTTAATCTTAAATAGTGTATTACTTTCATAATTATACCACGAGCACTCTATACCAAGTTCCTGCAAATCACAGTAAAATGCAGCAATCATAAATGTATGGTGATTAAAAATTTTATAAGCCCATTTGGTTTTTTGGGGTCTAGTTAGCACAACATGGTCTATTAATCTCTTTCTGCTGATTGAATACACTTTGGAGCTCAGGGAGCAATGATTACCAGCTAATAATGACAGCTAGTATTATGTGCTGAGTGATGACTGCATGCCAATCCATCACTATAGAGATGTGATTTCATTTCAATTCTTAAAATAACCTGATGGATAACACACATGGCTTAGAGAATCCAAGGTCCAGAGCAATAGAACAATCATCTGCTCCATCTCTATGTGCTTGTCTTTTAAGTGCGTGGATGTCTAGTTACATTATGACCTTAACCTTATTGATCTTGAGCCCTAGCATATAAACACTTGTCATTTTGTCTGTCTAGTCTTACCTGTTTGACTGCCTGACCTGCATAGTATTTTGGCATAATATTAAAATACCTGATTATTATGGCATAACACTTTTAGTAATTTTTTTCTTAAGTTACAGTTGGATGAACACAATCCCTTAGTGACCAAATCACCAAGTTTGAATGCTCTAGTCAATGAGGCAAGGAGATCAGAAGGGAATGAGAGGAGATACTCCAGGTTCCAAAGAGGGCCACTGCAGAAATGCTCTCAGGTTACAACAATCCAGTAAGTGCAAAGACCAATAAAAAGTTATTTGAAGTCATTTTCTGAGATTCGTAAGCTTTGGAAACTTGGCTGCCATGAATTCGGAAGTGCAACACACTAGAATTGCATATCATCATTTATTGATTACAACAAGCAATGGACTGATTTTACTAAGTGATATTATAACTGATGAATAATCTTAACTTCAGTGGGCATAACTGTAGACAGGGCAATCTGTATACTGACTAGTTATAAAACAGGATCCATTTTGTTAGATCTAGAACACACTGACACATATAACATTTTAATGCATTTTTTACTTGGTTGCATGGACACACTAACTTTTCTACATAAATAGTAATCAATGATTGTTGAGAGTACGTGATTGTTGCTAATTTCCATTTTGGAATTCATAATACTCATGAAGCAGAGAGAAAGTACATGAGCTGATATTTCAAATCTCTAATTTACTAAGGTTCAAGAAAGCAAGAGATCTAAGAACTTAGCCAATAAATAATATGAAAATACAGTCAGCAGATCATAAATATTTATTGCCACATCAAAGGTCTGCTAGTCAATCCTTCAATAATTCCTTCAACATAAAATGCTTGAGTCAAGATATTGGCAAAAGCATTAATTAAAATTTAGATTTAGCTTTGAGAGGATAAGAATTAGGAGCTTTGCCAAATGTTTTCTGCTGTCAGATATCTTTATCCAATTTTTACCTAGCTTCATTCTTCCCTTGGTTTTAACTGAAGTTTAAATTGTTCGCCTACTAAGTATACAAATGTCATCTTAATTCTGACAGTGCTTTTACTTAGATTTTAGAGAAAGACTCCAGCTAAGAAGCAGACAATTTTTGGTTTTTTGTTTTAAAACTGCATTGTCTCTTTTACTAAAATTCATGTCTTTGTTCACTCCAACATTTCTTGTAGCTTTAAAAAATGTTTAGGTAGGAAAGATGCACCAATAATATTTTAAGTGATTACTTTATTCATGGGAGGTGGTTTATGGTCAAGTAAAGCAACATATGCCAAAATAAATGGGGTTCTCATGTGCCTTTTATGCCCTATGTGCATGAAATGTAATGGCATCTTTACTTTCAATATCTTACAAGCTAAAAGATTGCTTATACTCTTAGCTTCATTGCATATGGGGATGGTTACATCACAGATGTGCATAGAATTTCATGTCAGGAGAAAATCAGATAAATTATGATATATGTTTGGTAAATTTTAATAGAAAACAGAGAGGAATTGCCAACATTTGTGAAGAGGGAGGTAATAGAAATTCAATGTTTGAAGTGATCACTATAGACCTATTGGTCTTATGGGCTCACTGCAGACTTAATTTCTTATTATTCTATGGATTTCACATTAAAGGTATTTTTTAAAAAGTAACTTTCTTCATTAATTTTCCTTAACTTTATTAACTTAATGAGCAGTCAGAGTTTTTAATCACCATGAGCTAACCAGTGTATCCATTAGTATATTGGTGTAATTTTAGGCATAAAATAATTTTAACCTTTCAAACGCTATCCAAATAAAATGTATGAGGTCCCTTCCGCATGATTTGCAAGACCAGAAAATAAAAAGATGATCAGAATATATGTTTAGTACAAAATACCATAAGCTACAATCTAGTAAAGAAACCTAGCATATGTTTACCATGATTAAATATATGATTTGTGTTCACTATTCCAGTGGACCATTAAAAATCACCAGTAATCAGAAAAGTACAGAACAAAATAAAACACTTAAAACTTGGTATCTCCCCCTTATGGAGTGGTATTAAAAACAGTTGATGTTGTTTCTCATTTCTTTAGTGGGCCCCAGCTCAGCAATGGCAGAGCATCAGAACTCACCAACGTTTGCTGCGTGTGAGAATGAATAGCCATGCATTATGTTAAGCAAATATGCATTGTCAAAGAAGAGCTGCCCAAAGGCACCATGGTGCTGTGGGTTTTCGGAAATTGTGTCAGCAAGAGTGAAGAGCGTGAGCGAAGAAGTCAATGAGGGAAACCAGAAAAATGGTCTGTGAAGGAGCATTGTAATGGCAGGGCCAGAGAATGATGGTGTTTGAGCAGGGGCTGATTGCCTGTTTCTAGCATGATGGGCTTTCAGCATTAGGCTGAAAGTAGCCATTGATTTCAGCGAGTGGATGCATTCTGCAGACATCTCGGAACTTAGTATCAGCAGACCATTGAGAGTAAGAGCAAATAGTAAAGGGATTTGTCATGGTAGTGAGAAAATAAGAGCAGGTTGTCCATTGTGCTGAAGAAGCCTGACAGGAGAACAGACAAGAATAAAGAATAAACCGAGAGCAACAGGCAGATGGGAAAAGAGAAGATAAGTAAGTGGAGCAGAGAGGGCAAAATACAGGAAGAGAGTGATCCAAGACCCGAAAACATAAATGTGAGACATGTGAGCTGGACAAGGGGCTTGAAGTTCACACACTCTTCCCTTCTCAACTCTCAAAATGACGACACTTAAAAAAAAAATCAGAGCAATACCACCATTATCTTTGTTCTCATTCATGCCATGAGAAGATTCAATTTGTTATCTCAAGATAGGATGAGATAGGATGAGAGACGAGAGACAGCAACAGTACAGAGTGGGGCAGTGTCAGTGGATTATGGAAAAAAAACAATTAGAAAAGTAAATTTTCATTCTAAGATTTTTCTGTGTTCTTTGCCCTGGTGTACAGATTAGCTAGTGAGTTCAGTGTACTGCAAAAGTCACATGTTCTCCAAGGGCCTCCAACCAAAGTATAGTTAGTTACCTGATGCCCAGCCTGTAAGCCTGTATCATGCTTGATCTCTTAGCCACTGTCTCTCATGTAAAATAATTTACTACAGACTATGTAGGAGAGTGAATGAGAGTGTTTACAACAGTTGTCAGGTGACTTAACTACCAATAGTTTGTTAGCTATACTTCACCTATTAATGTTAATAAAGAATGAGTTTGACACACTGTCAGACTGACCTTGTTTCTTGGTGAATACTATCTGAAAGTATCAAGAGCTGTACATCCGCCAGCCATTCTTTTCAAGGACAGCTTGCTGTTATTCTCTTAGAAGCAATTAACAGACTGTCATACAAAATAATATGGACTCTGTCCCGAAATTTTTTATTGGACAAGGTCCAGAAAAAAAAGTATTTCTAACTCTGACTTGTGAGACTGTTCTCAGATAGTTTCAACTTTATATACAATTTTAAGATATTTAATTATTTAGAGAACAAATTGCCCTATGTTGAAGAAGAAGAAGAAGATGATGATGATGATGATGATGATGATGATGACGACCATGACGGTGGCAGTGGTAGTGTTTATACTAATAATATAGACAGGGTTCATGAATCCCAAATTGGCCTTTGAATTCATTTGATAGCCAAGATAACCAAGGATGACCTTGAACTTCTGATCCTTTTGCTTCTACTTCTTGCATGCTGGAATTTCAGACACAGGCAATCATGCTTGGTTTATATTTGATATCACACTAAATTTGATACTGAAGAAAAATTATTTTAAAAATAATCAAAATTCATGCCCATGTCTTTGTTAAAAGAAAGGCTTCAACCCACTTTCCACATTGTTGTGCTAATATTGCTTTGCTGAGCAATGGAATCTGATGCCCAGGGCTTTAATATCATCAAACCAGGGTTTGGCATCAGTCAAAAGAAAAGATGAATTTTGGTCTAATATCTGGGATTTATTAAGTTAAATAGTCACTGTGCCATTCCTCTTTAATTTTTTTTATTATAAGAATACCATTCTTTAATGTAAGTAAAAAGGAAATCATAAAGGATTTAAACAACTTTTTTACTGATTCTTTGTGAATTTTAAATAATGTGCTCCAATCCCACTTAACTCCCAGTCCCTCTGAAGACACCCTCTCTGGGGAGACTCCCACTCAAGTCTTGGGAAATCACAACCACCCAAAAACTCGCAAGACACCGAATCTGGAAGCAAACAGCAGAGGCTTTATTGGGGAGAGTTAGCAAGCTAAAGGTCAATTTGTTTGCTCACGAAGGAGCTGAATTGACAAAGACCGGCTGGCTGAGGGGCTTTTTAAAGGGGAAAACCACAAGCCAAGGAAGTGAGAAGGGGGTGAGGGGTTGCTAAGGAAACATAACATAAAAATAGCGGAAAATTCAAGAGGAACCCAACCTAAGTGAGTCAGGGTCATGTGGAAAACACTCTGTATACTCATTCTTCTCAAAAATGTGGTCTTGACATGTCACTAAGGCCTTGCCCTGTCATTGTGGCCTTGCCCTGTCACTTGCTCAACTATTTCTCAGTACCACCTAGATGACTTGCTTTCCTTTCTTCCCTTTGTGGTTAGTCAGTTTCCGAAACCAGTCAGTCTACATTTTTAGCTTGTTTCTGAGAAAATTTTCCATGTCCTTTAAAATGAGGCCTAAGGAAAAGCCTATATACATTTTATAAAATGATTATAATATTTCACTCTACACTTCTATATCTACCCTCTGCCCTTGCAGTCTCCTCAACAAAACAAAACAACAAACATCAGAGAAACACCAGTTTCTCTTCGACAGAGAAGCTGTAGTGTATCACACTTTACACCCTCTGCCCAAACAGCTTCAGTAGCAAATGTTTATTACAATTGAAGGAATTTCAGGTAATGAAAGAATTTCAGGTCTCAGTTTAAACTCAAAATAGAAAGAATCTCAGGTTAAACTTAAAAATTAACTGCCCCAGGGACACATCCTGGGAGGAACACATTCCAAAGATTTACACACACATTCCAGGAGAAGGGCCCAAGATAAGAGATAATCAGGAATCTGGGCCCTTAACATAATACACCTGGGTAAACAGAAGCTACTTAGCTAACACTCATTGTCATAAAAATAATGTGCAAATCTGAGTTACCTAGAAACCTGGCCTGGGAATGGCTGTTTGAGATCAGCTCTTGTGGTTATTGTTTAAGAGGTAATCGTATAACTGCCCTTGTGAACTCTGTGAAAATGGTATATAAACTGTTCCTAGTTTTGGCTCAGGGTTCCTTTTGCCTGTGTGCCCAGTGTACTGGTTATCAACAAACCTCTTGTTATTGAATCGAATTCGCTGTCCGTGAGTGCTTCTGTGGGAGCATGTCCCCTGGTTTGGATCTTAGAGTCCAACACAATGAGTCATTGGTCTGGTTTCAGGCCTCTGGCTTTTGCTATACTATCAACACTGGATTCTTACCAGGACTCCTCTCAGATATCTTGTTGTTGCCTCATGTCATGGAGGTCTTGCAGCTTTAGTTATACAGGACCAGACCCTTCAGCAGTACATAGACAGATGAGGTAGATGTTTGGGTAGGTCAATTCAAAGCCCTGGATCTGGGCCTGGGTGGTAGCTGAGTTGATCAGCCTACCAGCTCTCCTATACCTATGCCACTAGGGCCAGCTCTCCCTCTTTATTTAAGAGAGAGGCAGAGCCAGTACTATCTGTGCCAGCTGAGAAGGGGGTGGGCAACTCTCAGATGCCCATGCCATTAGGGCCAGCTCTCCTGCACTTCCCAGGTAAAAACAGGGTCACCTCTTTTGTTTTCAAACCCCCTGGGTTAGCTCACCTGTGTCCCTTCTACCAGGGCCAGCTCTACTATGCTGCCCAGGTGAGGTGCTGGGCTGCCTCAGGACCAGTTCTTCCATTATGCTCAGGCAAGGGATAGGGTTAGATATCCCTAGATATCCCACCTGACGCAGGTGGCAAGAAATGGGTTTAGGTCTTCTAAGCTCATGCCCTTGGGACAAATTCACTTGTACCTCTGCTATCAGGGCCAGCTCTACTGGGGCCACTCTCCAGAGAGCTGCAGGTGACGTGTGTGTGTGTGTGTGTGTGTGTGTGTGTGTGTGTATGTGTGTGTGTGTGTGTGTATGTTGGGGAGAGGAGGGACTAGTCTCCTGCTCTCATGCTTTCAGAGCCAGTTCCTTCAAGTTGCCTGCATGAGGGGTGGGGCCAGCTCTCCTGGGCTCATGCACTTAAGGCAAACTCACCTGCATCAGTGTCACCAGGATCATCTCTATTGTGCTGTCCAGACCTGCTTTGCTGAGTGCTTCATTAAGCAAGGGGTGGAACCAGCTTTGCGTACACCTCAGACATCTACATGGCCCTAGGCAGCAGTCTAGACCAGGCTGTTTGCATGATTAAGGACCCAGACATGGCCCTCATTTGCAGCACAGGCAGGAATGGCCTCAGATGGCAGCTCAGGCTAATCACATCAGGCTGTTCCTCACCATCCTTAAGTCTCCAGTTATGCCTTTCTTCATAGTGCACAGATCATTCTACTTCTGTCTCTCCCATCTCTTTGTCTCATACTTGTGCATTACAGTGGTGCCTACACATGC
This sequence comes from Rhabdomys pumilio, assembly GCA_030674055.1. Taxonomy (NCBI): domain Eukaryota; kingdom Metazoa; phylum Chordata; class Mammalia; order Rodentia; family Muridae; genus Rhabdomys; species Rhabdomys pumilio. Next base: position 774,385 of record JANHMN010000016.1, read on the forward strand.
TGTGTCAGCGATGGCATCATTTGAAAGGCAGATGGTTAAATGTTTGTTCAACCCAAAGACCAAGATTCCAAAGTAAATAAATCCCCGGCCAAAGTTAAACACAGCACAGAATTCAATAAAGCACATGTAATTCAACATGGAGTCGTCCCCCCTCCTGTCTCATGGCTGAACCACAGCCAACTAGAGAGGTGAGCAGTAAGGCCAGTGATGGGAAGTAAACAAAGTAGGGCTGTCAGTCAGCTGTGGTCTTCACTCTGCAGGTCCCGTTCTTCTTCCTGGGTGAGGATGCAGCTCTGGGAGGCGACTCACACAGTATTGGTTTTCTCAAAGGAAGAAGGCATGGGACCACAGGCATCTGTGTTTGTTACTGGGTCTATTGATGGACACTGTAATTCACCATTTCCCAAGAAGCAAGAACTGCAACAGCCTTAGTGTCTTCTGTTCTCCCTTTTGTCATAGCATACAAACTCCCATGCTTCTCTTCCTCTTCTCTCTCTCCACTAACTACTTGCTTGTTTCCCACCATGGCCAGACCCGGCAAGGAAGGACATCACATCGCCCCTTAACATGTATGTATTCAAGGAAGGACATCACATCGCCCCTTAACATGTATGTGTGTGTGTGTGTGTGTGTGTGTGTGTGTGTGTAAAACCTGTACATAGCTTGCAATGTAGGTATTTACTATCTAAGCAGAGTTGGTTAGAAATTTTATAAGAAAGTTACACATTCATAAAGTACCCATTTTTTCTAAAGTTTTTCTAGAAAAGGTCAGATAGTAAACAGCTTTGATTTTATAAGCTCTGTGGTTTCCATAGCAATTATTCAACTCTTTTGTGTAGCACAGATGTCATAATAGATAGATAATATAAATAAGTGGGCATAGCTGGTCCAAGCAAACTTCATTTATAAAAGCAACTGGAAGCCTGGATTTACCATTTATTGTTTGCAATCTTGGTCTAAAGAAATGCCTTGAAAGGTAGACAGTATTAGCTCACTGTTTTTTGAAAAACTTTTGGCACAGGGACTTCTGGGGGTATTGGAATCAGGATACAGGTTTATAAAGAGGTACCTACAACTAAATGAGTCTCATTCTCCAGGATATCATTTTGAAGTCAGTTTAGAAGCATTCCCAGCTCCTAACAGTTTATCTAATATACTGTTATCAATCATTCTTCCTTGGGGGAGACATGAAATAACTAACATGTGAAACAATTAAACGGCACCACACCCATATTTTCTTATTGCAAATGTATTCTCTTGAACAAGCTCAGAATTTCTTTAAGGAGTAAAAAGAAGGGGAGAAATTCTAGAACTTGAAAGCCAAGCATGTAATACATTAAATAAAATGTTCCAAAAAGTGACCAGTACTTAGCTGGTGTGCAGGTCTGACGGTTCCTGGTGTCCACGTGACCAGTACTTAGCTGGTGTGCAGGTCTGATGGTTCCTGGTGTCCACATGAGCACTCTTGGGCTTTTCAGCTTTTAATTTCCCCACTGACAGTGGTTTGCTGTCATTCACTTAATGACAGCCTTTCCTCTTGAGCCAAGAGAGTAAGAATCTTTACTGTGCATTGTCTGAACTCAATGTAGCTAAGAGAGCTTCAGGGTGAAGGAGTGCTGTGGGTGTTGGTAAGTATGGGTGTGGATGTACACGTGCACAGCACCCTCCTACATGCATGCATGTGTGCGAGCATACACATACACACACACATATAGACATACACATAGACAAACCCACAAACATACACACACACACACATAGACATGCAGACACACACACAGACATACACAGACACACACAGAGACATACATAGACATACACATAGTCAGACATGTATACACAAACACACTCAGACACACAAACACACACATAGACACACACGCACACACACACCAAGACACATAGACATACAGACACACACACAGACAGACACACATACAGACACATACATAGACACACAGACACACACAAACACATACACAGACACACACAGACACACAGACACATAAACACACAGACACATACACACAAACACACACACGCACACACCGAGACACACACAGACACACACACCCGTCCATGATTAATTTTCTCTCTATATAAAGAGATCTGCACAGAGCCCACAGCTTAGACTTTTCCAAAGCCAGTTCACACCTGTTCCCTTGGTTTCATCAGCTCCTGTCTGGTTGTTCCCTTTCCTGCCTCCCACTGAGGTGCTCTAGTGACATTTAATTTAAGGATACAGTTTACCTCATTGTTAAAGTTTTATGCCTGATGTTCAAACTGGACTCTTAGGTTGACTTAATGTACTTTTAAAGAATCAGTTTCTGGTCTGTTTTGGACATCAGAAAACAAAAATCTAGGCAGTTCTATTTAAAAAAGTAATTAGAGACACATGCTGTCCACTCTTGGCTGTTCTATCCTTGAGAAATTTTGGAGCATATAGTACTATTTACCAACTAGGTGCTGCTCTGCCCAGATCCAATCAGAGTTTAAGCTGAGGAAAGAACTAACCCCATCCTGAGCTACTATTTCCTGTCTTAAGAGGCTGCTGGCTGTCAGTACAGTGTGTGAATCGGCCTTTAGATAACTTCTAAAGTATTACACTCAGAATGCTCTTCTCCGAAGTGATTCATGCATGAGCTGTTTACAGGCAAAAATACACGTCAAAATTCCCTGAATTTGGGGGTAGGCTCAGAACATTGGTTTTAATTTGACTTCACATGTATTTTTGTCTTTGATGGATATGCTGAGTGGCTGCTTATTATACAACAAGAGCAAGATCAACCATCAGTGTACCCATTAACTAAGGGACTTTGATTGCATAGAAACAGACACCTCTGCCTTCCTCCAGAACACTGCTCATGTTTGAGGAGATAGCTGGGAATTTCTCTGGGCTAAACCATGCTTTGAATTCCATTCCAGAAATAAGGGCAGAAAACACACACTAAGAATAAAATGGTTTACGATTTTAGAAAACACACTTCACAGTTGAATTATGATAGATATGGACAGAAGCTGGAGCGTAAACAAGTGCTGGCCAGCTGGCTGTGGACTCTCTAAAGGGTTTAATAGCCTGCAAGTAACTGACCACTTACAAGGCAGCTTTTATGAGCTAGGGTGAAATGAACCCACTGAAGATACAGCGTCTAGAACGTAAACTGAGACACAGGGGTATTTAACAAAGTTGCATCCAGCAAATACCAAACCCCCACAAGTTAGAAAGTGTTGGCTCTGCTTAGGCATCTAAAGAAATCCTAGTCTATTTTTGGAATTTGTCTGCACGCTTAGAGTTTTGGTAAGTTGGTTATGTAATCTCAGTGAATTATTCTACCTCCCTGAGTTTTCCGATGTCTACTATTTGCTTGTCATTCTGCCAGGCATTTTTCTGGCACTGTGGTTAAGAAAAATAGATGATGGGTATTTTGTCCTTGCTATGTGCCAGACATAGTGTGAGAGCTTAATGTGCGCTATCCCATTTAACCCTCACAGGAATTCTATGGTGATAATCTTATTGCCGCTACTAGATAACAGTGTTATCTTTTCCCCTGACAGTGGGTATGTGAGAGATGAGGCACCTGAAGTGTGGAGAGTAATTTGCTTGTGGTCGCCAGATTGTGACATCCCAGCCGTTCTATCTAACTGCTTCTCTATTCTCAAAGCTTAGCAGAGTTTCTCGATGGTGCTTATGAAGCACCGTGGAGCTTGTTAAACTGATGAGGGTCTCTCTGGGAGAGTTCACCGCTCTGTACATGTGATGAACTTTCAGATGATGCCCGTGCCATTGGTTTGTGTAACAAGGCTCAGGGCCTCAGTTCAGCATTGGATGGCATATTAGAAATGTTCATACAGCTTAAAATACACTTCCATGTCCAGATCACACCTGATATCTATTCAACCAAAACTTCAGAAACAGAACTCAGGCATGAACGTTTTTGGATGTTCTATTAAAACAATGTTCCTTATATCCTTTGAAATTATAATTATACCACTCCCTCCTCCTTTCCTCCTCCAGACCCTCCCTTATACCCATTATTTTTTTCAAATTTATTTGTTTCTTTATTAAATCGCATGTATGTAAGTATGTGTGTGTATGTATGTATGTATGTATGTATGTATAAATTTCTAAATATATAAGTACCATCTGCTCAGTCTGTGTACTGATACTCATATGTATGTTTTCAGGGCTGACCATTTGATTTTGGATAAGTGGTTGCTGTGTTCTTTCCTGGGGAAGCAGTTTCTCTTGTTCTTGGCATCCTTGGTGCCTGTAGTTCTTTGTCCTGGGTTGAGGTTTCCTGGGCTTTCCTCCAACCACGTTAGCATGTTGTTTTTCTTATTCAGCTCATGTTTAGGCAGCCATGTTTAGTGAGACTTTATGGCTGGAGCTTTTGACATTTAGGACACACAGTCTCCCAGAGCTCCCAGGGACTAAATCACCAACCAAAGGGCATACATGGATGGGTCCATGGCTCCAGCTACATATGTAGCAGAGGATTGCCTTATCTGACATCAATGGGAGGGGAGACCATTGGTCCTGTGAAAGCTTGATGCCCTAGCTTAGGGGGTTTCTAAATTGGTGAGGAGGGAGTGGTGGGTGGGTGGGTGGAGGAGCAACTTCTTAGAAACAAAGGGGAGGGGGAGAAGGGATGAGGGGTTTGCAGAAGGGAGACTGGGAAGGGGGGGGGAACAATATTTGAAATGTAAATAAATAAAATAACCAGCAATAATTTAAGAAGACACACAGTCTCATAGCAAATTCCATGTTGCCCTATCTTTCTACCCCTTCTCCCTCAATAAGCCTTTGGTGTGGGAATTTTACAGACTACTAAGTAATTCTATTACAGCAATGTACTAGAAATCAATTTAGCAATTAAAGATTAGCTAGGGAGGAGAAATGGGGAAAGGGGATGACATATGAAATGTAAATAAATAAAATATCCAATAAAAATTATTGTGTTAGTGGAGTTTTTATGTAAAAGTCATATGGCTTGATTGATTTATTATATGCAAAATGAATTTCTTATGATGGTTCAGAGTAAAACAGTTGAAAAGCACTGTAGCATTGAAATGAGTAGGGTCGTTTCCACCCATGTTGAGATTACGGATATTCATGTACTATTAGAAGCTGATACATCACGTCCTGGGGGAGGTAGCTACTTCATGGCACAAAGGAGCATAGACTGCAGAGGATCTGGTATCTGTGAGGTACTAAGGGACATGGTGAACTACACAAGACATTCAGTGACTGTGTCACAGAGGAAGTGACACATGAACTACTTCTCCAGGAGGAACCTGGCAAGATATAGAGGAAGAACAGGTACTCCCAGAAGAGAGCACTTCTTCCCCTGGGACCAGCCAGCCAGTTTCTAAAGGGACAGAGGAGAGGAGCTTAGATTAGAATAATAATCATGGTCTCAGCTGCAGAGAGTCACATGGAACTGGCTGGAGAGAAGTTTTAGAAGGGTATTGAAACAGAGAGTTCTGTTTTTTTTTTTCTGTAGCAAATAGAGTAATTATTGACTTAAATAAGCTTATCTATCTACCTATCTATCTATCTATCTATCTATCCATCCATCATCTGTCTTTCTGTCCATATATACATAATGTTTGTGCATGTGTTTGTGTATGTTATGTGAAATTCACAATATATAACTATTAATATTTGAAGGTGTTTATTACTCTGATTAAATATTATATGTCCATAATATATCTCATAAAGCTCTGGAAATATTTGCATAATGTATCTTGCAAAGATGTCCAAATATTATTTTTTTATTTAAACAAGGAAATCATGGTTGGAAATAAACAAAATCAGGTAGTAGAGAGAGACATACATTTGGCTGACCTAACATGAGAGTCTGTGTAGAGTTTATCCCCAAGTAGCCATGTTTCATGAAAGAGAATCCTGACTCAGTAACTGTAAGTAGACAAAAAATGTAATATCAGCCTACAGTTGGTAAATTGGGAGATTATTAGAAGACACTGTATTATAAATTAGAGGATTGTTCTCTTTTTTCTATAATCCTCAATAAAAAAGTGGTATAACCATTTTCTTGTAAAAGAAAAGTTAGGGTTTAGGTGGACAACTTACATTTATTTGGATAATAGACAATTAGGTTGTAAGCTGAGCCATGTGAGAGGTAATATAGAAGAGGGGGGATTTCTAAGGAGCAATTGTCTACACTTTTGCAATTTAGAGTTAGTAATGATTTGTAGAACCAGTTTTTAGAGTTTAGCTTGGGAAAGGGGGTGGATAAGCCTAATGTTACGTAGGCAGAGAATTCAGAAAGCATGAAGCTGCCAGAACAGACACAAGGGGGCTGTCTTGTATATAGTGGGGACCTTGTGTCCGGTGGAGAGGAATATACCTGTCGGGGAGGAAAATGAAGCCAATGACCCTATGCCATAATTAATAGGCTTCGTGAAAACTATGAGAAATAAGTTTCAGTATTCAAAAATCCATATTCTTGCCATAAAAAGAACCTGCCTAAGTGAGTTTCAATAGATTAAAGAAGTCACCTAAATTGTCTTCACCATTATCATTTATAAGGATGTAAGGCAGGACTATAATGTAGACCACAGATATGTAATTTCCTCCTGCAATCAAATGTTAGGCTAGGAGAGTAGTTTTGGGTGCAGTAGCGATTATTTTAACTTGGTCTTTCCTTTCACAGATGGTGACTGTATAAGAAGAGCCTATTTGGAAGCAGAGTGGATGGGACAACTAACCAACAACTCTGATAGGTTTGCTGTAATACAAACCCTATTGGCTACCCATTCTGTTTTTGTGTTTGAGGGGTTTATGTTTTGGAGTCTGAAACACTTCCTCTCGAGGCATGCTTTAGGCTTCACAGAACCACTCAGCTGTCACTTAGGCAAGAGAGAGAAGCCACTTACACTGACACTTTCATCGTACTGTTCCTGAAATAAGTGTGCACGAACCCAGGAGTGTTTGACTCTAGTGTGAGCATATTGTGCTGTGAGAAACCCCCACATCAGCAAAGAAGGAAATAAGGAAACACGGCTAGGTGTGCACATCCAGTGACACATTTTCCCACCGTTCGAGATGGATGATTTTACTGGGAATCCTCCCAAAAGACAGTCAGATTCAATGTGTAAAGCTAACGTGACATATAATAAGAGTCAGCATGAAAAATAATGTTTGAATAAAAGTTTGTCATTCTAGATTTAATAAATTATTTGGATTTTGCCATCCAGCCTCAATGCAAGCAGAATATTAATGCCAGTTCAAAATTAGCAATTACATTCTATTTGGTATTATTCACGTTTCTTTTTGTTCCCTTCACAGTCTTTCCCCATGTTCCTTGTTTTAATTCTCCATGTGTTATGTGTCACTTTCTCTTTGCTTTATTGGCACTTTGAAAATATCTCAGTTGTGACATATTATCATGTTGTATCTTCATTTTTAAATTAGTGTTTTCCCAGTAGGGGAGGAAGCTCCTGTGCCATCGTTGTTCAGGTAAGTGATAGATTAAGTATGACATCTTGAATAGAAAACTAGCAAAACCGACATATTTTAATGTCTTTCAAACAGGGACATCTTCATGGTTTCTACTACCTTTTAATAATTATTATTGTGCCTTAATTATTTAACATGACTCGTCTCTGTCTCTTTCTCTAGCCCCACCTTTTCTATTCTGGGGATTGAACACAGAGCTTTCAGCATGCTGTGCACATGTTTTTACCATGGAGCTGTACCCCTAGTCCTTGTAACTATTATTTTAATTTCTATATGGTGGACATCATCTTTTAAATGCTTAGGAATGACAATGGTTCAATTCTGTCCTGTTTTTAAAAATTTCTTTTGTACTTAAACCTAGTACTACAGCGAACTTGTAACATCTGTTGGATAAATCTATTTGGAGTTGGAAAATTTTTCTGCCTAAGGAGAGTTTTTGAAAAACCATATAAGTAGGAAATCTACATTCTAATAATCATCTGATCACAAAAAAGCAACAATCTGATCACCAACAAAGCAAGTAATATCTGTTTTTTGAGCTTTGCAGTATTTTGGGTTCTCACCTAAGTACTAGCAGGGGCATCTGGCTTGGTTTCCTCATGAAAGAGCCAACAATCTTTGGTTATCTACTGATCATGTTTAATTCACTGATCCATGGCTTCTAGATTTTTTTTTTTTTGTATAGCACTTCAATATTTATGTTGGCAAAAAGGGACATGTTTTCTCATAGAGAAACCATTCCTAGTTCAGGGATGGTTTCCATTATGATGGTTTTGAGAAAGTGAGCCCTGAAGAGATGGGTAGATGAATTTGATAGTGTTTTCTCTTTTTCAGTTGCTTCCCCTTCTATTTGTTTAGGTAGCACTGTCTATTGACTGTAGCTACAAGGCTGACTAGGCTATGTATATACACATATGCCTCTTTAGTGCTATGAGAGAAAAATACAAATTTGTGTATTTGAATGCTCACCTGTTGAAGGCAGGATATTGTATATCAGAGTTAAGAAATCTCACATGGCCACTGAGGGCATGAGAGATCCTTCAATTTCTTTGCCCCATGGCACGTACATGTGTCTACCACTGTCAGTCTCAAACAACTTCTATGCTTGTTTTCTGGAATACATTATGCTTCTAGTTTATAGCAATTGCTTATCCCAGCCTTGTTGAGAAACTCTGCTACTAAGGTCGTAGTTGACCATGACCAGACAAGCTCCCTGAGCTTGGCATAAAATGGAAGACTCCCTTCCCCAATGGGTCTTCATCTTCTCTGCCTGACCTTATCTGGGGAACCTGACCCCCACATCCTGTACCTAAGGAATGTCACTTAGTCCTTGGTGAAATTGTGGGTTCAATTCCCTTTCTCCTGATTAATAACCTGCCCAGCAAGCAACTGGGATGCCTCTCCATGCAAATGTGGCATTTCTAGTACCTTAAGCCTCAGCCAATGTACATTCACCTGAAAACCTTCCTACTCTCCACGGTTTCTAGAGCACTTGTTCATCCTGAACAAAGAGCACAAACTGTTTTACTAAGTGTTATCTAAGAGAGCTGGTTCACTGAATAACATCTAAAACCATTGCAACACTGAAATCCTTGGAGAAACCTCCTTCCCCCGACCCCAAGCACTAATAGCCAGACTGAGATCCTGCTGACCTACCCATCCTGGGCTCTGCTTCATCTTTTATCACCTCTGTGTAGAGCAATGCCTGGGTACCCCAAGGGAGGAAGTGGAACACATAACCACATAGCCTCTTCTTCCATCTTTTCTTAGGACCCTTTTCTATTTTTAACATACTCCCTAGATTTTCTCACCCAATTTCACATAGTTCAGTATTAGAATGTAGTTCAGGAGTTAGCTCATCTTCCTCCATCCTAAATCTATATGGCCAGGCATCATCTATAACAAACCCCAGCATCATCATATTTGCCTTCTAAACAGTTACTCATCATGTTCAAACAAAATCCAGAAGCTCTGTCTATAAGGTCTTACATGCCCAAACTCATTATCTCTCCATGGGCTTCATTGCCCAAATTTATCTCTTAGGTGAGCTAGTGGACTGTGGTTCTTGCGTCAGATAAAGTGTAGCCCATCCAAGGGGCCTGTGAAGTTTCTATTTTCCCTACTAGCCTTTTCTTGTTTCAAATAGTTTAGATTTATTCCAACTATCTTGCCCCAGAATAGGCTTTCCTTAAGTATTTTCTCCTTGGTCTACTTTTTTTCTCCCAGTAATACTGACTGACAAAAAGACAAGGATAGATATACTTATATGGTCTTTCTCTTTTTAAAATACTCAGTAAGAGACTTTATCTACTGTCTCCTGCCTGGTAGAATAATCTTTGGCACATGTACCTAAGTAGGTTTTTCACTACATAAATTGAGAGAAACAGAATGAGATATTTATTAAAGCATGAAAAGTTCAGTTATTATTCATCATCTCATTTTTCCTAACATTCTAGTGACTTCTAGCGTTTTTAGCAATGCTCTCTATAGCATTAAAAGAATCCCAATACTTGTCAACATCCAGATGGTATTTGCAGAATGAATGAATACCTACTATGGTGGTTTGAATGAGGATGACCCGCTCCCCAATAGGCTCATACTTTTAGTCAGTGGAACTGTCTGGGAAGGATTAGGATGTATGTCTTTGGGATAAGTGTGGTCTTGTTTGTGAAAATATGTCATTGGGGGTAGGCTTTGAGGTTTCAAAGCTCTTAATAGGCTGGTTTTTCTGTGCATCTGCATGCAACTTACTGATCAGATATGCCTAAGGGCTTGTTATTGGCTATTGTTTCACCAATATGCCTGCCTGCCTGCCTGCCTGCCTGCCTGCCACCATGGTCCCTGCCATGATGGTCAGGGACTAACCTGAAACTACAAACGAGAATCCACTTAAATGCATCTTTTCATAAGTGGTCTGATCATGTATTTCATCACAGCAATAAAGCAGTAGGCCCACCCAACAAAATGGTTCAAGATAACAGTGTTGTTGAACAACTTGAAACTGCCCCACCATCTTCGGAAGGGCTCAGTTATCAAAGCACAGACAGCATATGTACAGCAAGAGCACCTTTCTACACAGAGAAGAGGACATGAGCGAAAACACCCAAGAGCATAGGATGCTATGTAGCTGGGAAAATACTTCAATCTCTGTAAGCTTTGCTTTTCTCATCTACCAATGAAGGTGTCTAGTGACAAATCTCTGATGCAGAATTACAAATAATTTGTGTAGCTATGTAAGATGATGAAACAGAATGCTCCAGTCTGAAATTATGGTTTGCACAGTGACTGCATCCCAGAGAGGATGAAGAACAGCTTTGCAGTGGGTAGACCTGACAACCTCTGTCAGCTGGGTGACAAGGAGTCTCTACTGAGGGATGTTGTGTTGGTAGTACATAGTTCTGGGTCAATGCGATAAAGGCGGTACTTTACTTTGGTGGTTACCTCTACCACCACCCCATCCCCCAAAGTCTGCAGTTTCCATGTAACCATGGGAAAGACACCAGGCCAATCCCAGTTAAGGAACACCCTAAGAAACTCTGACCAAGGCGTGGCACTTCCCACACTGAACTAGACCCTCTACATCAAGGTCATCAAAAATCAGAAAGTCTTAAACTTGCAAGGCTATGAGGAATCTAAAGATACATGATAGCTACCAATGAAATGTGATTTCTTGGATGGAATACTGCGATTCAAAAAGAGAAAATTTGGTAAAAAAAAAAAAAAACTATGGGAGAGAAAGTATGGAAGCTACTTAATACAACACCTAATTAAAATATAAAACACATTATACCATAATAACAAGCAAAATTAGGTGTGGAGTAGATGTGAGTATCCTGTATTGCTATCACTTTTTAAATTTCCTGTCCTGGTGTATAAAACTGAAGCTTCATATCTGTTATGTAAGTACTCTATCCTTGAGTACTATATTCCAAAATAAAGTAATTCTTTGAAAAATGAAGGGTATTAGGAAGATTAAAACACACGTGTTAAATTTTGAAACTGTCTTTTGTCTTACAACTTTCAATGGTTAAAGAATTAGTTATATTTTGAGGCAAAAAATTTAAGGAGTGTCCACTGTATAAATACAGTGTTCATAATTGCAATCATGCTGGTATCAACATGAGGTACCTCAACATGGAGGTAGGGCTAAAAACAAAATATATCACATGATCATTCAAAATAATAACTATAATGTAGAACAATGTGCAAAATGCTCATGAGACTCTGTTTAAAGAAGGCACAAAAGTGAATGCACAGAATGTGTATTGGTTTGAGTACCCCATAGACTCACGTGTTTGAATGCTTAGTTATAGAGAGTGGCACTATTAGGATGGTGGCCTTGTTGGAGTGGGTGTGGCTTTGTTGGAGGAAGTGTGTCAGTACAGAGGAGAGATTTGGGGTCATATATGTGCTCAGGCTCTACCCAGTGTGGAATACAGTTACCTTCTGTTGCCTGTGGAACAAAATGTAGAACTCTAGGCTCCTCCAGCACCAAGTCTGCCTGCACACTGGAATGCTTCCCACCATGGACGAACTAAACCTCTGAAACTGTGAGCCAGCACCAATTAAATATTGTCCTTTATAAAAGTTGCCTTGGTCATGGTATCACTTCACAGCAATGAAAGTCTAAGTAAGACAGTATGATTATGGAAATTATCTTGTGAAAATATATGTTAGAATGCTAGCAGAGAAGGTGTGGATTGATATAAGGAATAATCAAAAACATTTGAAGACATGTTCTTGCAGTTTTAGGGTTTCTATTGATGTGATAGAACACCAAGCCTCTGAGGATGAATAAAATCTTGTCATTGTAGGAAAATGGCCAGAATTGGTGATCATGATGTTAACTGAAATATGCCAGACTCCAAAAGATAGATAGTGTGTATTTTCTCTCATATTCAGAATATAGACCAACATTCTAAAAAGAAGTAAAAAGACTAGAGAGATTGCGTATGAAGAAGAAAGGGCCAGTGGGAAAGGGAGTGAAGATAACACAGAAAAGATGAGCAAAACACACTATGTGCATGAATGAAAGTAGCACACTGCAGCCTATTGTCTTCCATGATGGATATACACTAATAAAAATAGAACAGACAGAGAAGGAATCAAAAGAACAAAACAAACAAAAACATCTATCACAACCTGAAGCAATGTGGGATGAAGGGCTTATTTCAGTTTACATGTCACAGTCCATCAGGAAGTCGAAGTCAGGACAAGAACTCAAGGCAGAAACCTGGAGGCAGGAGCTGAAGCAAAGGTCATGGAGGAGTGCTGCTTACTGACTGGTTCCTACAGGCTTGCTCAGTCTGCTTTCTTAGAGAACCCAGAACCACTGACCCAGGCATGGCACTTCCCACACTGAACTAGACCCTCCACATCAATCACTGATCAAGACAATATCAATGACAGGACAATCTAATGCGGGGCATTTTCTTAATTGCGGTTCCTTCTTCCCAAGTGATTCTGGCTTGTGTCCAGCTGGCATAAAACTAGCCAGCACACTTCCATGATATCACAAACTGAGCTTTGTCCTTTAACAGATCTTTAGTTTGGTTTCAAATTGAGTTCAAGGACTGTCTATGAACTTGGATGACAAAATAAATTGCACCCTTATTCTCAATTACGTTTAACAGAAACAGTCTTTCCTTCAATTATAAATACCTGCCACAGGCAGCAGTAATATAAGCAGAAGACCTGACATTGCCACCAACAGACGTCAGAGCTGTTTTTATATTACCATTTTATGCAGGTATCTCAACATAACCTTTATACTAATCACTGTATATTATCACCATTTCATGGTTTAAATATTTATTGGACTTGGTCTGCATTAGCGCATAATAATTTAATAGTCATAAATTTGTGTTTTAAAATATTTGGTTGACTAGACATCAATATAATTTCCTACTGGTTCTTTCAGTTTATTCTACTCAATTAAGAATAGTATTATAATAAATTCATAAGATTCATAAGACCTGCAAGACAGCCCCAGGTCATAAAATTTAGATATCTCTCACTGAACAAAAGAGGACAGAAAGCCCCTCTGAAAGCAACCTAGCATTTTAAGGCTGGATTATAGATGAATTTTTGTATAAAAGAGCCCTAGAGATAGTTTGGAGGCAGCAAGTGTTATCAAAATGGCCCACAGACAGAAGTCAATCGTCTACTGACGAACGGCTCCCCAAATGGTTAGAAAAGTTGATAAGGATAAGCTATTTTCTATGTTTTGCAAGTTTAAAAGATGATGCCTAATGGACTATACTTTAGCATCAAGAGAAGAATTAATTCCCCAGGGAACATAGTGCAAAGTATTTTACATAGAAATGCAATAAACCCAAAGGCTAATGCATTATAAACCCATTTTACTATGTCTTTACAGGTTTTTTTTCCTGCTAAAAATAAATTATCTAAAGTTACTTGGGAAAAAGTAACACAGTTTGACTTGCCGGTTGTAAAACGGCTTGATCTCAGTTGGAAAATAAGCTATCACAAATGATTAAGGATGGTGATACTGGCTAAATCAGTGGAGTCACTAGACAAGTACTTCATATAGACTAATTATCTCAATAGCCCTAAAAAACAGAGATAGTGGTACACTCATTTTAAAGATGATGATACTGAGGTCCAAGAGGCTAAAAGTGACTGGTAGGTCCAAGGTAATAATTGTGATGCTACAGCCCCCCAAATGGCATAAATAATAATAAATAATGATAGTCATTAAATGACTGTCTCATATACCCATGGCTGCTAACATAGAAACACGACCTTCACCATACAGAAACTGTTGGTTTCTATATCTTTAAGATGACAGATGTGAACATATTTCAGAAGGAAAAATCTGAAGCTTGTGAGCAGGAGCCAGAACAGAAGAGATACAATAATAGAAATATGGAATGTTCAACATTTCTGAATCTCAGTGAAAGCCTCCGTGGGACTTACAGGCACTGAATCCCTAGAAAAACTGCCTCCAACACAGATGCTTTAAAAACCCACAAGGCACAGACACCTTCCTCAGAAGAAACACTGCATACTGTGAATCCATCCATCTACATAGTGGGACCAGCTGTTTGGTCACAGGTGATAACAAAAATACCCACCGACTTTAATAGTGAAGTATTTTTTAATGTGTTCCTTTTGGAATGTGAGGAACTTCTGCTCTGGACATGATTTGAAATGAAACACATTTTTCACAGCTGAGACAGGCATCGTGTTGCTCCTTATTTATTCTTATCCTTTGCTGCTTAGCTGGAAAAATTTCATTACTTTTTTTCTATGGAGTCTTCTGCTAACTTCCAAGTATTTACTTCTTATAGGGATCTCAGCAGCACTAGGCTACATTCTAAAATTGCAATAAACATCTATTATATCTAATATGTATACACACGCTCACACTTGTGTGTGTGTGTGTATGTGTGTGTGTGTGTGTGTGTGTGTGTGTGTGGTGTACATGTATGTGTGTTTTTTAAGATTATTGATTCTAGACCCACATGACATGAATAATTCTGGTGTTAACCTCATGCCTTTCATCGTGGGAACATTTCCCAGATGTTATGTCTTTCAGTATTCCCATTTATGAAACAGGAAATAATAACAGCATTTTGCATCATAAGGTTATCACAAAGACTAAATGGCCCAGTGTAAGTACAACCCCAAGTCTGACACATAGTGACCTAGCATCTAAAATGCAAGAGGTAGCTACTATTGCTGTTACATTTACTAGACTGTAAGATCCACAAGGCTGAAGAGCCCTTATATGTTGATCATTCTTGTATGTATAGTTTTAAATAGAGCCTGGTACAGTGTGTATATACACCAAGTGTTTATTAAATCACATTAAACATTTGATCGATTCATCTGTTTCTATCCATTTCACTTCACAGGCTTCCCCTGTATACTCTTCTTCATTCTCCTTAGACCCTTGGTTCCCATTTTCATAATAAATGTCTTGGCTCTATCCTCAAAACAGAAAACAACCTAGAGAGATTTTTAACGCAGTTTCATTTTACCCATAAACTTCTGGGGAACATAAGTCCATCGGGTTGTTCAGTGTGGTGACTATTTCACATCTGAATCCTGTGACCAGGTGACCTAAAAACACTTTATAATGGACAGGTCTTACTTGGAAACAAGTCGTAGTTGAGATATGACCTTAAACAATGATTATTTTTTCACTCTGCTCTTTTTTGGTGTATCACAAAGCAAAGCATTTTACCTTAGTACAAACAATATCAGTAAGGATCTCTTTAATGTTCCTCACATGGCCAAGCATCTACCTCTAACAAGAACCCAGTGCTAGCCAGGCACTGTCCATGGTACAGAGGAGAGATATGAAGGGCAGAAATCCTGTTCTCCCTCTCCGTCTCCCTCCTTCTCCCCCAACCCCTGTGTCTGTGGCTTTTGATGCAGGATGTCATGTAGCTGAGGCTGACTTCAAACTTACTGTGTATCTGAAGATGAGCTTGAACTCTTGGTCACCTCTCAACCTCCAAGTGCTAGATTTACAGATAAGCATCATTATGCCTGGTCAGAAATCCTTTTCAGGAGTCTAAGTTCTTTGAGGAACTGAGCGTATCACAAAGGTGCACAAAGGTGCGGGCAGGCTCTGGTAGGTGTGTACCAGATGCTGTGGTTGCTGAGGTACAACTGTGGCAAAAACTGTGACATTTGAGCTGAGTCGTGAAGAGCTTGGCCTTGGGCAGCACTCACCTTCTGTGTCCTCTGGATATGTGATGACTACGGTGCACTCAACTGTTCAGAATGACAGTTGTCCACATGCTGCATGGCCCCGCCACACCCGGCATTGTTTCGGACCCACAGGAAGGCGATAGAATCGCCCTTAACCGTTGTATCCTCCAAAACTGCCATTTGCAAAGTAGAGTCACTCTTTTCTGATCTTAATTTCTTTTCTTCATTCATTTTATTTTTCAAACCCAACTTAGGTTTTCTAGTTAACATGTCAGTGCTTGGTAAATGGAGAAGTAATATGCAAGTGGTAGTGGGTTTTCTTCTGATTAACAGTTAATTCCCTTGGTGATCTAACCACCATTACCATGGTGATTTTAAATACCATCTCTACACTAATGGTTGCTAGATTTACTGCTACAGCTTGGGACTTTCTCTCAAGATTCAAGAGCAAATGTTATACTGACAACTCAATATTTTCATTATTTTAAAAATATAGGTTAGCCATCTTCAAGTCTACCAGCTACAGAACTGATTATTCCTTCCTACCCCTTACCCCTTCCAGATCTGCTCTGTTCAAAGTACTCTGTCTCAGCTGTTGGAAACCACAGTGTGTAGCTGCTCTGGTGCAAAGTCTTGGGTTTCTTGACATCTCCCTTTTACCCTAGACACTGACTCCATTAACAAATCCTGTCAACTTTCTACAGAAGCCATGCTGTCTCTATGCCCATGTGTTCCAGTGCTAATCCACATCACCTGCACTCTGACACCTGACCTGCCTGCATAGTTTTGCTCCCTTGAGCAATATATTGGACTAACAGTTGAAGTCAGCTAACCGGCGTCACATCTCTTGTAAAGACAAAATGAAAACAACAAAAGAGCCCATTATCATTTTGTATCTTTACTTGGCATAAATCCAGACCCTTAGAGGAACTCAGACTTTCTGTCATTGCTTTCTCCCCCTTCCCACCTGCTTATACTTCAACTCTGGCAAGTTCCTTCCTCATATAACTGTGGGCTTTCTTCTTAGTTTTACTTGGGTTTTTATTCAAAAGCTACCCATTTATAGAGGACTTGCCTACTCTTCCGGTAAAACAGCAACATATAATTTGCTTAACCTTCATAATCTCTGTTGTTTTTGTCATATTTCTCAATATCAAAAATACTTCCTGAACATGCACTGCGCTGCCTTGATGCTGAGAACACAGCAGTAAAGAAAAGAGGCATAATCCCTTTATTTCAAGGTATTTACTTTCCACAGGGTAGAGAAACAAGCATCCAACAAAACAAACAGCATGCTGGGTAGGAATAGCTTCTACAGTGAGAATCAAAGCTGGGAAGGGGCACAGGATGTATTTCGGCAGAGTGGTGGCTGCTACTATAATATAGAATGCTTCCCTGATTGGTAGTTATTTAAACAGAGCTCTTAAGATGAGGAAAGTGAGCCTGGGAACATCTTGAAAATAAGTATCCATGCAGATGGAACAGCGAGCACAAAGCCTTGAGGCTAGATCAGGGATGGGAGAGTTTCAGCGGCAGTCAGACACCAGTGTGGCCCGGCGCACTTCTCATCACCTGCCATTACAGCATGCAGTGAAAGAGAAGTACCTTTTCCCACCAGAGTACTGGATTCCTAAGTACAAAACTCTTAAGAAAATAACAGGACTAAGACCTGGGAGCTGGCAAAGGCGCTTTAAGGCAAACTTAATGATGCAAGTTGGATTCAAAGAACAGGAATAAAAGCTGAATGCAGTGGAACGAGCAAGTGTAATCCAGCAGACTCCAAGGGGGAGCCAGGAGGAGGGGAAGGAGAATTTCTAGAAGTCTGCAGGCCAGCTAGCCCAGTGTACCCAGTGGGGAGACACTGTTTCAGACAAGGGAGATAGATTAGGACCACACATAAAGGTGTCCTGTGACTGCCATACAGTGCTATGACATATATACACCTGCACACCACACACACACACACACACACACACACACACACACACACACGCACGACGCATGCACGTGCGTGCACACCCCACCCCAGAACTAATACTACTTTATAAGTTACAATTGACATTGATCACAGTAAAGATTCAATGTGTATTTACTGAATGAACTGTCATGTATTACCAGCAACTTTACTGTTCATGCCCCTTAAGGTGGACCATCTCCTGCCTGTGTGTGTGTATGTGTGCGTGTGTGCATGTGTTTCTCTCTTTCTATGTCTGTCTGTCTGTCTGTCTGTCTGTCTGTCTGTCTGTCTGTCTGTCTGTCTCTCTCTCTCTCTCTCTCTCTGTTTGTGTGTGTGTGGTGAGCATGTATGCAGGTATACGGTCCCTACTATGTGCTGGAGGAGGCCAGAAGGGGAAATTGGGTTTCTATCACTCTCGGCTTACTCTTTTGAGCCACTGAACCTGGAGCTAGGCTGTAAGCTAACAAGTGCAAACAGTCCTTCTGTCCCTGCTCCTTACTTTGGTGGCATTAGAGACAGATACAAGGGTGGGTACAGGCAACTTTTCATGTTCTCAGTCAGTAAATCATATCTCTAATCCCCCAGGCTCAGGCTCTTTAATCTTTCTTGCCTTATTACTTTTGTACAACTGGACTGCCCTTCTGTCTTTCAAAAGTCTCCACTGCAGGATGTAACCTCCCATTTTAGAGGAAAAATTTCCTGATTGCTCTTCAGCTAAATGCCATTTCTTCCTACTGTAGACAGAGAGACTGCACTTCATAGGAAACTGTACAGGGCCCCGGGCATGCCTTGTTCCTCGAGTAGTCTGCTGCCCTGGCCTCATGCTGCAGAAGCCATGAGGAAGACAAGCACCTCTTGGAGGAAGAGCTGTTCCATGATAGCAGCTGACGAAAGGACCCAACAGCCTCAAAATTTCCTCAGCATCTCAGATTTGGAAACTCTTTCCTGACTACAACCTTCCTTGCAAGGATTTCTTCCCCAGTGAGCAATCTAGGCTTTCTACATTGATATAATTTCAGATCTAGGAGAGATCTAAGTTTTAATTTAAAATTCTGGAACAGAAGTAGGCCCACCATAATGCTTCACTGGCCATAGACCTGTCTTCAAGCCTGACTGTGACAGGGCAAGACAGGGCAGAGATTCCTCCATCCTGCATTCTTGCTGAGGACAGTTGAACCAGAATTTAGTCTTCCTGATGAAGAATCCTAGGGAAGATTAGGTGACTCTAAGGCCAAGATGCCCCAGCTAATTTTCCTTAGCTTCTGGTAAACTGCTTCTGATGCAGAGCATTCCCCTCCAGACAACTTAGCTTCCGTTAAGTTGCTTGCTTGTGGGAACACCTTTTCTACCTCCTTCAGCTGCTGAATGAGATGCTGGGATGTGATTTCTGCCTTCAAACCACCACCCCCCGCCCCTTGCCATGCTCTGGATTCTTTGTGCTATACTTGGGTCCCTGAGTGTAGTACCAGCCAGTTGGAATAATGACTTTCAATTGGCTATAAACTGTGTCTGAGTGGTCATCTCTGGTGGACTTCCTGTAACATGATGACCTGAGATTAGTAATGCCTGGGGCACACAAGTTAGATTTTAAGATCCAATTCCCACAAGTTGTCCTCTGATCTCCATATGCTCATCATGAAATATGCAAGTTCTTCATCTCCTCAAATAAATAAATAAATAAATAAATAAATAAATAAATAAATAAATAAAAAAATAGAAATGTACACAAAATAAATAAGTAGAAATATAACAAAAACCACAAAGAAAAAATACTGGGCCTGTGAGATTTCTTAACTGGGAAGACATCTGCTTGTCAGAGCCCACAATAGAAGGAGGGAATGAGCTCCCAATAGTCACTTCCTCATTTCGTACATATGCCTTAGCATGCCCCCCCATAATAAACAGAATAAGTCAGTTTGGAATCTCAAATATACTCCTGATCATTTATGGATAAAACTAATAGAAAAGAAGTACCAATACTTGCTTGAAACAAAGAAAATGGTGTGACCTCTCACCTTAAATGACCTGACCTTTTAAAGAACTTAAAATTTTCTCAAGACCTTAAAATCATACTTTGGGCAAAATGAACCAGAAAGTACTAACATCCTCATTGCAAGCAGACTGTTAACAAAGAGAAGACCTCCATGTGTGTGTTTTTGAGTGGGCATGTTAATGTCGTTGTTATCAAAGCCTGAAAGGCTTTTCCTCAGTTAACTGAAAGGCTAACTAGCAGGTCCTTTTTAGGGCAAGCAAGCCTTGATTGAACTTTCTTCTCTTTCCTCATGTGCATCTTTCTTTCTCCGTAATCATCAGCAATCTGAGTGATGAAGTCAGGTTTATTCTGGAAAATGAGTTGCACGATGTACCTTTCCTGGAGGGGCCGGGAAAATTGTAGTGCTTTGATGAGATCACTGTCCCCAGTTTAGGTCCATTTTTAACTTTGCTATTGCATTACACTCAGCTCTATGTTTTTTGTGTACATTCCAGTGACAGGGATGAAGGAAAACGCTGTCTGGAGTGTTTTTGGCTTTAAAACTGTCATCAAGTAATTTAAAAATTAATATTTTACATACTGCCAAATATTAATGATAATTATTAGTAAAAGGCTATCATGCAAAAGATCCCCAGGATATAAAATTACCATTTTTATGCACTCATTCCAACACAAATGACTGGATTCCTCTTTAGTGGAAATGTTAAGTGATACTTTAGATATTGGAAGTTCTGAAAAGTGAGTGAGTGAGCTACTCTTTAGACCTGCAGTCACCTGATGGCTTTGATATAGTTTCAGGAATTATCTTTTCAGAATCCAAGCTGAATGACAGGTACTGTCAAGAAATTTGTGACTAAGACATCTATGAAACTAATACAAAAAGTTTTAAATCCTATATAAAATAGAGAGGTCCAATTCAGGTTCATGTGCTTTAAGCTATCCCTGGTAATACTATCAGGGCTTCTGTGTAGGAAAATTACATTATACTTTATTTTTGTAATTTCCATAATCACCAACAAATGACTAAACTTCAAATAGTAGTTTAACATTAAAGAAGAGATCCTTATACTTAAATATTGTAGCCTCAGCTTAGTTGATTGTATAATTTGATATTGTTTGATAGTCAAAAGACTACTATTGAACCAAAAGGTTATTTTTATTTTATATATTTTAATTTATATTATTTTGTAAGTTGTTAAGTTTGATGACTATTAAAAATTGAGACATTATTAACCCTTGACTCATAAATTTAAGTAGATGCTAATACCTTCTCTGGTATTCTGTCTTATCTGTTTGTTTATAAGGCAGAGTCTCATATAGTCTAGACTGACCTTGAAGTCTCTGTAGTCAGGGTTGGTCTTGAACTCCTGACCTTGAACTCCCAGTCCCCAACTTCTCAGTGTTAGGGTTGGAGATGTGCATCTCCACACTCAGTGGCAGAATAAAATTATTTTCCTTTTAGAAACTATATTTTTTTTTGTCAGACAGTAATAGAGCAGTGCAGTCCATGTTGTAAAGATTCCCTCCTTGCAAATAGTAGATGTGGTCTGAATATGAACACATTTGCATTTCCTGCATATCTAGAGAGATTATGCTATATCGTAGCAAATGTGACACATTTCTAATATGCTATAGGAGGACATGAAAGGAAGCCATCAAACTTTGGCAACAACTGGGGAGACACTTCCATGCAGAGCACTGGCAGGGAGAGAGACCTCACAAGCACCCAGGGAGGCATACATGGAAAGTTGGTTATACCATTTTCTTTACTTTTGTAGTGATGATTCTCATAACAAAAGCTTTTAAAGTATTTTCTGCAGTACCTAAAGAAAATGTACGGATAGTCTTTAAAGAGTATGTTCCAGGCTACCAAAGTGGATGGAGAGGAAGGTTCTGGAGAAAGGTTGGTAAGGGATAAAGGGAGTTTGAAACTTATTAGTCTTGGAAAGGCACTGAATAAAATAATTACAGATTGGAATTTGTGCTGGCCATTGGGAATCATCTTTCTGATTAGCAAGAACGAGTTCAAATGTAAATATTATCAGTAGTTCTATATTTCAGGCCAAACCTCTTGCAGAAGTCCCCTGTACCACACAGAGACCAAGAAACTGCCCAGAACCACAGGAAAACCTTGGCTCGTTGACCATCAAAGCTCCCTTAGCACTTGTCCAATTTACCCCAACATGCCTCTCCTCTCCTCTTCACTATATATGCAGGCCCAAATCCTGTAGAAGGCCCCTGATTCATCCAAGGTCACATCAGCACTCAGAAGCCTAGGTAGGCTGCTTGCCCAAAGACCACCGCTACTCTCTCAACGCCTGTCCAACCAACCCCAAAGGGGCTTTCCCTTCTTGTCACCATATCCTCTTCCCCAACTCCTAGTGAGGATTCAACATTGGCAACCCCTGCCCCCCTGCTTGACTAGAGGCCATTAAAAGTCCAGCCCCTAAATGGAGCAAAGATTCTCTACGCAACAACAGGCAACTCCTGCCAGAAGACCAGAGAGGAAGCAGAAAACAAGGAACAAGAAACCTATCCAACAAAAAACAAACTCAGAAATCAGCACCTAGACCTAAAATCACTCCAAAACAAGAAGCCTAGATATCAGAGCAAGAACACAGTTGACAACAACCAGGGCAATATGTCACCACCAGAGTTATCCTATGATAACAAATCTTGAATATTCCAACACAGCTGAAGCACAAGAAAACATCAGAAACTTTATGAAGATTTTAGAGGTCTTTAAAGAGGAAATGAATAAATTTCTTTTAAAATCCAGGAAAACACAAACAAACAATTAGAGGAAATGAATAAATCCCTCAAACAATTGTAGGAAATTAATATCCCCCCTAAAGAAAATCAAAAACAAATTAAACATTTGAAGGAAACAAATACAAATGGTTCAAGACCTAAAATTGGAAATAGAAGCAATAAAAAAAAAAAAAACCCTCCTATACAGGGAATTCTGGAAATAGAAAATCTAAGTAAAAGAATAGGAACTATAGACACAAGCATCACTAACTGAATATAAGAAATACAAGAGAGAATCTCAGATGTTGAGGACAAAATTGAAGAAATAAATACATCCAGAAAATATGGGAGACTATAAAAAGAACAAACCTATAAATAATAGGAATAGAAGAAGAAGAACCCCAGTTCAAAGGCCAGAAAATATTTTCAACAAAATCACGGAAGAAAGTTTTCCTACCCTAAAGATGAAGATGCCTATAAACTTACAAGAAGCTTACATAACATCAAATGAATTAAGCCAGAAAAATATTGTCCTTGTCACATTTTGATCAAAAGACTAAATACATAGAGCAAAGAAAAAAATTGAAGGCTGTAAGGAAAAATGACAAGTAACAGACAAAGGCAGACCTATCATAAGTACACCAAACTTTTCAATGGAGGCTCTAAAAGCCAAAAGGGCCTGGACAGATGTCCTACAGACTCAGAAAGATCCTAGACACAGACTAAGAGACCCAGACTACTAAACCCAGCAAGATTTTCAATCACCATCTATGGAGAAAACAAGATATTTCATGATAAAGTCAAATTGAGACAATATCTATCCATACATCCAGCCCCACTGAAGGTACTAGAAGGGGAATTCCAACCCATGGAGCTTGACTACACCCACAAAACACAGGCAATGAAATAATCTCTCTCTCACACACACTACTAATACCACTACCATCACCAACAACGAATTAATAAGAATTAACAATCTCTAGTCATTAATATATCACTATCAGTCGACTCAATTCCCCCATAAAAAGACACAGACTAAAATAATGGATGTGAAAACAGGATCCATCTTTCTGCTGCATACAATAAATACATCTCAACATCAAAGATAGACAGTACTTCCAAAGTAAAGGGTTGGAAAAAGATTTTCCAAACAAATTTCCCAAAAAACAAGTTGGTGTATCCATTCTAACATCCAACAAAATACACTTCAAATCAAAGTTAATCAAAAGGGATGTGGAAGGACACTTCATACTCATCAAATGAAAAAACATAGCAAGATGATTTTTCAATTTTTATCATTTGTGCCTCAAACACAAAGGCACTCACATTTATAAAGAAAATACTACTAAAGCCTAAATCACATGTTGACTCTCACACATTGATAGTGGGAGACTTGAATACCCAACTTTCACTAAATAGTTAGGTTATCCAGAAAAATCTACACAGAGAAATAGTGGAGTTAACAGGTGTTACGAACCAAATGCACCCAACAGATATTATCTATAGAAAATTTCATCTAAATACAAAAGAATATACCTTCTTCTCAGTACCTCATAGAATAGTCTCCAAAATTGACCACATGTTCAGACACAAAGCAAGTCTCAACAGATACAAGAAAATGAAATAACTCTCTACATTCAATCAGACCGCCATGGATTAAAGCTGGATTTCAACAACAACAAAAAGAACAGAAAGCCTAGAAACTTATGGAAACTACATAAACATATACTGAAAAAAAAGAAAGCAACTTTAACAAATAGTGCTGGTCTAACTGAATGTCTGCATGCAGAAAGAAGAATGTAAACTGATACATATTTATCATTCTGTGCAAAACTCAAGTCCAAGTGGATCAAAGACTTCAACATAAAACTGGGTACACTAAATCTGATAGAAGGGAAACTAGAGAATAGTCTTGAATGCATTGGTATAGGAGACAAGTTTTTGAACAGAACACCAAAAGTTCAGGCACTAAGATCAACAATTAATAAATGAGACCTCATGAAACTGAAAAGCTTCTGCAAGGCAAAGGACACTGTCCAAAGGACAAAACAGCAGCCAGCCTACAGACTGGAAAAGATTTTCACTAACTCTACATTCAATGGAGCGTGAATATCCAAAATATATAAAGAAGTCAAGAAACTAGATACCAACAAACCAAATAACCCAATTAAAAATTGAAAAACAGAGCTAAACAGAAAATTCTGAACAGGGAAATCTCTAATGGCCAAAAATCACTTAAAGAAGCAGTCAACATCCTTAGTTATTAGGAAAGCACAATTCAAAATGACCCTGAGATTCCATCTTACACATATCAGAATGGCTAACATCAAAAACTCAAGCAAGAGCTCATGCTGGTGAGGATGTAGAACAAGGGGACTGCTCCTCCATTGCTGGACAGGCAAGCAAATATGTACAGCCACTATGGAAATCAATATGTCAGTTCCTCAAAAAATTGGTAATTGATATCTAGCTATACCACTCTTGGGGGCATATACGAAGGATACTTTATCCTATCTCAAGGACACTTACTTATCTATGTTCATAGATACTTTATTCACAATATCCAGAAACTAGAAACAACCTAGATGTCCTTCAAGTAAAGATTAAATAAAGAAAATTCAGTACAATTACACAATGAAGTACTAGTCTGTTGTTAAAAACAATGGCATCATGAAATTTTTGGGCATACGGATGGAACTAGAGAAAATCATCCTGAATGAAGTAACCCAGACCCAGAAAGACAAATAGTCCTGCATCTAAGGCTTGGGGAACATTACAGAAGAAGGTCAAAAAGATTATAAGAACCAGAGGATCAGAGAGTTTACTGTGGAATTGTGTTTCCTAGTAACATCCAGTCACCAGCATGGTTGTCTGAATGTGAGCTGAACAAGGTTGATATCAGTGAACTTGCCAAACTAGATGAAGAAAAGCCCATGAGGCCTCAACCATACACAAAGAACTACAAGAACTAAAGATATAAATAACTAAATAAATGAAAATATTAGAATTAAGTATTTTGTGAATGAAGATTAAACTTCAGCATCTGTAGTGGAAACAGTTAATCTTCCCATGAATTTAAGTGACTTATAATAACAAGTGCCATAATAATTATTCAGGCATAGAAAGCAAAAGATATTATGACGATATTAGTTGCTGAGGAAATCATTATAAAACAAGGATATTGAGAAGTAGTAAAAAATATATAAAAAAGTGATGCTGCATCAATGTTAATCCCAAATACTTAGCATGTATTTACAAGATAAATAATAAAAAATAGAAAGAGAATATCAATAAATAAAACACTAATACCTAATTAAGTATGTGTACAAGAACAGTATAAAGAGTAGGGAAAAGAGGATATAGCTTGCTTTTTTTGCTACACACAAGTAAGTGCTTAGCTGCACAAATACATGTCCACATGCATATACATATATCTCAAGAAAAAATCAACAGAAAGGCAAGAACTCAGGTGTGTGATTATGTGTAACAGTCAATAGAACATTGTGCTTGTCTAGTTTTTGGATTTAAGACTTTACCTACATATCTGTAATATCTGTACTGTTTTCAGAGGCAGAAAACAAACACATGTTTAGTCGTTATCCTGTATGTTTATATTCGTATGATACTGTTATGACTTTTTAAAACTTAGCTAGAAATGATTCTGTTGCCTTTGGTTTTCTCCTAGAACTTGAAAGTCAGCCTCTATTGCTGAGGACACTCCATACATCAAACAGAGGACGTGAACTAGGCTGGAACTCACCTCCCAGAGCACTTGCTTTTATAGCATCAAGCTGCCAAGGGAGAAAAGCAATTAAAGTTCTAGCCAGCTGTAAAGCCTACCAACCACACTAGTGAACAGCACAGCAAGATATACCCAAGGGTTCAATATTGACACTTTTATCTTGGGGTAACCAACAGCAATCTGATTGGAGTAAGCTTCTTTTAGTAGCAGATGGAGACCATTACAGAAATTCACAACATGCAGAGATCATGGTGTGCCTATTACCAATTGATACATCTACAGCACATTTCTCTACATTTAAGGTTTAGGAATCATCAGGGAAGAGAGGCGGGAGAAAGGTTGTAGGACCCAGAGGACCAGTATGTCTGCTACTATGAGATAGGGATCTTCTATATATGACAGGAAGTTGCACTTATGAAAATGTAACAATATGGATGCCTAAACAAGACTTGCACAATGATAGTGCCAGTTGACACTGAGCATGGCTGTGAGAAATCTCACAAGGCTACACCAATAGATAAAAAATTATAGTCTTCTCTAGGGACAAGTCTCTGGATAGGTTATCCAACCCCAAGTGGTCAGCTCTGAACACATATACATATGAATGATAATAAATACATCAGCAGATTGCTTTCTCTCTCTCTCTGTCTCTGTCTCTCTCTCTGTGTGTCTCTCTCTTTCTCTCTCTCTCTCTCTGTCTCTCTCTCTCTCTCTCCCTACCTCCTTCCCTCCAGTAATAATTAAAGAAGTCATGAAGCTAAGTGGGAGTTGAAAGGCCATGGAATGACCTGGAGTGGGGAAAGTGGTAAGGCAAAATGATATAAATACAGTGCTCACACATGAAATTTTCAAAAACTATAATAAATTACAATTTAAAAAGGAAATCACTGTATTTATGACCTAAGATAATTGCAGGAAGAAAGTTATAGACTGAAAGATATAAGTTAAAGTTATATCTACTCTGGAGAAATGAGTCAAAATGGGGATGAGTTAATTCATTGTTAGTTAAGCCAGACAAGATGTTACATACTCTGAAAGACCTCTCAATCTTCACTTACATCAGAAAAATAGTTCTTTTCCAGATCCTGGGCGGCATCTCTGCCTCCAATCCCACAGAACCCAGAGGAAGCGGGCCTTCCAGGAGCTCTAATCCAGGCAGTATCTGAGGTGAGGAGAAAGCAACACTGGCACAAACAGGGAATAACTGGGACCCACTAGGACCCAGGAAGTCACTCCTGGACTGGAGCACTGATTCCTTCCTGTCTGCGCCTGAGCAATGAGCAGATCTTGGGTCCCAGTTCTAACCCCAGTAGGAACACACCCACCTCACACAGTTCTGATACAACTAAAATAATAGGAAAGACAGGCTTCAGTCAGAGACAGGGCAGGTAGCACTAAGTAGATCCAGATGACAAAAGGCAAGTGCAAGAACATAAGCATCAGCAACCCAGGGTACTTGGCATCATTAGAACCTAGTTCTCTTACACAAGAAAGTCCAGAATTCCCCATATCACTAGGAAAGCAAGATTCAGATTTAAAATCACTTCTAATGATGATGACAGAGGACCTTAAGAAGGACATAAATAACTCAAAGAATTTGAGAAGAACACAGGTAAACAGGTAGCAGCCCTTAAAGAGGAAGCACAAAAATCCCTTAAAGAATTATAAGAGAACACAACCAAACAAGTGAAGGAATTAAAAAAAGCATCCAGGACATAAAAATGGAAGTAGAAACAATAAAGAAATCACAAAGGGAGACTGCCCTGGAGATAGAAAACCTAGGAAAGAAATCAGGAGTCATAGATGCAAACATCATCCACAGAATACAAGAGATAGAAGAGAGAATCTCGGGTCCAGAAGATACCATAGAAAATATTGACACAACTGTCAGAGAAAATGCAAAATGCAAAAAAGTCCTTAACACAAAACATTCAGGCAATCCAGGACACAATGAGAAGACCAAACCTAAGGATAATAGGTATAGATGAGAGTGAAGATTCCCAACTTAAAGGGCCAATAAACATCTTCAACAAAATTATAGAAGAAAACTCCCCTAATCTAAAGAACGAGATGCCCATAAACATACAAGAAGCCTATAGAAAGCAAAATAGATTAGACTAGAAAAAAATGCCTCCTGTCACATAATAATCAAAACACCAAGTGCACAAAACAAAGGAAGAATATTAAAAGCAGTAAGGGAAAAAGGCCAAGTAACATATAAAGTAGACCTATGAGAATTACACAAGAATTCTCACCAGATGCTATAAAAGCTAGAAGATGCTGGACAGATGTGATACAGACTCTAAGAGATCACAAATGCCAGCCCAGGCTACTATATCCAGCAAAACTCTCAATTACCATAGATGGAGAAACCAAGATATTCCATGACAAAATTAAATTTACACAATATCTTTCCACAAATCCAGTATTACAAAGGATAATAGCTAGAAAGCTCCAATACAAAAAGGAAAATTATATCCTAGAAAGACCAAGAAAGTAATCCTTTTCCAACAAATCCAAAGGAAGATAGCCACACAAAGATAATTCTACCTGTAATAACAAAAATAACAGGAAGCAACAATCACTGTTCCTTAATATCTCTTAACATCAATGGAGTCAATTCCCCAATTAAAAGACATAGGCTAATTGACTGGATACATAAACAGGACCCAGCATTTTGTTACACACAGGCAACCCATCTCAGTGACAAAGACAGACTTTACCTTAGCGTAAAAGGTTGGAAAACAATTTTCAAGCAAATGGTCCTAAGAAACAAGCTGGAGTGGCCATTGTAAAATCTCCAGCCTGAGAACACAAAGGGAGGGACTCATGGCTCCACCTGTATAGGTAGTTGAGGGTAGTCTTGTCAGACATCAGTAGAAGTGGATGGCCTTGGTGCCTGAAAATTTGGATTCCCTTAGTGTTGGGGAATTTCCAGAGCAGGGGAACAGGAATGGGAGGATGGTGGGAGCACACTCTCATAGAAACTCCCAGAATGATATTCATTAGACATGACAGAGGCAGGCCACCAGAAGATGAGATTCCAGAATTCAAACAAAAAATTATCTTGATATTAAAATTTGTTTTGAGAATTGTATATTGCAGAATACACAACCTTGGTGTATCTACTTATCAAGCAAGCTGAACAGCCCTGCTCAAACGTCTGATGTCCTGGAATTCCATCTGGATGCAGTGACGACACATCGTCAGAGGCTTATCAATTTACTCTTCCCCCTGCCCCTCTTCTAATATCTCAATGCTCATAATCAACTTGAAGAAGTTAATGAAGAGTCACCGCTCCTATTCCCTGGGCTTGGGGACTGAGGTGGTTAATATTGGGCTGTCTTTCTAGGAAAAAGTAGTGGTTTTGTTGAAACAGGGAGGATTAGCTAGACTATTGCATAGTCATAACCTATTGGTAGAAATAAGTGTAATTGTTATTAAGATGAAGTTATAATTTCCTAAATAGTACAAAATTTATTTGATTTCAAATTTAAGGTTTTTATTGGTATGAGCTTCTTATTAATATAAAAGTGAGATTAATATTGTTACTCTCATAGGCATTGTGCCTATATAACACATTTAGGAATACAAGCCTTAGACCTAGTTCTTCTTTAACTTTTCTAACTAATTTGAGATGGTTAGCCTGTGAGTTGAGGGCCTATAGCAAATTCATGGCTTTGAGTTTATTGTTAGGGTGTTTTCTATATTTTATTTAGAAACAGCTGAGAGGAGTTAACAGACAACAGTCCAGATTGCCTTACATGAATAATTGGTTTTCAAAACATCAGAAATCCACAGAATTGACAGTACAACCATTTCTGTATTAATGTTCATTTTGATTAGAGACCTCTCTGCTCCTGACAGCTTCCTGTCTTGGATTCTAAGAAGAAGTTGAGCATCTTTGGAGTTACTCCAGTTGTGATGAGACAGCCACTAGGCAAGAATTGCCTCTTTTCATCTATAGACAAATCACTGCTCAGAAAAGGGCACACTTCTGGAATAATCAACTGATTCTATCTGCCAAGACAGAGTAATCAGCCCTAAATAATGCTGCATCACAAGGTCTGTTAGATGATCCTGGCCCAGAAGGCTGAAGATCAGATGCTCCAACGTTTTGTAGTATAGGGACTGTCCAGGTGTTCAGTGGTCTCTATAAATTGGCCAAGTTTTAGAAACTATGCTTTGTGCTTCCCATAATTTCAGTTAACTCAGTCATTCTGGATTTCTGACAGGGTTGAAGATTTATAGTCTCATAGTCAATCTTGGCTATTTACTTTGAGAGAAAAGATTTGAGAGGATGCTTTTCAGCTGACATTCATTCTAAAACCAAGAAAAAAGCCAGGTTCAGAACTAAGTCTTTTAGTTAGGAGAAATGACAGAGGTTCTGGTTAGTCAACAAAATGATGGACTGGGTATTAGGTCTATCTTGTACCTTACTGACATAAATTGCTATAGTTATGCTCTAATTGTATTTTAAGAGAAAAGTTTTATTTTAACAGGAAGGGTGACATGTAGGAGGAGCTAAGGTGAGAGGAGTAAGGAGAGGAAGAAGAGGAGTAAGGAAATGAGGAGGAGAAGACGAGGAGATAGGTGATGGGGTGGGGGACATGGAGGCAGATGTTCACGTGTCTCCACCAATCAAAGATATTTGATATATCTAGGTTGGGTATTAGGTTACACTTCTGATTGTATGGGCATCTTGTTATTGAGTATTACCAAACTTATAAAGCCTTTGATTAACATGTAAAAAAATGTATAAAATCAAAAAGGAGAAGGGAGGATGGGATAGGGGTTTTCTAGGGAGGGAAAATGGGGAAAGGGGATGGCATCTGAAATGTAAATAAAATATCCAATAAAAAATAAAAAAAATAGTTCTTTTCATATTAATGCTTTCATACTATTTAGCATATACCTGAAGATCTGGTGCTTTGAAAGCAACAATAGATTGATCTGCTATGTATTTGATCTTCAAATAACAGCATAATGGACTCACAGTGTGTTAAATGGGATTAGTGCAGTAGAAAAGTTGGATAGCTTAGGAGTGGAATATTTCTAAAGATCTTCTATGTGTGGTGGCATATACCTTTTGTCCCAGCAGTTGAGAGGCAGAGGCAGAGGCAGGTTGAATTCTGTGAGTTCAACACAGTGAATTCCAAGCTAATCAGGACTACATAGTGAGATGTTGTCTTAAAAAAAAAAAAAAAAACAAGGAAGGAAGGAAGGAAGAAAATGAATCTGTTTTTTAGATTATGCTTGACTGGAATAAAGATGTTGGAGCAAGGTCAACAGGATCTTATTTTATATATGAACATGCTCATTCAGAATGGATATTATTACCATGGAAATATTATATGATAACATGTACCTTTAATGACATGTTAGTAGATCTAATGTATACTGAGTATGAACTAATGCCTCTAATTGCTTTTTCAATATTTCTGTGCATGAAAAATGGTATCCCACACCTCCTAAGAGGTTAAAAGGGTAAAGGTTGTATTAAGGGGAAAATTAGATAACTAATTTGATAACTAATACAGCAAATCTTTATAAAAATATTTTTTCTTTCTAGTTGCTTAGACCTCAGTGGCCAGATAAGAGATACCCTGGAAATGGTGGCTCTGATTTGTCATATGGTTTTCTGTGGGAATGATAGGAAGGAGATGAGGCAGAACAGGCAGAAGAGTGGCAGCTCATATGACAGAGAACCTGTTGAGGAATTACCATGTGACTAAGCCGTTGGATGTGAAGATGCTCCGGCTGCTACATCCATCAGTTATTGATGGCTAGGGTTGCTATCAGTGATCTGTATGGCTATAGTGGAAGCTCCTCTTTCATCACCCAGTATGTGTCTCTCCCAAAGCTGTGTCCTCATCATATAGCAATGTGATTGGTTGAAGAAATGACCTTCCCTGATAGTAGAGGACCACTCTTAGGTCAAAGGTACATACGCAGCTAGAACCTCAAATTAAGCTCTCAAGATACACTGTATACATGTATGACATTTTCAAAGAATAAACAAAAATATTATTTAATAAGAAAAAAAGAGGGAAGAGAAAAGGTAGGCTAAGAATGAAGGTGGAATTCAGTTATACTAAGAGCTGGCACTTGGTAGCAATGCTCCATAACCTTTAAAGTTTCAGAGGGACTCCATTACTAACAGTATATTAATGGTAAAGGGGAATATCTTTCACCTGGTTATTTTTGCTGAATAATTTTCGCCATCATTCTTTGCCCAAGGAATGATACTAAATGTGTAGCATCCCAAGTTTCACTCCAGGACAATTAAACATTTTATGTTGTTATTCCTCGTACTATACAGTTGGGTGATAATGCATATATATATTCATTATAAATACTAAAATTAGTCAGGTGTGCCTCTTTTGACATTTGTGCTTTGATTCTATTGAACTGTCCTTAGCTGATGTGGCTGCTTCTATTGGAAGATAAGACACTTATCTCCAGGACTAACAGTTGTTGATACCCTTTACATCATGGACGGACTTTATCTACTTTAATCATTTGGCCATACTACAGAAGACCATGGGTTTAAACTGGGTAGATGAACATTTGTATGTTGTCATCTACAACTGGATCCTTACCTGAATGCAGAGCTTGGCAAGTCTGAGATGTAATTGATTACTCATTGTATTGTTGGGGAGAAGGCTTGTAAGCAAGAACTCACAACTCCCTGTTTTCCACTGTTCTAATTACCATCACACATAGGAATTAAACCATTTTGTATTTACCTTCATACAGCTTACAGAATTTAGCGTATTGCCTGGGTCCTGGGGGAATATCACCCAGGCTCTGGGTGTCTACAGGCTGGAGGGTGTAACTCATGTCCAACGTAAGTCCTGCTAATTGGTATATCTTTGATGGAGTTCACATTGGCCACTTTCCCAGAAACAAGTGTTGATGACAGAGTTCATTTGTCCTGTGATACTTTTTATTTCTTGAAATCACCATTGTCAACAGAATCACTGTTCTTACCGGGCTCTTCCTTGGAGGGTTTCAGTGCTAATCGTGTGTATTATCACTGAAATTGGAAGAACTTGCAGTCATCTTTTTCTTTCTGTCCTTTTCATTCTTTCTTCCTGGTATTGATCTTTATTTGCTTCAAAAATAGCCTATGTTTTGTCTCCGGCTTTCTCCAAAACCAATCTTTCTTTACCCCTTTAAATCATGGCATGGAGACTTTGCTCTTTTTCCTTGACCAGCCAGAGAAAACACTTCATCATTCTGTGAGTCTTCAGGTTGGGGCACTTCCACAAGTGTGTTCCCGGATGTCCTCTAACGTCTCAAATGTCTGTGCTATGTATGTTAAGGATGATCTATAACACCCAGCTGTATTGTTTGTCAAACGTCCTTTTATCCTCCCAGCTATTCCTGCCAATGGCAGTGATTTCAGACACACACTCTGTTCACATCTTTCAAAGCACATTGCCAGCAGTGAACGAGGACTTACATATTTTTACCATTTCCAGCAGATGTTAGCTGAGCAGTGCAAGCGTACATAACATGGGGGAATCGATCAATCGGAGCACACATTCGTGCTGGAGCACATGCAGTGCACCCCTGCCCTTTCTTCTGACATTGATGGGTTTACAGAAGACACCATTTAAACACTCTGAGAACATAAAGTTGGTTTGGTTTTTATAAATAATTTTATTTTTTAATGGTATGTGTGCAAGTGTGTGGTAGAGTTGGTATGTATATGCATTCTGGTGCCTGCAGAAACCAGAAGAGGATGATAGACCCCCTGGAGTAGCTATGGTCAGCTGACTAAAGTGGGTTCTGGGGTCAGAGTTCTTTGCAAGAGCAGCAAGCACTCTTATCCTCTGAACCATATCTCTAGCCCCTCTCACTTTAATTGATTTCTTTCTTTTTAAAAGAAATTTCTTGTTTTTGTGTTTATAAGTGTTTTACCTACATGTACTCATGCATTCCAAGTGTGTGCCTGGTGCCCATAGAGACCAGATTGAATCCTCTAGAAGTGGAGTTAGGGATGCTTATGACTTATCACATGCATTCAGGAAATGAATGAACTCAGGTCCTCTGCAAAAGTGACAAGTGCTGTTAGACACTGAGGTGTCTCTCTAGACATTTCTAAAGGAATTTTGGGTGGCATTAATTTTTACAAAACCAACACTCTATTTAGCTGGCCTTAAAAGAACCTTGTGAGCATTTACCTATGTATTATAAATAGGATTGCTAAAAGAATCTCCTGCTTTTAATCATCAAAGGGACTCTTATAGAACCCACCTAATACTTTCAATCAAGGTAAAGAAAACTCTAGGAAAAGTTACAACCAAGTTGGTAGAAAACCAGGCAGGATTCAGTGGAGATGAAGAAAATCTGACATTCTGTTGAGAATGTGTGTAGAAGTTACATTGTGAGTCCAGAGAAAGCAGCTATTGCTAACTCCCTGTGAGTTTACAAAAGATGTAGGAGGACAGGTGAGCAATCATGGAGTCTGGCCCCGAATGGACCAGCCTTAAATCCTGAAGCTCTGCCCATCCCTTTGGTTTGTTATTGTTCGCTCTTTGCTGCTTAGGGACTCTTCTCCTACAGCTCAGGCTGGTGTAGACTTTTCTACATTGTCAGGCTGGGCGAGTACTCAAGGTAGTCCTTTGATTTAGCCACCCAAGTGTTAGGATACAGGTACAAGTCACCACATTTGCCTCCAAGTGTTCTTTTCTTTGGTTGTGAGCTGTCTAACTAGTATGTTTCCTACTCTTGTTTCGCCATTCTTCTCCAAGGAGTACTGATTTAATTTTCTTTAACTTGTAAAAGTTCCACCAGGAATTACTTTTTTTATTAATTTTTTTCAAGTAGTATAATGCTTCTCCTTCTCCCTTAAAAACTGTCAGCCCTTTTTGGGTTGAACAGTGTTGGGGAAAACAACTATTGCATACTGATTTTTTCCCCTCTTACATGTATTTAAGCTGAGTTTCTATTCTACAGGGTAAAGGCTCAACTATTATCAGTTATTGAATGAGAGTCATTTGTCCCTTTTACATTTTTCTCACTGTCTGCAGGAGAATTTTCACTCTGATGAGCCTCTGTGTGAGCATACGAATGACTAAATATCAGCAGTGTGCTGTTGCTGTAGTAAACATAGAAGAAGCCATTGGCTTTCACCTGATAATTCTCTAATCTAATTAGACAGACCAACAACACCCAGAAGGGAAAAGACAAAAGTGTACATTAGCATACTAAGTTAAAATGGAGGAAGCAGCATATTAAAATTAAACAACAACAACAACAACAACAACAAAAACCAGTTAGCAAAGTACCTTGTAGTTCTAGTCTCTGTTTATTCTATACTATGGCTCCAGAGGTCACACAGTGTGGTGGGGTTATCAAATGATCAATTTAGTCCCAAACATGATCTGAATATAATATAGATCTTGGCACTGTACTATAATTAACCTCTTATAATTTTCCTAATAAAACTCAAAGACTTCATTCCTTACTCCAACAACTCAGCTATGTGCATAGAGGATATTCACATTTTCCCCTTCTAATAAGACCGGAAGCTATTTAGATTACTAATCAAATTAATTTGAGGTTAAATACTTCAACCATGTTTCTATGTTCTTTGCTGTCTTAAGAAAATTTTAATATGCTTGAGACCATTTCTAGGGTCATTCCTTCACTTATCACATGCAAACAATTACACAGGAGTCCCACAAGTCCTCACAGGAGAAAGTGTTTGTCTTTAGAAACCTCGGAAGGCTGCGCTGCCTCCTTGTATCATTACAGCTTAGCGTCATGATGTAGTTCTATTTCATATGAGCATATGACCATATGCTTCTTTTTTGTAGAATATTGTTTTGTTTTAATCTCAGTCATCATATGAAATCCATTTATAATTTTTGAGTTCTTTGGATAATTTGGCTATGTAAATGATATCCAAGTTTTGATAATCCAAGATTTGAAAAATGTTTTAGTTAATATTTTGCAACAACAAAAGATACCCACTCAGTGAAATGGGTCATGTCTGCAGTTCAGAGGTAGGTAGAGTGCTTTCCTGTCATACATAAAGCTCTAGGCTTGATTCCTAGCACTGCAAAAATAAATAAATACATAATTACTAAACAAAAATGAAATGATATATTTTCTTATTTCTCCATGAAATCAATGAAGACTGGACACACAAAAAGTTGAGACATATAACAAGGGGAAATAACTCAAATTAGTATAAAATATGTATTCAGTTTTTTTTCTTTCAACTAACTAACATGTTTAGCCATAGACAAAAAATTATTAATGAAGAGGGAGTGGTTATCTTGTTCTGAACAAAGCTTTCACTAATGTCTTATTTCACTAACAAAACAGCATAGAGTTTGTCACACAGAATTAGTGTATACACACACACACACACACACACACACACACACACACACAGAACTTCAAAGGAAAGGAAACGATAGAAAATGGTAGATGGCCTACCTTCCTATCACACCTCAGAGATGGGGCATTCTTAATCAAATTCCAACCCTAGCAGGAATATGAGAGGCAATGATTTCAGACAATGAAACCCCATGTTCTGAAGAGGTGACTATTCTCCTTTACGGCAGCGTATGTCAACATGCAGTACTCCTATGTGTCAACAACAAAGTCTCAGACACTAATAGTATGACCTTGAACTAGTTGTTTAATTTTTCTGAAATTCAGTTCTTTGGAAAGCAATTACACTTAGAGCCCTGTCAGGGTCACTGTGGGGTTTAAGTCAGATACTACATCTTAAGGGTTTGACACAATACACTTAAAACTTTCAGTGAATAAATACTGTTATGAGTTAGGCAGCTTATTCTACTCTAGGGTAGCTCTGTGATGAAGTCATTTTTAATAGTGAACCAGACTTGGTCTCTGCAGATCTTTTTCTTCCTTGAGGTTGTTCTCCCAGGAGAACTGTTAGAAATGAGGCTTTTCTTTCTTTGGCAGGTATTCTGTGTCTGAAGCACTTTGCATTCTCTTTGATGTATATTCTTATTGTGCCACTAAATTATCAACAAAATAACTTTGTAGGCAATATAAGATTGAATTCTATTTCTATCATTTCTTCTTGAGAATGAATTTTCAAGAGGGAATCTTAAAGCATGCACAAAGGAAGCTGCATCTATGGTACTGAGTGCTCATTCTCCTTTGATGAATCCGTTTCTAGATGCTGCATGTTTCAATCATGAAGCCTAGGCAAGCCTTGCTATGCTTGCATATGCTATTCGACATAATCTTCTGTTCAATATGTTAAGGTTAAGCCACACTTTGGCCAGCTCAGTCTAATGTCATCATCATATTCTGTATCAAAGACACTATAGCCTAAGTAGCTGATCAAGTGGAATCCCAAACAAGCAAATACAGTTGGCTCTTTCTTCCCTCTCTTGTCTATATAGAAAAAGAAGGAGGGTCATTGTTCTTATATCCTGGACACCCATTTCTCCATTTCTTTTTTCTCAGCTGATGGCTGTCAGAGTTGAAGACCTCAAATGGGTACATGCCTGGTTTTCAGCCACTAGCAGCTAGGAACCCAAGCACCGTGAGCTGGAATCCCAACTCTGGTTCCGTTTCTGTTCTCTCCAAGAACTGAAAACAAGTAGAGCTTTAGGGCAAGGTAGATTCTTGACATGCATCCTAAAGTGGACCAGAATAGATGCATGTAGAGGAGAAAATGGAAATCCATCTTGCATGTGCCTTAGCTTCTCTTCTGGTTTTTCACATTTTTTTCCTCTCTGCATTTTGTACTGACCACTTAACACTTGGTCACGTTGTTCCCTTCCTTTTGTGGCCCGTTCATATTTTCTGTTAAGTTCCCACAGTAAAGCTCAGCTTTTCACCTCAATTATTCCCATCTTCAATCTCTGCTGCCACTCAGCCTGAGGTTTAACATACTACTAATGATGTTCCAAGTTCCCTCAGATTTGGGGATGGTGTTTCAGTTTTATACGGTGAGTCTACCCTGTGTACATCCTAACTGAGTAAATGCTCCTCCATGCATGCCTCTTGAATACCTGCGTGTTTATAACTTTCATCCACACACAGTACTCATTGTTTCTAGATGACTAACAAATTCTTAATCTCTAAATCATCATTGGAATCACATTTCTGTGAAATAGTTCTTGTCCTTTCCCCATGACTTCTCTTTTGAAAGGAAAGCCTGAACCTGGTTTAAATCTCCTTTTCTTCCTTTTTCTTCGTGGGCTAGAATCGAGTTGTCACCTCTCTTCTTCCTCAATGAACAAGGTCTAATTTTTTCCACTGAACTTGGAGGGGAGAGACATACTTCCATTCAGCAAGCTGCAATTGCATTCTTTTTCTGTGTTGGTTGTGGCTATGTGTCTGGTGAATGGTGACTGGCCATAGAAGTGACAAGTGCTCAGTAGCCAGCTCTCTCTGGAATGGATCTGTGTGCTCATCACTGTTTGCTTCACTTGATCTTTTGGCCCTGTCAGTTCTTGCCATGTTGGGGCACTGCCCAGTCTGTTGTGGCTGGGTTTTTCTTGCCCAGCAGGCAGCTCTCAAATAGTGTGTGGAAGAGAGCTGGCACATGTCAGGCACTGTTTCTTACAGTCACCTCAGCTATAGAAACTCCACAGAGCCTTGTCATGCCCAATACTGGGCAGCGGCAGCTCTATTGCCATGCCCTCTCTTCCACCATCACGCCATCCTCCTCCTTGTTCCCAAGCACATTGACAAGGAAATCAAGTTCCTTGTCTGAGCACTTGTCCAATTTGGAAATCAAATTTTCATGTCTCCTTGCAGGCAATAGTGATTTTAATGAGTTATTTGAATGGAGCTGAGAGATGGGAAATGCCCTCCTCCTTCTCTTTTTACCTATGCCATATTCCATTCAACATACACATTGCACCCCACACAAAGAAAACTATTCTTTAGATTCTCTTCTCTCTTCTCCATCTTCTAGAGTCTAGGGTGAGGGCAAGGGGAGTGTTGTGATCTCCCATGTACCAAGTACTAAGGAAGATGTGTTAGCTACAGAAAAGCACCCCATTCATTATAAGGCTTGTTGAATTAGCAGGAGAGGTATGGATTTACCTATTTTGAATGGTTAGCAGGGTTGGCAGTCCTGCTGTCCTGAGGTGCTAGGGGTGGAATACAAGGCACAACAAAATTAGCCAGAGATGCAAAGGCAGACTTCTGACTCAGGTGTTAGGGCTGTCTGTGTGTAACTTCTGCTTGTCTCAGCAAGGCATGCACTCTTTTGTACCATTAATTCATCACGTTGGTTCTGACATCAATAAGAGACAAGGAGAGTCCCCAGGGAAAACCCATTTCGTCTTCTTTAGCATTTGAATAGGCGAGGAAGTGGTACATCTGCCAGCAGAGCTGTGCCTCCTTCTCTGTGTAAACCCACTGTCAGGAGTCCTAGAAACTGCCTCTGCCTGCCTCTGGGAAAAAATGTCACCTTTTCTTTAGGAAATGGCAGGTAGTTATTAATTTTTTATTTCTAAAGATGAATTGACCTTTGTATTTTGCTAACAACAACAATAAGAAACCAAACTAAACTGAAAAAAAAAAAAAACCCTGTCTCAGAGACTTTGGTTTCGAAAAACACAGGAAACAACCTTGTGTCTGCTAGCTTGTACCTGACAGTTTATTTTGTAAATTCTTACACTACACTTGCCATCAGTGAAGTTACCTTAGGCATCCAGGCATCTTGTTTCCCAGGATTTTTCACAATCAGGAAGGTGGAAACTTGTGTTTAAGCTGCTGCTGTTCCCTGTTCCAACACACACACACACACACACACACACACACACACACACACACAAATACACACACACACACACACACAAAGATACACATAGACACACACACAGAAACACACACAGATACACACAGAGAGACATAGACACA
>JANHMN010000016.1:822054-842015 GCA_030674055.1 Rhabdomys pumilio
ACACACACACACACACACACACACACACACACACACACACGTTTACCAAAAAGATGCCAAAATTAGTTAGGTACTCCTACTTTTACAAACACAGACACTGGGGTTACAAGCAGTACAACCGAGCCATTGAAATGAAGAACTGACAGGGACTAAGGAATGCCTGTCAGTCAGCTTATTTATCTTATTAATAAAACAAGCAAATATTACAAAAAGACAAAACGTTTTGCAATGAGAAAGTTTTTCAACAGAAGATGGTAGATAAAT
Organism: Rhabdomys pumilio; assembly: GCA_030674055.1. Taxonomy (NCBI): domain Eukaryota; kingdom Metazoa; phylum Chordata; class Mammalia; order Rodentia; family Muridae; genus Rhabdomys; species Rhabdomys pumilio. The sequence continues at coordinate 822,319 of JANHMN010000016.1, forward strand.
ACCTTTCTTGACTTCTCTAAGCCTTTATATCAAATTTGATTTTTAGAAAATTTTAAATATTTAGGCAACATAGATGCTAAAACACTTTGAATGATATTAATGGGGTCTGTGGTACTTGATTTCCAGACTATGTAGAATCTTTAGTAGTTAAAATTAGATAGTTCCTGGGCATCAGGATAATGACTTCACAGAACCACTGGGAGCTGGCTCAGTTGTCAAAAAGCTGCAGGAAGGACACTGCTCTTGTTTTCTGCCTGTCCTCTGCTCCTTGCCAGATATCACTGCCAAGTAAGACAGAATTCCCTGCGCATCCCATTTGCTCTGGTGCAGTACCCAAGAGAAACTTTTTCATATGGTTGTTTTTCTTGTGTCCTTACAAGCTATGTGAGTCCCTAAACTAGAGATAACCAAAAGCTTAAAAGGTCGATTAAACTACTTCCATGCTTATTTTAATATAAAATGAGACCACTCATTTTAAATATCAGTCATTTCCCCTAATCTTTATAGTGCTTGATTTGTTATTTTAAAAGTTTATTTAATATTTAAGGTTAATTTTAAAAAATATAATAATTTAATCTCTAACGTAATTGTTTATGATATGTCATGCTGAAGATAAAAAACTGGGTTTAATTTTGCTTTTGTGGTGAGTTACCTTACTCAGCATCATTGACTAGGCTTTATCACAAAATAGAAATTCAGAATTGATCCCATTAAATGCTATTTTATAAGGTAATTTACTCTAAATCCATCCATCTGTCCATCCATCCATCCATCCATCCATCCATCCATCCATCCATCCATCCGTCCGTTCAAGTGCTTACACGTGCGGCAGCAGATACACTCAGGGGTATAACACTTGCATATAGCATGCACAAAGCCTTGAGTTAAGTCTTCCAGAACCTAACCAAAATGCCCATCTGCTATTTCCAGAGCAGTGTGTTAGATCTACAGATACGTGAGACTGAACAACGTCAGCTACAGAGGAAGGCTCTGTGCTTCATTGGCTAAAAATTTACTCCAAAAAAGTTTGCCTAAAGATATGCATGTCCATGATCTTTTAGAGCTTTAGGATATATGATTATGTATAATTCTTTAGTATGTACTATTAGACTGGTTAATCTTTCCCATTTGTGGCTGTCATTTGACACTATACTTCACCACCAATGAATACCCAAGAAAAACCACTCACACACACACTCCTTTGAAAGAGGCTTGTAAACCTCTTTCAGTCTTCCCAACACATTTGCACATGTATGTCTCCCAACAGCTTTCCTCACTTGCTCAGCAAACGTCTTTTAAAACCGTTAACATCATGTCTGTGAGGATTTCTTAGAGCATTGGGAGAATTTCTCCTCCCAACACTGACAGCTTCCTCTTCTGTACCATTTCATTACTTAGGTATGTATTTTTTATTATTTCATTGATATAAACATCCATCAACATATCACTCATTATTTCAATTTACACTGCAAGCTTTGTGGGGATGGAAACATTTGTCTTTCCATTTTGCATCCTTATTAATTAGCAGAAGGTCTGGCATGCATAGAGTTTCGCTAAGTGTTTGCAGAATTAAAGAACAATTCTTTCTATTGTAACTTGTTCAGTGTTGCAGAAATACATTTACACATGTGTTAAAATTATCTTCTAATTAGATGTGAATATATTTTTTGAATATTTAAAAAGCACCACAGTTTGTTCTATTACATTCTTTTCCAATAAAGGAAATTACCATCCCTCTAAAGTCCCAAAAAAACTACACAACACACTCCTCTTTAAAATGTTTTTTTGTTAACTGCAGTTGGTATGCAATACATGAGAGAAGAATAAATTTAAAAATGATTTATAAATTTGTTGTTTATTTCCACACTCTCCTAAATTTGTGCCCACACTAGGGATATTGCAACCTCATTATGATGGGTTCTAATAGCTTATTAACGTGTCTAAAGCCCCTTCTAGATGTAAAGTCCCTGGAACGAGGTCCCATCATTCCTTCCTTTGTAGCCCTGGCACTTTGCGATGACTGGAAGGGAGAAGCTGGAGAGGTGCTTGTCAGATTCATAGAGCAGACTAAACAGGAGACACTAAGCGAACTTAGACCTTTGGTTCTTTCCTCTTTATTAGGAGCTGGTGTGTGGTTTTCTTAAATGAACAAAATGTGTTAAATTCTGAATAAAGCTTTGGCTTTGAAGTGGAATGAGTCTCCTCCCTGTGTGGGTGTGGCAGATTAAGAGGATCAAGGACAAGAAGAAAAGGACTTCCTGTGCAAATATTCACCTTTTCTTCTCAATTTTCCACAAGAAGTTTTTGTTTGTTTTGAAACTATCACAGGAAAGTAACTTGGTCCTTTATTTTTGAAAAAAAAAATGGATCTATCATTTTTTTTTTTGCACAAGTTCAAGAGCCCTGAGGATCCTTTCTCCATTAGAGCTGTATGAATTCCAGAGCTTCCATATGTCGCAGTCCTCGCTGAAGACTGTAAGATTGTTTGTAATAGAATTACTTAGTATTTATGTGTCTTTGGAGGGCAGTATGAAGGCATAGATGACTTATAAAGTCTTTCTAGATAAACACTGTTGTTGAACATTAACTCTTGTAGAAAATTCATACACATGATATTTAAAACAATTGTTTTCAAAATGTGATGAATTCTGAAGTTCAAAGATTTTTAAAAAGAATTTCATACAGTGTATTTTGACAATGTCACTCCTCTCTGCCCCAGTTCCTCCCAGATACTTCCCACTTTCCTTTCTACCTTTAAAAACAAAACCAAAGCCATCAAGTCCACATGCTCCTGGATATTTGGCCATCCACTGCAGTGTGGCTGAACTGCTAGGACCCACACCGGAGTCTTGACATTTTGATCTTGGTTTTGAAGGTGTAACATCTCTCAGGAGACACAGTGTTATTGTGTACATTACTCCCTGCTAGTGAGTAGTACTGAAAAATATTCTCATACCAGAATCTTGAAAAAGTATAGGAATAAAGAAAAACTAATAAGGGCTTTTAAAACTTTGACAACATTAAAAATAAGCAATTTCAAATAAACACCTCAATTTTATGTTCTCTTTTCATACAGAAGTATATTTTTGGACTCATGGAAATAATTCAATTTATAAGCATATAATCACAGCAGTGATACAGCTTCTTGCCTAACACAGTGCTCTGACTTGTGCGTCTTATACCATAAATTGAATCAGCATGAAAGGATGCAAAAATGATGTATATATTTACAAGGTATAATTACAATACTTTTAATGCCATCTAAAGTACTTTAAAAATAATACCACTAAAATTCTAGAATAAATATCTTATAAACAGATACTTATAAACAAATGATCAACTTTAGTTATTTAATTTTCCCAAATAAAGAAATTACTGATTATAAATTATGGAACTCATTGAAAGTCATGGGGCAGGTAAGAGAATCACCAATTAGACTGTTAAATCAGGCCTACTTCATTAATTTTTTTCTACTCTGGGACTTAGCATATTTTGTATTTTTCTGTCCTTAACAATCTGGGTCTTTATTTCCATGTGAAATCAATTTCAGTTTCCATTTAGACATTCAAATAACTATATATGAAAATTAACTTATAATGGCTAGAAAAAATCCACTAAATTAAATTGACACACTGTATAAGTACATATAAAATGTAATGTCATTCAAATAATTTCCCTATGATACACACACACACACACACACACATATATATATGTATATATATATACATATATATACATACATTTAAGTATCTAACTTGAATAATTTAGCATATGAATATTGAAGGGCTGGTACAGGTTAAAAAATATCAATGGCTGAATGTAAGTGTGATGTGTTGCTCTCCTCCTAAGAAGGAGTTTGAGGTAACTCAGATGAGGTAAGTCTGTTGACTAGTGAACAGACAGGGAACTGGGAGAGATGGGGAAGAAATTGATTCTCTACATTGTTTACAAATAATTTCAGCTAAAAAACATTTAAAGTAGGAAAAATAGAATTTGTCATTCTTCTAAACTAAGAAGACCTTTGACTTTAGAATTAAAACCACAAAGGAATCTGTGGAAGTTAGGCTTGACTCTCCACTTATAGAAAAGAATTGCAGCAATGGCAGTTCTGCAGCTCCGGGGAGCTTACCTGTCTCCATTTTCCCATCCTGTGCGGCAGGCCCATCTGGGATCACACTCTTCACTTGTAGAAACTCATCAGGCTCATCTCCACCAATGATGGTAAACCCAAAGCCCATGTTGCTCTTTTTGAGGGTGGTACTGAGGAACGTTCCCTTCAACTGGGATGCATCCCGGGTAAAGAGTGGCTTTTCTACAATACAAGTTAAAGAGGAAAAGGCATTTTAAAGACAAGTTATCAGAGAACAGCCAACTACCAAGCATCAGTCCTTGGGTAGATGTGGGAGACCCATATGGAAGATGCAAGCAGGTGATCACTTTGAGAGGGAACAGACAATTAGGGCATCCTACAAATACAGAGCTGTTCAAAGCATCCAGAGAATCGTGCAAAGCTGTGTTGTGTGGTTGGAGAGTAACTTACTAGTATTTACTCTCTTGAAATTAGTCCTCTTGAGCTTTAAAAACGGCTGTGTCAATCTGCAAGAATGCCTTCAAATAAAATCTGACTTATTCTGCTCTAGTTATCAGAGTTCCCAGGAGGAAGGGACGTATGAGTGGCTGGTTCTATACAGAACCTTGATTGCATGGGGTAGAAAATCAAAAAGGCTGGTTGAAGGACATGAAATGTGCAGATTACATCAACAGAGAAGCAGTGCACAGTTGGTGTGTATTTAAAGGTTGAAATTGCTTAGAAAGAGAACCCGGATGTGAGACTGAGTTAACTTTTATTTACATATCAATGCTGTGAGATATTATAAATATATCAGATGCATCTCTACTGGACAGAGAACATTTAATAGACTCTCAAATGCAAGCAAACATCAGGCTAATGTTTCTCAAAATGGTTATGAATGTAAAGTTGACACATTTTGTAATATGTTGACATAATGAAGTCAATGCCACAGTCATGGGAAGAGACCTTGTACCTGTTCAATGAGTTTGCCTCCTTAATTGTTATATGATAAACATCTTCAACTGTGATTTCTAATGTCTCTGGTTCTAAGTACTTTAAATGCTTTAAAATTATAGTCATACTAGGAAGAAGAATTAGTTGTCTCTTAAATTCCACTTGTGATAAGCATTTTGCTTTTGCCTGGGTAGCTCAGTTGATAATCATGAGGCTTTTAAGCATTCCACTGTAATTACTTGGTTGAAACAGGCCTTGGTCTGTAATCCTGGGGCCATGGGCTCTTGATCTTCCTGCCTCAGCCTCCCATTGCTAGGATTACAGGCAAGCACCTCCATACTCGCTTTGCATATTTCATATACTTTTTGAAGGATGATATTTGATACTCAGAGTAGCCAAATGATAAGTGGCCACTCAGCTACATATTTTACATGATACTCTTATTGTTATGTTTTTGGTTTCATAGGATAGACTATCAAACAATGAGTCATTATGATAGAGTTTTAATTTATATGTCAACTTACCTACCACATATATCTTTATTAAATTTTTATGTGATGTATAGAACCCACATATAATCTCTTCTGCTGTGGTCAGCAAAGCAGTGCTTACAGGTGGAGCTCACCTCCACATGAGGCCTTTACATTCATTGCAGAGTGCTGTAGGCATGTGATGCGAAGCTTACTACCAGGAAAATGGAGGCTCTAGACACCAAGGCCTCGTGTGTGTGTGTGTGTGTGTGTGTGTGTGTGTGTGTGTGTGTGTGCGCGCATGCGTTTAATTCAGTACAATCAGTGAAAGAAGTGAAGAGTGTGCAGCCACTCATTCCACTAGGTGGCTCCCAAGTGTAGTCAGGTCCACAAGTAACCTGGAACATCCTGAGTGTCCAGGGCATCCCTCTGTGGTCAGGCAGACAGTAAGACAAGTCAGTCACACTGTGAGAACTCTCTGGGCCAGTATAAGAGAAGACGGATTTGGGCCTAGGTAATATCACTGAAGAGCTGCCTACTGTCACAGAAGAAAGCAAATCTCATTCTCATTTCTGATTTTTAGAGACTCTATGTAGTTTATATTCCCACCATCAAAGTCCCACTTGGCTACAAGTGAAATTCCTATAAGGTACTGCTCAGTGTTCTTAGTATAGTTTGTGGTAGCTATATTAAAAACAAATTATAAGTAATGTGAATTCTAATGCTTCTGCAAGGGACTAGAGAAGTCAGGCCAGTCATTTGTGTGACCCATCACTACAGGCCTATCTGTCTGGAAGACTTAACAGTCTGTCAGTGTTTCTCTTCCCATCTTGCATGCTACCAGATATCGTACCTCGGAAACCTGGGGCCTGCAGGGGCTTTGTTCCAAGTTCTGTGTGGGGCATGTTATGTTGCTGTAGCTTCCTTTTTGCTTCCAGGACAGGGTTTTCAAACTGTGTTCTTCTATTTATGTGGCTGAAAAAGAAAATTTCAAATTAAGATAGCAGTGGGACAAAGTCGTTTAGGAGAACATGTGCATGGCTCTACGGAGAGCAGGTGATTAAGGACACCTTACTTGATTACAGTCAAATGTCTTACCCAGCATGCATCAGGCTTCTGAGGGGGCTGGCCTGTACATAACACATAATATAATTCTGTGATAGTTCAGAGCCCTTGATGATTCTATCAGATGCTGTTATATTTACCATATGCATGAGATAGACAAAGGAACCAGGTAGTGTGCTTTCTGGATATTGTCTTCAGGTCGGATGAGTTTGATTCATTCAAGTAAATGGTCAATGAATTAAACAGACTGAATAGTCCCCCAAAGGTGTGCCATCTGAGCTTAGTAAAGTCCCAACAGCAACAGGATAAATGAGAGATGAGTTTACTGACAATGAAACAGAAACCAAAAATCAAAATAATACAAGAGTTTAGTGTGTGTGTGTGTGTGTGTGTGTGTGTGTGTGTGTGTGAAGATGAGACACACATGCATGCACTAGAGAACAACATGCAGGTGTGAGGGGTGAACTCCATGAGTTCTGGGGATCACAGTTAGCTTACAAGGCTGGTGGATAAGTGCCTTTTCCTGCTCAGCTATCTCACTGACCCACAGTGCAAACTTTTAGTAGTCAGACGTAGGTTGAAAGGCCAGGATTCAGGAAGAAACTTCTCATAGGAGTGACAGATGCCTATGTAAGATGTTTACTGCTGAGATTCTCTGCATGCTGAGATGGGAAACTAGTAGACAGATATGGAGAGACTGAAAACATATGTAGCTTAGCTAACCCTAGGACTTACAGCACCAGCATACTACACATAAAGTATGTATTCCTATATAACATGTTGTTTAAAGTTCAGAGGGCTGGAAGCAGCCCTGTCTACTAGTGATGGCCATGCCAGACATAGATGCCCCAGGAGAGGGCTGGCATGTACAGTGATATTTGTTTTTTAAAGGCTCTGAATGTATGGAGGACAGAGGGGTTAGAAGAAGAGCTGACAGTTAGCTAACTGCATACCAGTTATGTTCAAGTATACTATATGATATACATTATACTCGAATATACTCAAATTATAAAATATATAATTTGAAGTATTTCCATTTAAAGGTGATGAGGTAAACAGACAGGCTGTGTGACATGTTCTAGATAAATCACATGCCAAGTATGACGAAATTCTAGAATTTAATCATGTCTGTTTCTACAGTGCATCTCTTATCTACATGCTTTATCTTTCTAATATGTAATTTTAAATTCGTAAGTACATACAGTTGTGATTTTTAATTGGCAAGTACATATAGTACATGCCTGCTTGCTTTTTCTCTTTCTCTCTCTCTGACAGACACACAAAGACAGACAGACAGACAGACAGACAGACACACACACACACACACACACACACACACACTCATGTGCTCGGTCCATTATACTTTTAATAACTACACATCAGAAAAGAAAGGAGATAAAATGAAATCTTGTCCAGTATATTAGAAAGGTAGTTGGCACGAATGATGAGCACAGTGTAGCTAATGATGTCACTGTGGGAGGTACAGCAGATGCTCTCTGCCCCTTGATTTCAGCATCCATCAGGTCTGTATTCAAATTCTAGCTCCTGAGTAGCAGAGTAACATTTAGTAACAAGTTAAACATGCACACAACATTGTCTACCTGAGTGGTTGTGAGGAATGGACGTAACAGCCACACAACATTGTCTACCCGAGTGGTTGTGAGGAATGGACATAACAGCCACACAACGTTGTCTACCTGTGTGGTTGTGAGGAATGGACATAACAGCCACACAACATTGTCTACCCGAGTGGTTGTGAGGAATGGATGTAACAGCCACACAACATTGTCTACCCGAGTGGTTGTGAGGAATGGACATAACAGCCACACAACGTTGTCTACCTGTGTGGTTGTGAGGAATGAACATAACAGCCACACAACGTTGTCTACCTGTGTGGTTGTGAGGAATGAACATAACAGCCACACAACATTGTCTACCTGAGTGGTTGTGAGAAATGGACGTAATAGCCACACAACATTGTCTGCCCGAGTGGTTGTGAGGAACAGACGTAACAGCCCATATCAGCACATCACTTTTAGCACTGGCATGTTTATTCCTAGCAGCTATTATTATCATTCAGATCAACTTAACTACTCCATCAAGATTTTGATCACCTCCATCACCGCTATGATGGAAGTCTTTGTCGGAGACCTTTAAAACAACTTGAGTCTTGCTCCTATGGCCTCATTCTGTTTATAGGAAAATGTGTTTTTATAATAATGTTCTTAATGATTCTTACTTTCTACAGAGCTCAAAACAACAGTTGGGGAAAATTCTTCTCCATTGGAAGTGATACTCAGTGAATGGAGGAGCACCTCCCCTGTAGCTCATGGTGACCCATGGCTTTTCAGGCCTCTTTATTAAGTAAATTCAGATGGAGCCACTCTGTGTCAGGAAGGCTGACGTTGGAGGCTCTTTCTCCTTTAGCACCTGCAGGTAACTTTCTTAGCAAAATCCCTCAAGTCTTCTTGATTTTGTAGCTTTATTTTTGGCTGCTTTGCCACAGGTATCCTTTGCTTTTGACACACTTGGGGCAAGTCTCATAGGCAATACCCCAAAAGATGGTTTTTTTTTCTAATGATATTCAATACAGCCATAGTGTGATGCTTGATTAAATTGTTTAAAGTGGCATCTTGGGACAACTTCTAAACTTTTAGCAATTACCTGTATCTTCTCTACTGACTGACCCTCAGATGCCCTGAGGGGTCATGTGTCAAAGGCTTGGGTGGTCCTCAGACTTGTGCTAATGGAGAGTGGTAGAATCCTTTAAGATGTAGGAAATGACAGGACTTAGATCACTAAGGGCATGCCCTCATAAGGAAGTGCCGAACATTAGTGACTTTCTCTTCATTCCTGGCCATGAGAACTGGCCTCCGCCTTGCTGACTTTGATCTACCATATCATTAGATGCTCTTCAGAGGACAGCTGGTCATAGAAGGACTTATTGGAGAGTGGAAGAAATCTTTAAGGGGTAGGGGATAACAAGTCTTAGGTCATTGGGGGCATGCCCTCACAAGGACGTGTGAAACAATGGTGGTTTTTCTTAGCTCTTGACCATGAGGCAAACTGGCCTCCTCGGACGCTCTTATCCTGATCAACCATATCATCATGGGCTCAACACAATACAGTTGGCCACAGAAGGAAGACCCTGAAATTCAGGAAAAACAAACCATTCTTTTGTAAATCTCAGATATTTTTTATTAAAATGGCAAACTAATTAAACACAACTATCATCTATCCAATGGGGACGTTATTGTCTACTTCATGGGGCTGCTATGAGACTAAGAGAAATGTTTGTAAAGAGCAGACACTTGGGAAGGACACTCCAACTGTAAAGTGCTGTCTTACTGTTTTGAGAATAGTTGTTATTACAGTTAATACCAATGATGATGCTGTTGGTGTCACTATAATACATTTCCTATGCCCAGAGCCTTTTCCTAAGGCTGTCACCAAGGCATTTCTATCATGCTTCTTCCCGTGGATGTTTACCTAAGTTCAGACAGATCCTTTTAATGTATCCCTTAGCAGAGGACTTGGGCAATTTTTAAAGATGAAGTAAACAAAATCAGGCTAAAATTATTTGAATCTAGGTGCAAGATAAATAGACAAAACTGATAATACAGGGTCCTATTTGTTTACTAGAGTTACATTGTAAATTAGCTTTCAGCTTTGAAACTGCTTACTTAACAAGAGAGAAGAAATAGTGACTCCCTTCAGAATACTTAAGATAAGCCCACACGCAGAACGGCATGGATTACATCCATAAGAATTCTTGTGTTGAACTCTTCTAGGCATTTTTCTTCAAGTCTTTGGTGCAGAGGTTTCTGTGATGCAGCATTATAGAACCCTCAGTGGTAATTTTACAACAGTGAGTTTCATGGTTTTTCAAACCTTATTATGACGCTTTAATGATGGATTGTCATGCTTCTATCCTTTTCCAGAATTTTAACAGTAATTCTAGAGTCCTTGTACCCTCTGGAAAGGGCGGAAACTAGGAGACTGCCATGCCACATACATCAGTGGTGCATACCTTGCTTTGTAGAACATACTGGTGCCAACTGGGTCTTCTCAGAGAGCATGAGCTAAGAACCTAAGAAGTGTATGTTATGCTCATATAAGTTTTCTGGTATTGGGCTGAAGAGATAGCTCAGAGGTTAAGAACACTATTCTTCCAGAGGCCCTGAGTTCAATTCCCAGCAACCACATGGTGGCTCACAACCATTTATAATGAGATCTGGTGCCCTCTTCTGGCATGCAGGCATACATGCAGGCAGAATGTTGTATAAAAAAAAATCTTAAAAAAAAAAAATAAAAGTTTTCTGGTGCAAAGTTTACTGGCCCCCAATGACAGTAACTGCCTAAGACAATCTCAGGCATAACTGGAAGCAATACTACAGTGAGGCACAGATACAGTGAGGTAAGGTTGCCAGGATGTCTTGGCCAGAACAAGAATGTAGAGATACAGCCAGAGGAGGACACCATTCAGAATGGCTGAAGAAATGTAACCATGGACAAATGGCAAGTGGAGTGCCACATAATAATGACAGAACCAAATGTCATTAATGGGGTGGTGTCTTAGGGTTTTATTGCTGTGAAGAGACACCATGACTATAGCAACTCCTACAAAGCAAAACATTTAATTGGGCTGGCTTACAGTTTCAGAAGTTTATTCCATTATTATCATCATGGCTTAGGGAGTCAGTGCCTCAAACAGATCTACTGAATAAATGCTTAGATGGAGTCAGAAACTATGAAAGGTGAGGGGTCCTAATGTTTCACTCATCCATCCAGTACATATTGTGACAACTGAACTGACCATGAAACGTAGGGTTAGTTTATGTGACACAACTATCCTTCATTTGGGTAAATATCTATGGTATCTTTCAGGCTAGAGAATCCTTCCAGACATGTAAATGATGTGGCAAAATATCATCACTTTTAGGTGGCAAAATACTTGGTTCAGTATATTGCCAACTAGGAAAACTACTTTGTGTCATAATAGGCTCATGGAGGAACTCCACATCAGGGATGAGACCGGGGAACTCTAGGGAGACAGTTACTCTTCCTCCAGTTCAGAATATTTCACTTAGCTTTTGCTTTTTAGTTTAGACTATTCCCCTTTTCTGTCATTGTGTGGGAAGCTCTGAATATACTTAGAAAATATAAATTTCTGGAAGCTTAGAAGAATTCCCCTGGGTTTCTCTGACCCTCCTTTTGAGTCTCCCACTTCTGGGACATTACTTCTTTCTATTTGGGTCCCAAGTTGCCAGTCCACTGGCAGCAAACACAGACACTGCACCTCATGGTCTACAAATTGTTCATTTTTATGTTAGTCCCAAGAAGAATACATAGTGTTTCTGTTGCCATTAGGTTTGGATAAAGAAGAATAAAAACTATTTAAAAATTGATAAACATTATTTCATGGATTGAAAGCTAAAGGAGAATAATAGCCCCATAGGGGCCTTCTGAGGCCAGTGCAAAGTTTTGTCTTGGTTCTGTACAGTTGGGTCATTTGTTAAGACCACTAGCTGTGTGTACAGAGGACTCAGATTTCTAGCACCCACATTGGGTGGCTCACAACTATTTATAACTCATTTTCTAGAGTGTCATGCTCTGACACCCTCTTCTGGCTTTCTTGGTCATATCTATACATTTGGTGCACACACACACACACACACACACACACACACACACGCTAAATCTTAAAAGCAACAACAAAAAGAGTTTGGTCTCTACAGTCAGATTGCTCACATTCACTTGTCAGCTTTGTAATATTTATAGTGTGTGACATTATGGACATCATTTATATTCTTTGTGCTTCAGAAATTTTCATATGTAAATCTAGCATTAAAATAATAAAACTGTTAGAATTTCTGTGCATATTACATGGGTCAAAAATGATCAAACTACTGCAGAGTAGTATCCTGATATAAATACTTTCTTAATGCCAGATAGTATGATTCATCAAATACTAATTGTTTACATCTCTTTGCTAGACACTATGGCAAGGGTAGTGGGCAGGAACAATGATTAAACAGGGATGTGCTCTGATACGAAACTGAAAACAGAAAAACAAAATAATTATGAAATAGTGCTTTCATGTAATAAACTTATATGTTAGAGTGCTTTAAAAAGCTAAAATTAAAAGTACCAGATCAAAGCTTAATGTTTTAAATGAGTTATTTTAAAATATGACCTTTGGATGAATAAAAAATTAGTCTATGTTACTTTGAACTTTTTCACAAAATAATTGAATACTGCCTTTAGTAGGATTTCTTCCCAATTCTACACTTAAGTGATTATTTTATTTCTATAGATGTCCACTCATTATTTCCTCCTGTACCTGGGGAATGTGTTTTGTGATGTGGCATATGAGTGTGTGTGTGTGTGTGTGTGTGTGTGTGTGTGTGTGTGTATGTGTGTGTATTGTGAATATAAGTGGGAAGCTTGAGGCACTCATGCTTTACTTTCTTTTCTCCCTGTTCACAAAGAAGGCTGCTTCAGGATTATGCCATCCACATGGGAGGTGGAATCATTTCTTAGAAAGAGATCCATGTAATAGCACTGAAATTCAGAGCTGAGTCTATCTTGTACTCCAGCCAGTTTGAGCCTCCTGACTATATTTTTGTGTGCAAGCCTTCTTTCTGTTGCCTACAATACTGGATTATTTAGTTAGTGCATATTTTATGCATTATGGAGAATCATCACTAAGCCATTACCACTTACTAAATACACGGTAAAAAGAATCTTGTTGTTTCTCTTAGAAGACTTGGCCATATATAGTGTCAATCATTCTATAAAGCTTCTAGGCCCTTTAAGTACATGGATACTTTAAAAATAATTAGAGCCAAAATGCATAATTTTCTCCATAGGTACCACTTACCAAAGTTAAACCAAGATCAGACAAACAATTTAAATAGACCTATGGCCTCTACTGACATTGAAGTGGTCATTAAAATTTTCCAACCAAAAAAAGGCTAAGGGCCAAATGGTTTTAGCTCAGAATTGTACAATACTTTGAAAGAAGAGTTAACATCAATATTCCTCAAATTATCTCATAAAATAGAAATAGAGCCATTTCCTAATTCATTTTATAAGGTCAAAGTTACTCTGAGAACAAAACCACATAAATACTCAACAAAGAACGAGAATTAGTGAACAATTCCCCTATGAACATAGATGCAAAAATACACAATAAAGCATATAGAGGATTTTAATCAGTAACATGGCTGCTCTGTCAAGGGATCACATTCAAAGATATTTTCTGTCCAGAATGCAGATACACCCTTACTGTACACACATTAACAGTGAAAGTAAGATTAATTTGTAGATGCAAACAGCCAAGTTGGAAATAATATCTAATTGAGAGGCAATAAAGTATTGAATCAGAGAAATATTTGACAGAATGAGTCAGAGATAGATACACTCAACTCACATGAGAACAGCAGAGGAAGAGAGGCTACTTAAGAGCTTGAGAGAAAAGAACGTGTGGTGGTGGTGTGTATGTAGGGCTAATTTACCAGCAGTTCTACAGAGGTCACAGAGAGAACCAGCTAGACACAGGCAAAGATAGAACTAGCCAGAGAATGAGAAGGAGCCAGAACATTAGAAGATATTGCCAAAGTTAATATGAGGCCAGGTAGAGCAATTCAGTCAGAAGCTGAGAAAAGTCAGATTGAATCAGTCAGCTAGAAGTTTCTAGACTTAGGCCTAGGGATAGATAGAACAGAGAATGAAACTCTGTGCTCAGCACAAGCCATGTATTCACACAGCTTGGATGCAGCTCTCATTTCATCTATTCATCTGAGGAAATAAAAGATTCAAAAATACTAGTAAACCAAATCTAAGAATATCAGAAAGATTATCTACCATGATCAAGGATGGTTCGTACCAGAGATCAGGGATCCGTATTATAAACAAATTGAAAGAAAAAAAAAAAACCCCACACATGATCATCTCAGTAGATACAGAAAAGACTTTGACAAAATCCAACAACCTTTTTATGATAAAAATTCTGGAGAGATTAGGGATGCAAAGAACACATTTAAACATAATAAATGCAATTTACAGTAAGTCTATAGCTAACAGATTAATGGAGAGAAACTCAAAGCAGTTCTACTAAAATTATGAACAAAACAAGGTTGTCCACTCTCTCTATATACCTATTCTGAATAGTATTTGCAGTTTTAACTAGAGCAATAAGATAACTGAAGAAAATAAAAAAAGGTACAAAATGGAAAGGAAGAAATCAAAGCATCATTATTTTCAAATGATAAGATAAATGATCATAAAAATTCTACCAGGGAACTTCCATAGCTGATAAAAAATTTCAGCAAAATGTCTGGATATAAGATAACCAAAAAATAATAGTAGCTTACCTGTACACAAATGACAAATGGGCTGAGAATGAAATCAGAGAAGCAACAACTTTCACAACAGCCTCAAATACTATAAAATACTTTGGGGTAACTCTAATCAAGCAAGTGAAAGGCTTATATTGCAAAATCTTCAAGTCTTTGAAGAGAGAAATTAAAGGAGATATGAGAAGGCAGAAAGATCTCCCATGCTTATGATCAATAGGATTAACATAGGAAAAATGGTCATCTTACCAAAAATATTCTACAGATTCAGTGCAACCCCCATCAAAATTCTAATATACTTCTTTACAGACCTTGAAAGTACAATACTCATCTTTATATTGAAAAACAATAAACACAGGATAGCATAAAGAATCCTGATCAATAAAAAGAAACTGTTGGAGGTACTAGCATCCCTGACTTCAAGTTGTACTAGGGAGCTATAGGAGTACCACAGAGCTATAGTACTAAATACTGTATGGTATTGGCATAAAAACAGACTTGGTGATCAATGGAATCAATTTGAAGGCCCAACTATAAACCCACACAATTATGGACACCTGATTTCTGATAAAGAAGCCCAAAGGACACAGTGGAAAAAAAACATTTTCAAGAAATGATGCTGGCATAACTGGATGTGTAGAAGAATGCAAACAGATCCATATCTATCACCCTGTACAAGTCTCAATCCAAGTGGATTGAAGATCTTAACATAAAACCAGATACACTGAACATGATAGAAGAGAAAGTGCTTTTAATGCATTGACACAGGAGGCAACTTCCTGAACAGAACACCAATATCACAAGCACTAAGACTGATAATTAATAAATGAGATCTCATGAAATTGAAACGCTTCTGAGCAAAGGGCACTGTCAATAGGAGAAAATGAGAGGACACCAGGAGAACATGACCCACAGAATCAAATAAGCAGGGCTCACAGACACTGAAGCAGTAAGCAAGATGCCCCTCAGGGTCTGTGCCAGGTCCTCTGACCATGTGTTGTAGCTGTTAGCTTGGTGGTTCTGTAGGACTCCTAACTGTGAGAGAAGGTGTCTTGACTCTTTTGCCAGCTCTTAAGACTCTCCTCCTCCTCCTGTGGGGTTGGATTACTCAGCTTTGTTATGAGGGCTTTCACCTTGTCTTATCACATCCTGTTTGTAGTGTTTGGCTGTTGTCTTTTGAAGGCCTACTGTTTTCTGAAGGAAAACAGATAGGAGGCAAGGTTGAGGGAGGGGATCTGGGAGGGATGGAGGAGGGGAAACTGTAGTCAGGATGTATTGTATGAGAGAAGGATCTATGTTCAATTAAAAAAATAGAACCAGCAGGCATGCATTAAAATTGTTGCCTATCCAGCCATTTCACTCTAATAAAACATCCAAATGCCACTGCTGAGTGCAGGACCTGGACGTCAGTTTTAAAGGTAATTTAAACCTTTTGTTTCTATATTTAAAATGCGAAGTCAAAAACTTGGAGGCAGGATGAAGTGTATCTAAAATGAAACTAATGACTGCACTATATCAAGATCTTATGTATTAGACCCAAAACTAATAGCTCCCTCTTTTACTGGTGCCTGCCAGCCCTGACTGAAGGGTCAAATCTCTAGGGGAGGAGACATTTGTGTTGGCTAGCCATTGCTTATGCAGGACATAAGGACTTTCCCTAGATGTGAGATTCCTTGTTTTAAAATAGAAACAATCTTGGGTGAGATAAATTGAATTTGTTACCTTACTATTGGCCACAAAAAAAAAAAATTAATAGTGTGAGCTGAAATATACTTTATGTTAAAATGAACTGTAATTCCTCAATCAATTTTTTGAATTGTTAAATTTAAAGTAATAGTTTAGCTTAATTTAATGGAACTCTAAAAGATATACAGCCATTAATAAGGATAGTCATCAACAACCATGGATACAGGAATGCACTGGGGACGGACTCCAAGGACTAAGGTGGCTCAGGATACTAGGCAATCATAAAGACAACATCACCAATATCTGGAACTATTCAGGAAGGTGGGAGCATGGAAAGGATTCTGGTGGGGCAGAGATGTACAGACTATGGTGTGGATAAAACTATGATTCTGGAGGCCAAGGACATGAAGATAACTACAGTTTCATATAAAACTCAGAACTTGCCAGGTTTTCAGGTCCAATATTCATTATATATAATTGTTTCTTGACTACTGAGTCTTTAGAACTATACAGACCAGGGACAAATCAAACACGTATGAGGCTTACATTATGAGGTGGAATGTCATACAGGAGGGACTAGAAACAAAAATTAAAAAAATACTTTTGATGAGTTTTAAGGAGAGCTTATCTGGATAAGTTCTTTATCCTTATGCTGTATCCTGGATACCTTGAATCTGTGCAGAGTAATTCAGTCATTTTACCACTAATATGTGACCACACGGTCTAGGTGTAGGCAGAAGGTGTAATTCCAAAAGGTAAAGACATGGAGAAAATGGGGGTAGAATGAGCAATAAAAATAAATAGGAAGAACAAAGGTTTAGCAGCATTAAAACCAGAGGAGGAGGATGGTAGTTGGATGACTGGTGCTTTAAAGAGATTGCTTATTGGGGCTGGGTGTGGTTCCAGAGTTTACATAATTAACACTTGTGTGCATTACTAGGGAGATCAAAGCATTATAGACTGAGGATGGTTTCCCATAAGTGTGTGGGGAATGTGATCTTAAATAACGTGCTTGTTTTTTGTTTTTTGTTTTTTTTTTTCCAAAGTACAAATGTGTGCCCCTGCACTGGACTACTCTTGGGATGTCCATCCCAAAGCTCTCAGAAAGATGAGATGGGTTCAGAAGGGTCCCCCCCTCACACACTTTTTAAGCTACTTGGTTCCTGCTCAGATTTAAACTTGGTTCATAGATGCCTCAAATGGTTGAAATGAGAAAATAAAGCGAGAAAGAGAGGGGCTAATATTCATCAGGTCTAGTCTTCATGTCAGATGCTTGGCACACTGCCTTCAGCTTACTTCTTCCTCAAAATGAGTAAGGTTTATATATATTTTGTGGCACATCTCCCAGTTGATACAGGAAATTAGCCCAGCTCTTCACGGTGCCAAAATTCAAGAACGTTGATTCACATGGTTCCGAAACAACTGTATATATTTCATAGTCATGCATGCAGATACATCTGTTAATACTTCTGAAAGGTGTCATTTATGTTTTTAATATGAAACTGGAAATTTCAATTATACTCTAAATTATCTGTAGATATTCTGAAAACACAAGTGTGAAATCACAGAATATTATTTTGATATACTTAACAATACTTTAAGAACTCTGGAGTTATTCACATAAAAACAGCGAGTGACTGTGCTTCAGCAGAAATATAGGCATGTGTGCATGATTTATGTATTGAAAAATCAGAAATGAAATGACATCAGGATGAGCCAGGAGATGGAACCAGAACTCTCTCTTCAAAGAAGAGAACTCTTTCAGTTTCTTCAAGGTTCGTGTGGTACCAACTCTCTGTCCTTATTGATCCTGTGAGTTGAATATGGACTGTGGCTTTGAGTTACGATTTATGAACAAGACCAAAGGTGCTTGTGGAGGAAGATGAAGATGTTCAACAAAAATACAAGCACGTAATGCTCATCTCGAACATCGCAGAGGGCACTCGAGCTGGAGGCAACAAGTCTCACCTTTAGTACACAGAGCAGTGGAAATGTCACCCAGTAAGGAGAGGTCTGAGGACTTGGGAGACCTGTCCCACTGCCACTCTCATGGTGACCATGTTTAAATGGTGGCCTTTCCATTCCACATATGCTGTACTTACTAGCAGACCCTGAGCAGTGCGGAGTGATGGAGAAAAGGGACACTTGGCCTTGGTGTTCTCTATCTCATGGGTGTCTCTGCTTTACTTCTGAAACCTCTTAGAAGACTGAGTTGTCAGTTTCTCATTTTTAAAGATTCTTTCTCTGTTTTTACATGTATTTATTTACTTTGTGGGGGTTGGGCACTGAGGCTATAGCATGCATATAGAGCTAAAGACAGTTGGTTCTCTTCTTACACCATGTGGAGTCTACGGATCAAGTTCATGATGTCAGACGTGGTGAGAGGGCCATTATTTAAATGTGGTTGCAGGTAACAGTGGGACAGCCCTGACCCCCTAAGCTGGTCCATTTTATCATTCCTGAGAGCAAACCAGAATAAGGGCTAAAGCTTCATTTAAAGAGTATGCTGTGCAAACATGTGCAGGAAGTGATGCACTTGCTCTCTTTGAGAAGGTCCCTCATGCTTCCCAACTCAAAGTGTCTCACCTGCATACATCCCCCTTAAATCACAGAGCCATTTTGAAGAGGAAAATTAGAAAAAAAAAAGAACACGTTTAAAGACAAATCAGTGTGTAAAATTTTAGCTCATTTTATATTTGGGTTACTTAGGGTCTAGGGGTCGAGAATGAAATATGAACAGGAAAGTTTCTTAAGCCCTGTCTGAAGTTCTGTCAACAGCTAGCTTGATGGCTTGGTTTCTTTACGTTTCAGTTTCTCTGTAAAATAGAAACAATAGTATCTGTCATAAGGCATTATGATGATGGTTAAATGGGTTTTGTAGAATACCTAATGCATGCCAAATGCTTCATAAAGGTAACTGCTCGCAGGGCACAGTGACACATGCTTGTAATTCTAGTACTTTGAGGACTCAAGCAGGGAGATCACAAACTGAAGAAACTGAAGGCTATGCCAGACTATATGTCTAAGCAATCATCATCACCATCACCATCACCATCACCATCACCATCACCATCACCATCACCATCA
>JANHMN010000016.1:842025-852594 GCA_030674055.1 Rhabdomys pumilio
CATCACCATCACCATCACCATCACCATCACCATCACCATCACCATCATCACCACCACCACCACCACCACCACCACCACCACCACCACCACCACCACCATCACCACCACTACCTGTTAAGCTATTTCGCAAGGTCAACTAATGCTAAGTGAGGAAGACCTTCTTGGAAATTACATATGAAGTCAATGTAACAATCTAAATTCATGGCAATACTACAGGAGACAGGAAGAGTAGTCTCTCCTATCATCTTAACAGTCTCAAAATGTGTTCACTGTGAAAGTAAGGTAGAAAAGATGCAGGGGACTATATCCACCTTTATAAATGACGGTTGAACTAAGGTATTTTACATTATCATAATTAGCTCAGTAGGTGAGACTTAAGTTTGAAAATAGCAATGATGAGTTTATATTTTTTTTTGTGGTGGTAGATAATAAATGCTGGACTTTATTGATTTTAGGTAAATTCCTTACCACTGAGCTATAGGCCAGCCCTCTCTTCCTACTTTTTACTATGAGATGGGGGGTCTCACTAAATTTTCTAGGCTGACCTTAAAGTCACTCTGATGCCCAGAGATGCCTTCAAACTTACCATCTGTCTGCCTCAGCCTTCTGAGTAGTTGGACTATGAGGCTGCTTGATGAGTTTCTTGTAGATTAAGTTTAGGTTAAAAACACTAAACTACATGCATAGCCCAGCGAATGGTGTCTCTTGCTGTAGGATATGCAGCCTCAGTCCCCAAAGCACAATTGTGTTCTCGAACGTTCTTGAGCTCATTTTCCTTAGGCTAAAATTAAACATAAAATTTGATGAAGACATTAGGAGGATTTACTCCCCCTTTTTTATGAAACCAGGAGCTCAGTCTGTCCTTCAACTAAAGATGAAGGTATCTGTTAATCTGTAGTAAAAAGTTGTGCTTAACAATATTGCTTTTGTTCAAATAGAAAGACATCTCCCCCCTTTAATATAGTCAGCTCTGACAATGTATAAGGCATTATTCTTGGGTCTGGAGAGTGGCTTCAGCACCTAAGAGCACTCAGTCCTCTTAAAGATCTGTCTCCTTCTTGTGGAATTCTGGGACTTTGCATGAATATGTATATAAACATACATGCAGGCAAAACATTTATTCATATAAAAAATAAACATTAAGCATATTGTTCTTGCTGTGAATTTTGTCTATAAATGTATCTTTTATCTTTCTTCCTTTTAAATAACAACCTAATACCAATCTTATGACTGCATATCAAGCCCATTTCTGCTTTTTCTCCATGGTCTATTGTAATAATTCACCATGTAGGGAAGTGTTCCTTTCATAACACTCACTACCATTATAATTCTTAATATAAAATAATAGTGATTTATGTTGCCATCTAGTCAAACAGAAGCAGAACTTGAATGGAAATATTTTTAAAAATTAAGAATGCTTTGATATGCAGCTATAATGAGAAAACAATGAAGCTTAATACAGGAAAATGGCCAAGTTTGTCCATGCTAACACACTGTGCAATGCATATTTTTTAAACTTCGGGAGACCTGAGCAATTATCCAATCAAAACCATCCATCTAACAGACCAGTGTCAGGGAGCTTAAGTAAAACTTCATGCCAAGCCAATTTCTATCAGAAATCAGGCATAGGTAGGCTGTAAACTCTTACAAGCATCGTGCTCCATGACACAGTAAAGGGGTTTTGGAAAGAGTTCTCCCAACTAACGACAAGATGAATTACAGTTTTCATCAGGGTAGTGGGATTTCTAGTCTGCTTTGCTGGGTAGTCATCACGTGCTTTACTCAACTAGAGAGAGTCTTTAAAATGGCATTAGTTCCTGATGCCTCATTTTGTCCAGATTGTGGCAGACCTCTGATAATATTGAAGCTAAATATGATCTCTCTTCCATAGCTATGAAAAACCAAAAGTACCAAACACCGGAAAAGTACTTTAATTCCAGAAAGTATTCTCTTTGAACACAATGGTGTTCTTTCAGTATGCAAATCTCTAACACTAGAACAATCCTGGGTAACTTCAGGATAATTTTGGCTTTGTGCAATTTTGACTTCATGTGTTAACTTTAGAACTGTTTCTTAGACGGAGAAGTGACTATGAGGTCTGTCATGACAGACTGTTAGCCAGAGAGTCTCTAGCTCATGCACAAAATGCAGAGAACTCACTTAATCTGCAGAGAAATTGTATTTGTAAGGTAGAAGAGCTGATTCACAAATAATTGAACGATGACCTACTTATTACATTGCATTGGCAAGAAGCAAACAGAATGATCCAAAGTAAGGTGCCAGCATCATTCTCTGTGTTACTTTAGCACTCAGCTATCTGCAATATGGGTCTCTCCTTAGGTGAGAGGGATGGCACTACCCACAGGCCTTTAAGCCCTCCGTGTGCAGAAACATCACTTCCCACACATCTCACATCCAGCTAGAAAACTTGTCTGTAACTCCTATGAACAACAGTCCCTGGGTCTTGACTGTTCTCCCCATCTTCCTTCACTAGGCCACTGTGATGGTCTTCCTGGTCTTATGGAAGAATCGTTTAGGAACACAGCACCATGTGTTGCCTGTATCAGTGGTATTTCTGCCCTGTTTCCCTTGTCTGATGAGGACTCAAAGTCTGTGCACTTCATACAGCTGCCTCTATGAGGAGTTTCTCCTGCCCTGTTGCCACCCAGTGTCACTGTGTGACTATTAGGATATTTGCCTGTATTTACCTTCTTTAAAAATACCTCAAAAAGGGCTTAGTTTAAGTTCATTAAAAATGCTTAAAGACAATGTGTCTACACATACTTATCTTTGATGAGTGACTCTATGATGCTCAACCCCAAATGATAATAGTAAGTATTGTTACAGATCAACACAGTCTCATATGCTTTATACAATAACTAGATATTATATATTGTTATATAAACATATATGTAACAATAATAATTAAAAGAGAAGACATCATGAACTTGAGACAGAGTGAAAGGACACAGGAGGAGCTGGAGGGGAAGGATAGGTGTGGAAATGATGGAAATGATTGTATGTATAAAATTCTCAAATAAAAATCCCTTAAATAAAAATATTCTCAAAGAAAAACTGATGCCAGAGTGGTAATATTTCCTTATCTTTTGCTATTGTCTTGATATCTGTTAAAATTATGAACGTTATTTATGGAAAAATACCATATGCATACTTCACTAAGTTATTATGGACTCAGTCATCTCAGAAAGCATGAATCCCTGTCTTCTTCAGGTGGAGCAAACTGACACACTAAACCATGACATCCATATGGGTCAATCGAGGAGAGCAAAAGATAGTCATTAGAGCAGTGTGTACTTTGAATATAGACACTTTAACTTTCACTTTAACTTTCATATATGTCCTATATAAAGCATATGTGGTCGTTTCTATTCTGGTGTCTTTTGTTTAACTCCAAATTGTTTTGCTTCAGGGTCATTTACTAAATACTTTGTAAAGTATAAAACCTAAACAGCATCTAAACCAGCTGTTGTATCGAGGCCTGTTTTGATCTATCTGGCATAGCTCCACTTTACTGGCCATATGCCCTTGGAGAACTCAGAGGTTTGGTTTTTCATTCACAAATGTGATGACTGACATCTGGATAATTAATGTGAAAGCACACTGAATGTTAAGCTGGTGCTTTACAACAGTTATTTCTAGAGTTGCTATCCCAAATTTCCAGCTACTTAAGATGACATAAATGCTAGGTAATCATGAATTATAATCTTGTGTGTGTCCCTGGAACCTCTAGCTCTTCAGCAGTCACAGAAGCACCACCCTTCTGCAGTCCTTCCTCATCAATACCTGGCTCATAGAATTACCAACAACGCTAAAGAAGTGCTATTGTTATTCAGTGTGGTATATTTCTGGCCATGACAATAAATTACATGTATCTTGACAAATCAAAATTTTCACTAAAACTGTTCACTTTGCGGGGCATATTGTAATCAAAAAATTACTGGAAAGCCAAGTATTACCAAGAGAAGAAAACACACACACACACACACACACACACACACACACACACACACACACCATACATGTTATGTTTTTAGTAAATATAAGATAAGGATAACATTTTAAATACCTATGACAAATTTGTGCTAAATACTTACAGTGGAATGAAAATGTCTGGCTATGTCTAAGTATTTGATCCTTGCAAAGGTTTCTGTGCTTTGACCTATGAAATGGAGTACATACTATATGCACAGAACACTCTCTCCTCCTGCTATTCTTTCTCTATTTTTCTCTTTATCCTTTTCCTTATCTGCTACAATTTACCTAGTCACAATCCAGGAAGCTACAGAACTTGCATGCCAAGCAACTGCAAAGCACATACATGTGACTGAGAAACCGTAATCGAGAGGCCCCCAAACTGCTCACAAAATACAGAATTCATCCAAGATACTGGATCCTTTTATCAGCATAGAAGGATCACATCCCCTCTGGTCAGCATCTCCACTTATATTAATTTATAAGTTAGGGGAAACACTTGCTTGTTGAACAGGTATTTGAAAGCATCAAAAATATTCTGGATGTTTAAGAAGAGAGCAAAACTGAAACAGTACCTTTTGGCATCAAATAATAGAAAGCAAGATTTTAGGCACATTCCTTATTTCTAACTGTGCATGGTTTACACTTGTGCTTTAAAGAAAATCTTTAAGCTAGGAGCCCTCCCCCTGCCTTGGAAAATTTAGAAAATGACTCAGGAGAGCAGCATTTATGTGATATAACTTTCTTGATCCAACCCACTCCAGTTACGTTCCAACCTTGTGCCTCAGGACAAAGCTCGTCATTAAGGCAGGCAGTGGACAGTTATCCCTCAACACTCCACGTTGCATTGATACCAGGAAGCGCATTTCGTTACTGCACACAAGTAATGTTTGGTAGTGGCAGACATGGGACATCATGTGAGAAACGTTTAAAGCCTTGCATGAGACTCACATCTGTCAGTCCCCACTATGATTTTAAATGCCACTCTATGGCTGGCTTCTCTTCCTGTGCCAGGGGAGGCAGCTTGCAGAAAAGCCATCCCAGGAAACTGTGTCTCTGGATAAGCTACTTAAGCAAATTGTGTAACTGCCATTAAAACCAGAATGTATCCAGCAGACATAATTTCACAAAGGAGGAGAGAAATCCACGTTTTTACAAGTCACAGCTGTTCAGTGCTACAGTTTGCACTTTTTGCATTAATTTTTCTCCGTTCCTTATGAACGATGACAGTTACATTTCTAGTTAGCAGCTCCAGGACTTCTTAATACATTGCTAAGTACAGTGCTAGCATGTATTCAGTGTCTATCAGGAGAACAGGCCTTACTTCTTTTGGCTGGTATTTAAAATAGAGCTCAGTCTAGCTGCCTGACTTGCAGAAGACATGAGAGATATCAAGTAGGGCCCACTGTGCTTAAAATACAGTCCTATATGCTGCAAATGCGTGTCCCCCAAGTTCCATGATTAGACTCCACAGTAGAGGGGCTTTCGTTTTTGTTTCAGGTCTTGTTCCTTGTTTGCCATGCTGCTCACCAGCTCTCTTCACAGAAGCAGGCATGGACCTGATGGTTTATTAACGCTTGTGTTAGGGGCTCATTTCGCGGGGCTGGGTAGGTGGAATGATGCTTGTGTTAGGGGCTCATTTCGCAGGGCTGGGTAGGTGGAATGGCCTCCTACCCTTGAGCATCATGCTGTGGAGTTGTTCCAGATCTAGAGGGAAGTCATTGTGCTCTTGAAAGAGTCCTCACTGTTCCTAGTGTTGAGACTGAAAGGCTTGTCTGGAACATCACGGGCTATCCGCGTGAAATTTATGAGAGCTGTATTAGCAAGAATTTGGAGTTTGGGCTCTCCAGCCAAACTGCCTGTGCTCAGTATATGGTCCCTAGGGAGTTACTCATCTTTTCTTGGCATGGGTTTCACCAACTATAAATTGAAGGTCACTTGCTCTGTTATCACTGTGAAGGACAGTAAATGTCATAGAGAATTTTGAGTCACCCAGTTCATGGCACACACTGTGCCTGGAACACATGGTAACAATTCTGATGAGATGATAATGATAATACGCAGAATGATTTCTTCCTCTGGACTTTTGAATATATTTTACCCATAATATTTAAAATTAATTTATATGGCACAAAAAAATACAACACACTGGGTAAGTTATAGTAGTCAAAGCCTGAGCAGTTAAGGCTTTGCCTAGGCAAGCAGTCTAGCCGCTGCACGCTGCCTTTGCTGGAATTCCTATTTGCCTTCCTACTGGCAGGAAATGTGTGGAAGACAACTGGGCCTGAAGCACATCACTGGTTTCAACCTACAGTTCTTGGCTGAGGGCAGAGTCTGCTCTGCAGCTTCTATGCTGCCTTATTGTCTAAATGAAGAGTGGCTGACTACTATGGTGCCATCAGTCTGTGTCTAGGAATTCGGAGTGCAGGTTGTCTGTTTTTCTTAAACAAATGGACAAGGCAAATGCTTTTCATTATTTTGTAATTGTGCTTGTAATTGTATAAATGGATGTATGACTACTCACTAAAAGTGAAAACTCTACAAAGAATCCACCACTCAGTGCTACCACTGTCATTAATAGCATTATGGAGCCAATATTTTTGGGGGGCACAGATTTACAAAGATCTTTAAAGATAACCTTGTTTTTCCAATTTTATTTTTGAGATTATAATTTAATTACACTTCTGTCTTTCTTCCCCCTATCCAACCCTTCCATATGCCCCACCTTACTCTCTGTCAAATTCATGGCCTCTTACCTCACTTATTGTTTTTGCCTGTGTATATGTATATTTCTAAACATAACCTGCTCAGTCTGTAGAATGTCACTTGTATGTATGTCTTCAGGGCTTACCATTTGAAAACAAAATTAACGAAATCTTAACCATCTTAAATATGGCTCCTTCAGATGCTACATTAATATCATCACTGTAATTATGAATGATATGTTAATATAAGGTGTGTGTGTGTGTGTGTGTGTGTGTGTGTGTGTGTGTGCATTCATGCATGCATGTGCTGGTATAGATGAACCAAGTAAGCATGCTACCTACCACTGGGCAGAATCTCAGAATGGTATTTGGTATTTTTAAAATATCTACACTGGAAAATGTGATAATTTAACTTAGACTAGAATGTATTACTTTTCTGTATAAAATAATACAAGATAGTAGTAGACTTCCCGCAACCTCAAACAATTATAGTGCATGAATTCCAAGCTCCATGTGGCCTCTGCTTGTATATCTGGTTGGTAAGTTTCGTGCACAGGATGACTTTCAGAGTCAATGTACACATGTGCCAATGGCAGAAGAGCGCGAATGATACACAGTTTAAAAATCATGTAAAATAGACATATTCCAATGAAAACATATCACAAATTCTATTTATTAGGATGGAAGACATTTCTTATTTCAGGTAGCATGAGTACATGCACGTATACACACATGTACATACATACATATACACACCTGCACACATATACTACATACATACATACATATATACATACATACATACATACATACATACATACATACATACATACTTGAGGCATTTAAAATATGTGGGTAAGTTTTTCAGAAAATGTTTTTCTGTGCAATACTTGGATAATGTTCTACTTAATGCTATTTGTATGTTTGGATTATATGCTTATTTGTTTTAATTTTCTGCTTGGCCTGACATAGTCACACATCCAGTAACTGATAATGGTCCCTGTCTGGAGTCCTGTAAGCACAAGGCCGTGGCAAATAGCAGAGCTTGATCAAAAAGAGGGATGTTAAGCTGCTTTGGCCTACCGTTTTCTGACTTAATTGGACAAACATGGTTGAACACTGGAAATTAGTTTCAAAGGACATGAGGACAGATATGAAGAGATAATCTGAAGAATCAGAAGAGGGGAGGGATCAGCAAATGAGGACTTGCACATTGCACCTGGCATACTTTCTAGCTTTTGTAAGTAACACTTGGGAGTAGAGTCCCTCCCACATGTAAGTGATGGCAGCCATGGTCTGTACACTGGAAAAGATGAGGCTGTGTAGATTCCCAAGTATTTCCTACCTGAATCGTCATGGATTTTCTAACACTGGGACTGAGGGGAGGGTTTTGCTCAATGATTCCATAGGACAATGTATTAAAAGGAGCTATGGCATGTCACACACGTCAGCCCTGTGTCATTATGTGGAAGCCCTTTGGACTTCAGATGTTACATGTGAAGGCATACTACAATCTGATCAAGTGGATTAAGGCAATTTAGGAGGGTTGGGCATGGGCCTCAGTGGTAGAGTACCTTCCGAGGTAGGTTTAATTTTGAGCATGGCAAACCAATATGATCAGGTATCCAAGCTGGGACCTAGTAAAGTTACTTTTAGACTTATTAAGGATAAAGTTTTAGTACTATTAACACATATATTTTCATTGATTATCAGTTTAATAGGACCCATTGTCCTTGTAAATATTTAGAAATGATTTTCACCCTCTCTCTTTCAGCCTTCTCTCCTCTTTGTAATCAGGGATAACCCTGTGTAGTTATCTTCCTTTTTGTGTCTATTGAGGGTCCGCACATTAGAGCGGAACACCATGTTAAATGAGCTGAATTCACCTTGACTGTAAATATGGAAGGGATGAAATGTGGAGCCAAACTTGGGGCTTCTCCAGATGAACATGGGGGTGATGTGCATCAAAGTAACTGAGACAAGCGCTCAAGCAGGAGAGGCTCGGGGCAGTGAGGTGCCCAGGTCCAGCTCATCTGAACCTCTGCAGCAAAAAGATAGGCTGGACACCTCACAGTGCCAGGGACTGCTTGAATACTGTTGCACAGCATGCTAGTGAAAAACCCATTAATCTATAAGCCTTGAACATGGTGATTATGTTGAAGAAAAGAGAGCTCAGATTTGGTAGACAGTGTGAGAGTCTTTGGCTTTGCAATCCCTGCATTTCTTGGGTATTATTTAAGTATAATAAGGTTGGCTCTTTGATCCACCCTAATCATGTTAGGAGCACCACATGGTAGATAAAAGGTACACATTCTCTATCAAAAGAGAGTGAGTGTTCTAGACAGTAAATTACATAATTTCAGAAAATTATAAATATCATTTTTCCATAAGGAAAAATACGTGTGTGATAAAATTAATCATTAGTAGGTCTTTGGTCTGAATTAAAGAATGTGTAGATCTAGATAGCGTATACTTTGATCAGATATGTTAATGTAGTAACATATCTACATATCTACATATACCCATATCTACCGATGGGCAACACTGAAGTCCTTTGTGTGGGAAGAACACTGCATTTATAATATGTTCTTCTACGTAGGAGAAAGCATCGAAACTTTATCTTACGCTTCAGTAGGAAGGCATGGCTGATTTAGTTAATTGAATTTGAGGTCCGGTATAATAGAACTTTTTTTTTTTTCCACAAGCATCCAGCTCTCAACATTTTGATTTCAAAACAAAAAGCATTCACTTAAGTATCTTTAATTATCATTCATTCAGAGGACTGGGTGGAACATGCTTTACAATTAGTGTTTCAGAATCATGAGTCCAAGAGAAGGAAAAACACATCAGCCAGCTGCAGAATCAAGAAACACTAGCCATGCTGGTAGATTCTGTCGTGGACATTTCAGAATCAAATGAAAGAATTAAAGGGGCTGTTAGCCACACATGCTCAATAAATACAATGCTAACACAATTTCACAACGTATTAGTAACAAGTTAATATCACGCTTAGAGACTTACTCAACATAGTAAGTGCCATATATAGGATCATCGATTTTTTCCCAGCCATACGGAAGCTCTGAAAAATAAAAAGTTATTTCTTTCAGTAAATAAAGAACAGAAAGCACAATTTTCTAATAAAAAGTAATATAATTTAATTGTTCATAGATTAAATAGTCTTCCAAGCAGAATAAAACGAATAAAGCCATCAGCATTTGCCTAAATTTCAGACCCATTGTGGAAGCTATAAGAAGCACTGGCTTGAAAGACTGGCAGTTAAAAGCAAAGCTCCCTTCCCTGCAGGTTTCCTGCTGGGTTTGGTGTTTTGTTCCTGCTGAGCAGGAGGCTGGCACCTCATCTTGTTATCACCATCTCCAGCGATACAGAAGGCAAACCACTTTACTGAGAGTGCTTGATGGTCTCTTATTTGTGTTGTGAAAGAAGCATTTTCGGATAAAGACCATATTTTGAAAATATATTTCTGAGGGTAGCAAACTGTTTGTGGTGACCAAAACAAAGATGCCAAAATTCCCTACCGATACCCCACTATCAAGATGGTGAGCAGCATGGCGTGCTGTTCCTGCAACACGGGTCAGAACTCAATGCTGCCAGGATGATTCTCCCAAGGTATAGTTAAAAAAAAAAAAAGTCTAAAAATTTCAATGTACTTTACTGAGAATGTTTCTAATTCTCTAAGCTTAACATTAGTGCGTTCACACTGAGAATATCAATAAAATTATAAATCCTACCACAGGCAAAAGCATACTGTTTGAAAACAAAGGCTTTACTGTCTAATGCTGCTTTCCACATACACTGAGTTTTCATAAGAAAATCTGACAAATATAAAGACCAGTTAATTCTCCTTGCTAAA
>JANHMN010000016.1:852604-863020 GCA_030674055.1 Rhabdomys pumilio
AGACAAATCACTAGTGAGAGTGTTGCCTGCAGGAGTAGAGGTTCTTGATTATCGCTGTCAGATTTACAAGATAAAGGTCTTAGGGACAACTTACTATATATATATATTCTTATATATGGCAATCTTGAATTTTTCAGAATTTAGGAGAAATCTATTTTTTTCTTCCTAAGATGTTGATTGGTTTGCTTACTTGCTTGATATTGCCAAAGAAATTTATTTAAGAATTCACGAAAAAGGAAAATTCTGTTATAAATATTTATACTTTTGAAATCAGCTGTTAATGGTTTGGTTCATGCTTTGGAATGGAATGTTATAACATAATCAATTCTCTATTACAAAGGCATATTCCCTACCTTCATCCTGAATATTGTCAGAGTTGACAGATGTTTGTTATAAGAAAATAATAAAGAAAGACCAAGAGGGGACGCCTCAGTTCTACTTAGAAACAGTAACAAAAATACTCAAGGGAGCAATTATGGAAACAAAACATGGGACAGAAACTGAAGGAGGAGCCATCAGGAGACCATTCCACCTGGGCATTCATTCCATGTACTGTCACCTAAACTAGACACTGATGTGGATGGTTAGAAGTGTATGCTGTCAAGAACATGATATAGCTGTCTCCTTAGAGATCTGCCAGAGACTGACACATTCAGAGGCCTATGCTCACAGCTAACCACTGATATGATCAAGGGTTTCCCAATGGAGAACTTAGAAGGCTGAAGGAGCAGAAAGGGTTTGTGACCCCAAGAGGAAAGCAACAATACCAAACAACCAGAGCCCCCCAGGGTCTAAACCACCAGCCTGGGAGCACATAGGGAGGGACCTACGACTCTAGCGATATACGTAGGGGAGGACAGCCTTGTTGGGCAGAGGTGGGAGAGGAGATTCTTGGTCCCATGAAAAATGGACACAGAATGGGGGGGATGTGAGGATGAGGAGGGGGTAGTGGGTAGTTGCGGGCACAGCCTCATAGAAGAGATATAAGGAGGGGGGAATGGGATAAGGGGTTCCTGAGTGGTGGGGAAAATGGAATAAGAGGATAAAACTTGAAATGTAAATACTATAACCAACTACATAAAAGGGAAAAAAAGTTGTTAGAACCAACAACTTTAAAAAAAATGTCAGCCCTCTAGAAAAAAAAATTTTTTTTCTTGATACTAAAATTTGTCCAGAGAATTGTATATTGCAGAATGCACAGCCTTGGCATATCTACTCATCAAGCAAAACGAGCAGACCTATTCAAACCTCAGGTGTCCGGGAATTCCATCTGGATGCAGTGAAGACACAGCCTCAGAGGCTTATCAATTTACTCTTCCCCTCCACTCCTCTTCTAATATTTCAACGCCCATAATCAGCTTGAAGAAGTTAAAGAAGAGTTAGCGGCCCTATTCCCTGGGCTTGGGGACTAAGGTGGTTAATATTGGACTGTCTTTCTGGGGGAAAGTAGTGGTTTTGTTGGAACAGGGAGGATTAGCTAGGATTTATGGCACAGCCATAACGTATTGGTAGAAATATGTATATTTTACTATCAAGATTAACTTACAATTTCTTAAATGGTACAAAATTCACTTGGATTTCAAATTTAAGGTTTTCATTGGTATGAGTTTCTTATTGATATGAAAGTGAAATGAATATTGATACTCTCCTAGGCATTGTGCCTGTATAACACATTTAGAAATACAAGGCTTAGACCCAGTCCTTCTTTAACTTTTTTAACTGATTTGGGATGGTTAGCCTGTGAGTTAAGGGACTATAGCAAATTCATGACCTTGAGTTTATTGTTAGGGTGTTTTCTATATTTTATGTAGAAATAGCTGAGAGGAGTTCACAGACAACAGTCCAGGTTACCTTACATGGATAGTTGGTTTTCAAAACGTCAGAAATCCATAGAATTGACGTCACAAATATTTCTATATTAATGTTCATTTTGATTAAAGACCTGTCTGCTCCTGATAGCTTCCTGTCTTGGATTCTAAGAAGAAATTGAGGATCCTTGGAGTTACCCCAGTTGTGCAGAGACAGCCACTAGGCAAGAATTGCCTCTCTCCATCTACAGACAAATTACTGTCCAAAAAAGGACACACTTGCAGAATAGTCGACTGATTATATCTGCCTAGACAGAGTAATCAGCCCTTAATAATTCTGCATCACTAAGGTCTGTCAGATGAGTTTGGGCCAGAAGGCTGAAGATTTGATGCTCCAACGTTCGGTAGTATAGGGACTGTCCAGGTGTTCAGTGGTCTCTATAAATTGGCTAAGTTTTAGAAGCTATGCTTAGTGCTTCCCATAAATTCAGTTAACTTAGTCATTCTGGATTTCTGACGGCGTTGAAAACCTATAGTCTCATAGCCAATCCTGGCTATTTACCTTGAGAGAAAAGATCTGAGTGGATGGTTTTCAGCTGACATTTATTCTAAAGCCAAGAAAAAGCCAGGTTCAAAACTAAGTGTTCTAGTCAAGAGAGACTACAGAGGTTCTGGTTAGTCAACAAAAAGATGGACTGGGTATTAAGACTATCTTGTACCTCACTGGTACAAATAGGAATAATTATGCTCTAATTGTATTTTGAGAGAAAAGTTTTATTTTAACAGGAAGGGTAATATGTAGGAGGAGCTAAGGGGGAAGGAGCACCGAGAGGAAAAGTTGGAGTAAGGAGAGAAGATGAAGTAGATGAGAAGCTAGGTAGTGAGAGAGAGAAAGAGAGAAAGAGAGAGGGGGCATGGAGGCAGAAGTTCATGTGTCTCCACCAGTCAAAGATAGTTTACATATCTAGGTTGGGTATTGGGTTACACTTCTGATTTAGCATTACCATACTTATAAAGTCTTTGATTAACATTTAAAAAAAAGTGTATAAAAGCAAAATGGAAAAGGGGGCATGGGATAGGGGTTTTCTAGGGAGGGGATGGCATCTGAAATGTAAATAAAATATCCAATTTAAAAAAAGGCACTATTAGAAGAAAAACAAAGAAAATAATAAAAATATATTCAAAATATATTCATTCTTTTACTTGTAAAAGTGGTAGGATAGATATAAAATAAACTCCACAACCAATGTTTAAAAAGACCAGTGTATGTTTATACAAATGTGTTTGCATATGTGTGTATATGTACAAGTATGTCAATATACATGCACATAGATTTGTTTATATTTACCTGAATGAGATTTTTAGTATGCAAAGAAAAATTTAAATTTATGCTACTGATATGTAAAAACACAAAATTATACATATTTTAGTAGAGTGTCATGATGTTTTAATACATGTACAGTTTGTATCATGTTTCAGATTAAACATTTTTACATCTCCAAGTATTTATTCTTTATTATGGTAAAAATGTTCAAAAGTCTTCTGGATTTTAAAAATACAGAGTAAATGATTCTCAACTCTGGTCTCCCTACTACAGAACAGCACAGTAGAAATTCTTCGTTTTTTGAAAAGCAACATAGTAGGCCTTCAGCTGACTTTGTGTTTGAAAGAGCAAAGAATGAATTTGGACAGGATGCTGATGAACAATCACAATCTTCACATATACAAAGAAGCAATAATTGAGATTTGCAGACTAGAGAGCAGACAGCTCCCAGATTATGGAAAGTTAAGAATTATTTTTCATTGTGAAAAACAAGGTATTTGAAGTTGAATTAGTTTTAAAAACCAATTATGTCTCCGAAGTTAAGCTAACAAATCAGAAAAAGAGTTTCTAATATGGTACTATTTACCCAAGCAGGAAGGCATGCACTTTGGAGCTCTTGGGCCCTGAACCATTTAGAACACTGTATTCAACAGCTCTCAACAAGCCTGGAGATGATTAAGGTCACATTGACAAAATAGAACAGAAGACACAAAACAGAAAAGTAAACACCTGAGATCAGCAAGGTTAATGCAGAGTTAAGAATGGTTTTAATTGAGATTTTCTTCAGGCCACAGAATCATTATGCAACCTTGGTGATGAGATGCTTCAACCCTGCAGCATTCTGTGGTTATGTCTAGGTTAGTCTGTAGGTAGTCATCCATATTTTAGAACAGAACAAAACTGGAAGATTAAATGAACATCCATTCCTACATGGGTCCTGCCAGGCACCATGGTTTTTAAATTTTAAATTGTATTTGATTATATTTGGAGATTTTCCTATATCACTAATACATATTATTTATCAATTAATATTTTATTTAAATTTTCATACAACATGTTTTGATCATCGTTCCCATTTCCCAGCTTTTCCCCACATCTTCTTTACCTTCCTATAATCCAACTTCATGTTCTCTTTCTTTTTCCTTCCTTCCCCCCTCTCTCTCCCCCCCCCTCTCTCTCTTTCTCTCTCTCTGTCAAAAACAAAATTGTTCTTTTCATTCTTAAAAAGTTTTGGGTTCATCCCAATTACAGAAACTAGAAACATCTATGCTAGAACATAAAAATATCCAGCTTTAGAGTTATAAAAGAAATCTGTAGAGGCACTCGAAGCCTGGCCTACTTTGTGGAAATGAGATACACATACTTTAGAGCTGTGAAAGTTGAGAACAAATTCCAGGGCTTCTTAGAAAAGATCCCTTTTGTCTCTCACCGCGTCCTTTTGAACTGCATTCTAGTGTCTCTGTGTTTCTTTGATTCAACTCCTTTCTACCTGTATACCATCTTTTCTGCTCATCTCTGATTGGCTACCTCTGCTTGCTTATCCTGTGTTATGTCTGTGCTTGGCAACCACCTGCCTGACTCCTGGTGGCTTTGTCTATTAAATGCAGTGTCTTTCTAAGTCTGCATCCCATTTACCTAAAGCAGTTATTCATACAATTGATATTGTTCAAAAGAGATTCAAATGATTTGATCTGACTCCTCAGTCAATATTTTGATATTATACACTGAGGATGACACAGTGTTACCACTGTACATTTTGCCAAATCCAATAATTTCATTTTGATCATAAGAAGAGAACATGTGGTAATAGCAAAAGGAGGGGTACTCCAGAGAGCAACAGGCCAGTACTGCTCAAAAGTAGGTGAGTCACCTAAAAGGAAGATACACCGTGGGGCTGTCCACAGAGGAAGACCATGAGGATATGATTAATAAGTGAATTTTGTAGCATGGATTGGATCTTGGACCAGAAAAAGGAAAACTAACAATATTCAAGTGAGGCTTTTAGATTATTTAATAGTTTATCCAACTGTTATTTTATCATTTCAGTGATAGTACTTGTAAAGATGTTAGTGGGGGATGTGAGCAGAAACTATACACCATTTCAACATAACTTTGAAAAATTAGACTTAGTCACCATTTTAGCATTTCTAAGAAAAATTTGCTGTAGTTAATTTTTCTTGCCCTTCTCCCTAATCCTTGATCCACTTCTCTCCCCAGTTTTCTGTCTGTTTCACATCGAAAGTGTTTTTTAATCTTGCATATTTTTTGGAAAGCCAAAAAGATGACCAAAGGAAAACGTTGGAAGAAAGGTTTTCCCTTGATTCTCACTACTGACTGGATGACATCTACTTAGCAATGTGCTAGCAGATGCTTAAGTCATGGGATGTATTTGGATAGCATCACATTTTCTCCAGTAGTTGGGGAAAAATCTAGGGCCCCACACATAGTACTACGCTGTTTACCACTGAGCCCACAGTTCTAAACCTAGCACTCGATTTTTAAATGACATAAGAGTACAGGGTGTTTAAATTTGTGTCTTTTTATATATTGTCTTTAAAAAATAGGTAATTTTAAGAATATGAATTAATTTTGCAATATCACCTTTTAAAAATTCTATTGTCTCATCTTCTTCTTTACTAGAAAAATACTAGGTGGGCAGTGGTGGTGCACACCTTTAATCCCAGCACTTGGGAGGCAGAGGCAGGCAGATTTCTGAGTTCGAGGCCAGCCTGGTCTACAGAGTGAGTTCCAGGACCGCCAGGGCTACACAGAGAAACCCTGTCTCGAAAAACAACAAAGACAACAACAATAAAAAGAAAAATACTAAATACAACATCCTTGTGTTAATTTTGCTACCTTGTAGAGGACAGGTGACAGAGCAGTAGTGTAAAGCTTGACTAACATCAGAGCCATCCCTGGCAGGCAGATTTCATGTGGGTAGGCTATGATAGTTCATGTAAGAGTGTGTGGAGGTCCACTCCGGTGAACCCCAATGTCCCTTCTAAAGCCAAGAAGGCAGATACTGGAGACTAGAATAGGGACCCAAGTGAGGGACACCTCCTTCAGCCCTACACTGTTTTCATTGTTTTGTTTCCTGTTCTTACTAGTGCTTTGCAAATTGAAGCTCTTGTTAAATTGTGTGTTAGAGGTAAAGTATTACAGCAAGAAGAGAGAATTGGGATTCTTTCAGTTGAATAAATGTAACACAAAGGCATTAAAGACTCTTCCTTTAATATTTTATATTTTTGAGTATACAAATTAGGAAATATTAATGACATCTTTCTGGGTAACTTATATACAAGTAATAGCTAGAAGCTTCAGAATTTAATGAATTTAAAAAGTGCATTTTATTTATTGTTTGAAAATTTGTAGATGTATAAAATATGTTTTGATAAAATTCATCCTCTCCACCCCCTTTTTCCACTCCCAGTCCACATAATGCTGCCAGCAAGTGCATGAATGTGGAACCATCCATTGTCACATGGACCACCAGAGGCTGCATCCATTGTTGCATGGATGGCCTGCCCGAGGCTGTGTCCTCTTCCCCGATAGGCATCAACTGAATTTTCTAAAGAAATATCAATTTTTAGAGTCTGGTGGGATGTCTCAGTGAGTAAGAGCACTTTCTGCTTAAGTATCATGATCTGAGTTCAAATCTCCAACACCCAATTTGCTTTTTGTAATGGATTCTATGTATCAATGATAAGCTAACAGTAGCTCATTTCCCAACATAGAAACTGCAAGAAAAAGTAACCTTTAGAACTTTATTCTGTTCAACCTGGGAAACAAAAAACGTACTTGAAACTAAACATCCTAACAGCAAAACTAAAAACTATTGTTCCTTTCTGTTCTGTTCTGTTGTCATGTACTCTGGCATTTCCTAATGGACGAGCACCATCATGGGCACTACTGTGTAAACACAGGCTGGGAGTCACCCTCAGGACCTCTGATATAGGACATAAACTATCTTAAAGTTAATAAGAAAAAAGTGCCTGGACCACGATTTATGGTGATAATATTTATTTCATGTTATCATATAGATTTAACACAAGTATTTAACTATTATAGTATACTTGCTAATAAATGTTAAGAGTATTGACAATGACCAACCAATGGTCCTGCTGTTAGTACAGATAGAAAGTTCTAAGTAGCACGGCTTTGCTTAGTGATGGGTGTGTGATGGTGGTCCCATGGGATTACAGCATTGAGTTGCAGGGTGTTCATTTTTACTTTTGTCAGTACACTCTGTGATGGGCATGATGAATGCTGAGGTTTCTTAGGAGCTCTTCTACCAGAATGAACCCTACTGTTACGTGGCTTTTGACTGCACACTTGTTTCTTGGCATGTTTTACCAAATGTGAACAGAAATGTGCATGATTTTCTTGGCAGGTATTCGGATATTAGCAATTATGTACATAGTAATATTTTGGGTACTTACTCTTTTCTAGCTGGCAAAGAAAAAGCTGTCAGATGCAGTTGTGCAATTCTGTGGTGCTAGCTAGTATGACAGACCTCCTTGAGAGAGTGACAGTAAGTGGCAGCAGGAAAGTGTGGTACAGAAATGATTCTGTCTGATGGAAGTTTACACATGGCCATATTTGGCTTAAATTTGCAAGCTTCATTAGAAAGGCAAAGAGTGAGGAAACTAGGTGGTATCTGTCTTTTGTTCTTAAAACATTGGGAATGGTTTTTGCTATAAAGGTTTAGTAAGTGGATATATGCTCAGGATTTGAAATACGTGATTTCACTTTCTTTTTATCTTCTCAAAGTCTATATTAATTTGCCCTTGTCTCTATTTGTCATTATAATTCACTTTAAATGGCTTACTGAAGCATTCTGGGTTCCTACACTATGAAGGCTGATATCTAGTTTGAACTGCAGGTAGCTAAAAAAGAGTAAGACAGCTATTCACAATCTGCATGGCAGCACAAATAGAAGAAATAAAATATTGTGAGTGGTACAAGTTATGCTTAAGTGGGAACTCAAATGATCCAGTCCACCGAAGCCTGGTGTTAGAGTGGGGAGCCTGGAAGAAGGAGAAGCTGGGCGTGAGAAGACAAAGAACAACATCAGCCCCAAGAGATAAGTTCTCCTCCTCACAGGGAAAACACAAAAGATAGGTTTGGCAGTTCACACTGTAGCTACCAAGGACCTGGAGGAAAGGGGTTTGAAAGTAGAGGGAATGAGAGGTGACACTGATGCCCTTGGGGATGTAGAATGGGAATGTACTGCACTTCATTAAAGGAACAGAAAAAGGTCATAAGCATGATCCATCTGCCCATCTACTCATAAAAGTCATTTGAAAATACACAGAAAATAGCAGGAATAGCAGGTGATATTCACACAAAGTTTCTATGAAAGAACAGAAATGAGAGCCAAGCAATACAGCTAATAGAACTTGGTTGCTCTCCTTCACATGAAGGAACCGAAAATAAAAATACAAATTCTAAATAAGAACTTAAGGTATTCTGAAACAAGTATATAATACAAAATAAGATGTTGAATCAGATATTTAAAATTCTGAGTGGATAAGGAAAGATAGATAGTGGAGAAGAAGTTGAAAAATGTTGACATTTTTGCTTTAAGCTTAGCTTTTATCAGCCAAGACATATTTTTAACTCCAAACTGCCATTTTAAAAAGGCCTCTGATAATAAAGGCTATATTACAAAGTGCCTACGATAGAGTGGATTCAACAGAAATATAACAAGGGTCATTGAGAAAAAAAACATATGAAAGTCAAGAAAATGCAAATTGTGAGAGAAATAAAAGAGAGGAGTTGGGAAAATGCCATCTAGATGACAAACAAAGACAGTCCAGTGTGGAAAATAGGGACATACAAAATAAATGCAGACAAGCAAACACAAAAACCAGAATACTTAAAACTAACCCAATAAATCAAAAAGTCCTGTCATTTTTCCTGATTTCACCCATCTCCCCCTCTGTCTTTCCCAGCTCTATAATGTATTGCATCACTTTGTGGGCACCTAACTAATCAAAAGAATACACTTACTCCAAAACACGTCCTGAAGAAAGGACTACTCATAACTATGTGACGCATTTAATTCTAGAGCTAACCTTACAATGACTGTAGGAACAATGGTAGAAAAATAGTATGTAAATGCTATTTATTTAGACAATACAGAGCTTATACAATTAAAAAAGAAAATTGAGAAATCAGTCAGGTGTCACACAGACCTGGGGTGGGGATGAGAGGGCAGAACATCCTCAAAACAACCTCTGTCCAGCACTAAGAGGAGCAAGTAAGTGGTTGCGAAATTAAAGAGAAAGAGAAACAGAAGGATGTGGACATAATGAAGAGAGGCAGAACTAGAGACTTGAGGATAGTGAGGAATACTCTGATGTGAGAAGCCTGTGATACCACCTGGGACTATGGTGGGTCCTTGCCTGTGCTACCACAGGGGACCAGGTCTGGGTATACGGTACAAATGAATTATAAATGTTAAACATGAAAGGGCCCTATCTTAGGACAAAAGGGTTTCATTTCATGTTATCAACCTCCGTACATCCAAGAACACAAGCGATTCATAAAACAGGACCTGCAGTGGTGACAGAGGGAAATGTACTAATAACAAGCTATTTTCTCTCAGTCAGAGACAGATCAAATTGGCAAAATTATATATAGAAAAGAACTCAACTAATTTTTGTAAGAGATGAGGCAGATTTGGGGGGCTCTGAGTGTTAATAAGTTTTTAATGCTATGAAGCAGAAATAATGTAATCAGTACTCTCTTTCTGTAACACCATAGGTACGAGATATTGATATCAAAATCATAATTAAAGAAACTTTTACCTAGAAATTAAAAGCTTTCAATAAACAACTGCTGCATCAAAGAGAAAAGGTGAGAAGTTAAAGCTTTTCTACAAGTGATGAGCATGGAAACAATAAATGAGAACAGTTACAATAAAATACTTGACCAGAGGAAATTATATAGCATATGGATATGAAAATGGGAATACTGAAAGTTAATTCCTAATTTTAAAAGCTATAAGTATATATCATTGGAGTTGGAGACATGGGTCAGTCGTAAAGAACATTTGTTGCTCTTCCAGAGGACCTGGGCTCAGCTCTCAGCACCCACACAGTAGGGTACAAGCATCCTTAACTCCAGTTTAAAGGATCTGGTTCCCTTTGTGGGCACCAACTATATGTGCAGAACACACACACACACACACACACACACACACACACACACACACATTCATCCACGTATACATCCATCCATCCATCCATCCATCCATCCATCCATCCATCCATCCATCCA